>NW_019776068.1:371250-479045 GCF_001039355.2 Lingula anatina | reverse complement strand
TTTTTTTTAGTGTGGCTGTAGTTTTGAATAACATGTGTGCAGCCTACATTTTCTTTCAGATGACTGTCTATTAACTATACAGTTTTCTACATTCTTGATAAGATTGTTTTTAGACAATAGTTTATGCTGGAGTTATATGCAGTGAACACAGTTTTGAATTAAAACATTTCACAATTATGATAATACCCAGTTGTGAGCAAGTAGTCCCAAAACATAAAATGACATTTGTAATTATTACACAGCTCTATGGCACTGATGACTTTGAGATGAGGAAGTCTTTCCAGAACAATATGAAGGTAGAGCAGTGTAACACTAACATAGACAGTAACAAACTCTGGTCATAGATGCAGCACACTACCAATATCTGTATAGCACTAGTCTGTAGAATAGATTCACTGGCATGTATTTTATCTTATTTTATGCTCCAATACTTATCATACTGACTCAGGGTTATGAAATGTTAGCAGATTTGGGGGTATACAGGGATTAAGCTAGAATACTAAAAGTTGGGAATTTTATATCCAAAATCTGGAAGGAAATTTTTTTAGCATTTGACTCATGTAGGAAGGATGACCCCCTCTACCCTTAACCTGTTTGATTTTGTCCATGAATTTTATAGTTGAATGTTCTACACCTATTACTTTTATAAGATAAAAGGGTTGACTGTAGTTATAGAAATGTTATCAAATGTTATTCTAATAGTAGATTTTGCAAAAATAGATTTTTTTAATCATGAATTTAGTAAGCAAATATTTCATTCCAGAAAATCCAATATTCAATTCCCCCAAAAAATGTTCTTAAAAATCTATATGTATTTTATCTGAATTATTCATGGTCCAAACATTTTTGTCATTTAAATGCTTGGTAATTTCTCTGTTTTCATTTGAATAAAGCTACAAATCACTATATACATAAAGCACAAGTTGAATATCATACAGATGCAAGTATATGTGAAAAGTTGTATGATATGTGACTTGATTAAAGTACTGACATTGTCTGGCATGTGAAGGTTGGACTATATTGAATACTTTAACAAGTTCATATACCTAAAAGGCTTAATGGGACTCATTTAATGTACTGAAATAAAGCTAGTTTTGTGATTAATAATTGCCCTATGACTGAAATATGTCATGTTTACCAATGTAATGTTAAAACTTTATTAGTTTGCTCTAATAATGCGTTCCTTATGGTGTAAATATGAATGATAGTAGTTTGCCTTAAATAAGTTATAGATGAAAATATATACATGGTATATTGATGTATTAACATTTTAAGTTCTCATAGTCCTTTTTTACACCCATACTAACAGCATATGGAAGTCATAAACAACCTTTCCTCAGTAAAAGTAGTTCTTTTCATTTTCAGAATGATTTCACTTTTCATGGAATCTACCTGTATGAATAAAATGGTTCTTAGCATTGTGTCAGCATTTCTTTTGTACATACAAGCCATCATTAATTGTACTCTGTAGTTAAATGGATTAAGAAATGTGTATTTCTTAGATATACTAGAGATGGAGGTTGAGGATATTTACTGAACCAGACGTAAACATTGATGAAAGTCATAATTCCTGCAATAGAAGAGTTGAGAAGGCTCCTCAGATTCTTTGTCAAGTGTCGTGTACGTGACTCAATTTTAAATTTCCTCAGGAATTTTTTGTTGTGACCTTTCTCAATAGATAAATGTGTTCTTATTGTTTACCATTTGAACATATTTCAGGTGATATTTGGCAAGTCCAGCTGTCCAGAATTCTCTAGAGAAGCTTACACCAGTGTGACCTACCATAACAAGTAAGACCTTTCTTTTCTTACCACAACTAGAGTGTCCTTGTAGCTTAATGGTTGCCATGATGTTTAAAATTCAGGTAAAATTACCAGTGACGTAATGTATATGTAACACATCATGTTGCGTTGAATAATTATGTTCGAAGGACTCCCTGTTTAACTTATTTTTAAAACTTCTATTTAGTCCAATGTAGGTAGAGCTTGTACAAAAGAGGTATTTTACATCCTGTCTTTCAGGTCCCCTGACTTCTATGATGAGATCAAGGTGAAGTTACCAGCCAGGCTGGGGGACCCACACCACCTGTTCTTCACCTTCTACCACATCAGCTGCCAGAAGAAAGATGTCCCACAACAGCTGGAGACACCTATTGGATATAGTGTAAGAAATGGAGTTAAAAGTATTTTTAAGGCATTTGACATCATTTGTGACCGGCTTCTTTTTTGATCATTTACTTTATAAAATATTGTCATCTTTGTCACCTTTTGTAAAAAACTGTTTTCTTTTATTGCTAACTTTCTTTTTGATCAAATGATTATGATGATATTAAAATGTATAAATGATTGTTGTATTATGAGTTAGAATTTTTCATTTTTTATACTTTTAGTGGCTGCCAATCCTGCAAGATGGGCACTTGGTAGTAGGGGACTTTAATCTGCCAGTGTCTCTTGAGAAACCACCACCCAACTATTCTGTTCTGCATCCTGATGTAAGTGCCCTATATCTATATATCTTGAGTGTACAATTTGATAAGACATTGCCTTTAGGTAAGCATGCATTTTGTACTTGGTACTAGTTGCTTGTCCTTATGGTTTTAATGCGGCATCTTTTTTTTTTATTATGGTAAACGATATGTATACTTTCTCTGTGTTCTTTCTTTTTTGTTAATTTACATTAAATAAAAAGTAAGCTTGCAATAGAATGTATTGTAGTTCTCTGTGTATACAGGTTAGGCCTTAGTGCACATTATGTTAGTAACTGTAGTCTGTGTTGTTTGGTTTCTTACTAACTAGGTTCACATAGATAGTAGCTGGAGGACCAAGCTGTCTGCATTGTTCTCCGATGAGTCTTATGAGGTTAAGACACAATTGCTTGTAATCATAATATCACATTGCATTCCCAGTCTATGATATCAAAGACACCTGCTTCATGATGGGTCACAGGGTTTTATACACCCATACCCCTGCTGATGACCATATTTGTATATGGTAACATGGGTCAGACTTCATCTATTTGATCTAAGATTTCAAAATGTAAGCCTAACTTTTCGCTGATAAAACTAGGGTAACCATTCCTTCTTGATTGTGCAGTTTTTGAAAATAGCATTTGAATAAGAATTGAATTTGATTATCTTAACATCAGAAGGATTTTTTGTTCTTATAAGATTTTTTGTTTTCACATTTGGAAAAATTACTTTTTACTCCCATAAAATCTGATGTGACTAAATGATATCCACCCTTATATATGCATCTTTCTGCACTGACTTGCTGCGCAGTTTTCCATTTTTCCTCTGCTCAAGCAGCACAGCTGAAAGGGGGAAGGGTAGTTATCACACTCATTGACAGATGTAGCTTCTTTAGGAATTTCAAGTCCTCACTGACATTTTTCTGCTAGAATTGCTTTTAAATATAAAAATCTTTGCTTTCTGCACATTTATTGCATTTCATGAGTTCCATTTTTCCATATTTTATATTTTAAGTAGGATTGGAAACCCCTACTTTTCAAGATTTTTTCAGATTTCTTATTTATGCTTTTTCTCATTGTAGTTTTTCACCGCAATGCTTTTTGTATCAGACAAAATCATCTTGAATACTAACAATATTTATTGCACAGCTGATTACTGACTGTTTGTTTTCAGTATTTTTATTCCTTAAAATTAAATTGATTACATTGAAACACATTATAACTATGAATCATAATATATTGTCTTTTTGAATAGACTCTAGTCCTGTAACTCTCCATTATGATGAGAATTTAAGTGGTGAGATGAAAATTTTTAATTGATTCCATAGGCTAATAGAGGCTGGTACATTTTATTCCTCAGGTGATGCTACCAGGGATGAAGTGGATAGACAACCACAAGCCTATCTTCAGTGTCTCCATCAGTGCTGTCTCCAGCATTCATACTCAGGTAATAACCCAATATCATTATAGGATATTAAGAATATAATGTTGTGTTCCAAACTTTTAAACAGTTGCAATGTATTTTTGAAGGATTGAGTTTGCACTCTGCTTGTGCTGTTGAGGTAAAATGCAAACTAGTGTTGTCTTAGTCACAACCAACTTGTTGAGAAGTGAGAGTAATAAAGCTTGGATCAGTTAAACCTTACTGCAAGTATGAATAGAAAATAGAGAATAGGCTAATTTATTGAATTAGTTGAGTTTCCCACTCTGCAACAAATCATATTTTTCTCTATGCTTTGTGTACTTTGACATCTTCCAATATGCTGCTGTTTTATTTCACACCTTGAATTGTTGCTTCATCCAGGACAGAAATATTGATCGCTTCTTGAGCATGTGCCAGAAAGTTTCTAAGTATAGTCACACTGGCCAGAGTGCAGCTGACCATCACTCTCAGACTGTAGGTTATGTTTGGTGCAGGGGCCTTATTGCTTTTAAGTTGGAAAGGGAAGAAAGTGACAGTGACCAGTGAACCAAAGATTGAAAAAAGCATAATAAAATGATTTATCAATCCATATTTTAAGTATGTTACATGTAAAGATTTTATACCTCATCCAAGATTAAACGAAGTTAGTTTTATGTAGAAGAAAAACAAAAAAACAATGTTGTTGGACAAAAACACATCCCTGTGGTTCATTTTACTCTGACACATTTTTCCAAATCCAGATGTCTTTCCTCATTTTCAGTGGCGCTTTGCAGATTTTGTTTCATACTGATGTGCATTATTTTGTACCCCTATTTATCATTGGATATTTACCAAGATGGAGGTGGCTTCTATATTATTATGATTATTATTATTTTGCAATGAAAACATGGAATTGTATTTATTTCCCTACCCTTGTATTGTGCTTGTATTATGCATGTATTATTCTCCTGCTTGTACTGTATAGTGGACATAATGTCATGGTAGCTTCAGGTGGATGGACACATAAGGTGGTGTGTAGATTATGGCAGTAAAGACAAAAGACACATTCACAATTAGACTTACTAAGGCTACAAAAACCATAAGACCAGATTACATTGGGACCAAATTATAAGTCCCATTTAAAGCAGTCGGTTTTGTTGGTGATTTCCAGTGAAAATGTTCTGCTCTGTGTTAGTCAAGTTGTGAACAGGGGCATATTTTTCCCATATTGCTAAAACATACACTTTCCATACTTGATTTTTTCTACACAAATTATTCTTTTTGATATAATTTCAAGGAAGACCATTCTGAGCACCGTTCAGGAACATTCTTGTGTTTAAAGTTATGTATTTTGGTTTGCAAAATATATATTGACATGTGTACAGATTTGTGAATTTATACAAATATGTATTTGTAAATGTATAATTTGTAAGTTATGACATATACACGGTTATCATTCATTCATGCCTATGACAAAATTGGTAGAGGTCAGATTATGCTTTGAAAAAAAAAAACATTGGATTGGATTGGATTTTTTTTCCAGGACGAGTTTCTAGACCGCTTTCTAACTCTGTCCCATTGTGCGGAGCAACACAACATTCCGCGGGGCATTGGTCTGGAGAACTTTGAGGGAGAGCTGAAGAAGAGTGTGGCAGACGTGTCCAGGGCTATGGGAGAACCTTTGGTCAGATTCCTGCCACTGATCATGGACAAATTGGTGCTACTGATGGTCAGACCACCTGTGATTGGGGGACAAGTTGGTGAGATTTTTGGCTCTTTGAGCAATATTTGAAAAATTGTGATAGAATTGTATTTGAAGAATTGGAATGTGATGTGTTGGACATTTGGAGGCTGATTTATTCATTTGTAACTATTTCTAAAATTTCTTAAAGAAAAAGTTCAATTATACTGATATTGTCTTATTGGAAATTTTAAGTAGCTTAGTAATAGGTTCTAAACTGTATGGCTTCTAATTCTAGTTTATTTTTAAGTGACTGTCATTTATTTCACCATGTTTTCTCTCTTCTTGCAGTGAACATTGGACAGACCTCCTTCGAGTCAATAGCACAACTAGTGAAGACACTGCAGAGTTTACTGGAGGATAAAAATGACCTCCATGGCAGAAACAGCCTCCTTGTGCAATACATCCAGTTTTCATGTACACTGCCACACCCAGATCTCAGTGCAATAGGTAAGGAGAGATTCAGAGAAATTTCAGACCAGAAATGGTCATCCAGAGCAGTATTTCATTACATATTTAGTCCAGTGTGCAAATCAGTGTTATTAACTTTAGGCATGATCACATCAGGACTAATTTAGACCTAAAGTAGTCTAGTTGATGTCACCAGACAATTCGATTTTTTGTTTTACATGGGATTTTGAAATCTAATCTGATCGATTTGTGTTTTTTTAGTCTTTTTTTCTCTGAAGTAGTTTTTGACTCTCATCAGACTCATCACCAGTGCAGTAATGTAGTTTTGATTTCTTTAGTGCAATGTAGAGTATGAACAGGCTTTACAAATAAAAGATTTTGATTTTTTTACTAACAAGTATTTTGAAACAGTCAATCAAGTTGAAGTTCATATAAAAAAGCACAATGGATATGTACACAATTTTGACAAGAAAATGAATTGCAGTGACTGTGCCCTAATCTCTGCTACTAACTTTGCTTCAGCTTCCACACCTAACATGAGCAACTATGCCACTCTGGGTCGCCCCACCTCTCTCCCTGTTGGGAAACAAAATATCCCAAGAAGCAGCAGTGACCCTGACCTTGCTGTGACCCCTACCACCCCTGACTCTGAGGTGGAGAGAATGTTGGGAATACCATGTATGTATTGAAGATTGTTGTTATAGTAACTTTTAGTGAGCAGTTAAGATTTAAAATAAAAAGGAAGTAACATGAGTTAATTGCATGAAAATGGCGAAAAGTTGATAAGCATGGATGCTTTGTTTAAGTTTTTTAGGGTTTTAGCTAAAATATTTTAGAAGTTAGGACATGAAAATGGGTTGTCTTTGGTGTTGTGATTAGAAAGTTAAAGACAGCATATTTATTAATAATCTTTTGCCTTTGGGTTGTGGTTTACTAGTAAAAGACAACATATTAATTTCTTACAGCTGCTAAGATAGACAGGAGTGGCAGCCTCAGACATCCAGATCAGCCACCTAGATATGGCAGGCTCCATAGTAAGAAGGTAGGGCTTTAATATTTAAGGTCTATCATGCTGTGCCAGATAAATGAACTTCCCTTGGACATTTTTATCTTTGTCGGGTAATTTCACAAATGAATGGTTCTATCACAGGTGTCAACCAACAAATAGATATCAATAATCAGGATGAAATTCTGCTGCCTCTGACTGCTTTCCTTGTTTTTTATATGTGAAAGGGGGTAAAGAAAGTTGCCCTGTTTTGAATGTGTTTAAAAATGGGACAAATTCAAATAGGGGTGGGAGAAGGGGGGGGGGGTCACCTTTTTAGCTTTCCTTTGCCCCATCCCTGTAGTCTAACACTTAAAAATATCAGTTGTAAATGATATTTGTACATATTTGTTTACCTGTCATTTATTGTTCCAGTATGTCCATGAAGAGATAGCCCTCCAGTGGGTGGTCTCCAGTGGGTCCACCAAGGACATTGCACTGGCTAATGCCTGGTTCTTCTTTGAGCTCATGGTAGGTGAATGTGCAGAAATCTTTTAGGATTTGCTTTGGTAACTTTTGAATAATTGGGAAATTACTGTAAATTACTTTCAGTGTTGCTGACACTAAATTCATGCTGTAGCTAAGTCTCTTTAACTCAGCTGAGAAACCAGATGGTATCTTTGGTCCCTGGAAACACCTTTGTTAAAGAATATGATGTTAATGATAACTTTCTGTTTGCACTATGACTTCAGGTAAAAAGCATGGCTGAACATCTGGCCAGGGCAGACAAGATGGATACCCCAAGGAAGGCCAGGTTCCCTAAACAGTATATTGATGATGTCACAGCACTGGTCACTATGATCACCAAGGAGATAGTAGACAGATATTCTACACTCAAGGTAATTTATTGTATAAAGAATGTGTTTCAGTCTGAAATTGCTGACCTGTTACTTTCACTGTCAAGACTGAAATGGGCCTTTGTTTGAATTATGTTCTTTTCTCAAAACCTAGAATTTTTGAATACATACATAAAAAATGTCGGTCTCTCAAGGTTATTTTTATTTTTTCAAACTCACCTATTTGAAAATGTTTCCTCTGAAGCTCAGTATTATAAGTATCATGTGGTCATAAGGGTGAAATACAAAACATGTTACCAGTGTATGTCATTGCTTTTACAAATATGAAGATGGAATTAACATAACTTGTATCATATAAGTTTGAAAATAATTCCACTGATTTAATTTGATACACTACATACTAAGTCATTTACTCCTTAAATTATGTCTACTGATTTGTCCTAAATTTAAAGTCAATATCTTATTTTGATAAGTCTGGCATTGATATTCTCTTTATTTCTCCAGGATGCCCGTGGCCTGAACACAAGCCTGGCTTTCTTCTTATATGACTTGCTGTCACTGATGGACAGGGGGTTCATCTTCAATCTTATTAAGCTCTATTGCAAAACTGTGAGTATTTAATGAAAATAGATGTTTTCGTGAAATATTTAAGGCTTTGTAAATTATTCCTCTAGAAATATCAGAGGTCTTCTTCGAGGAGAAGTGGTTGTAAAAAAGCTTAAATGTTCTTCAGTTCAGTTTAATAGCAATGAGACATTTGGTTCAATTTAATAGCAGTAAAAGGAAGAAGAAAATAAGTATTGTAGTCTCTTTATTGTTTTTCTCGATATATAGATCATACGTTGAAATTGTTTTAATATTTGTCCCTCCAGATGGCTATAAAGATCTCCTCCCAGGCCAGTTCCACGGATCTGACCATGCTGAAACTAGACTTCCTGAGGATCATCTGTAGCCATGAGCACTACGTCACTCTGAACCTCCCCTTTGGTAGCACCCTGACCCCCTCTGGTCCCCCCAGCCCCACCCCCAGTGTGGCCAGCTCCACCTCTCAGACCTCCTACACCTCTACCAACACTCTGATGGAGAGACCAGGCCTGGGTGACCTGTCTATAGATTTCAGGCAGCAACATTTCCTGGTGGGGCTGGTGCTGTCTGATCTTACTATTGGATTGGAGTCCGGGTAAGTATAAGTACACAGTGTGGTGCTGACAGGGTGTCTGCACAGTTTTAGGTTACTGTAAGTTTGAAGTATATCGGTTATTGTATTATATTAAATCACATGAAATAGCAGAGAATTAGTGGATTGTTTTTTGATGTGTAACTTAAAAACATTTGAACTATTTTGATGAAAAGTACTTTCACTCTTGTTACACATTTCTAATTTCACATTTTCACATGTATTTTATTACTCTCCTCACAGCAACCCTCATGTACAAAACAGAGCCATCAATCTGGTCAGAAATCTGCTCTTCCACCATGACCTTGACCCTCGCTACAGTGACCCTGATGTCAAGGCCAGAGTGGCCTCCCTCTACTTGCCTCTCCTGACCATTGTCATGGACAGCCTGGGACAACTGTATGAACCCAACTGTTCAGATAAAGTGGACAGGGACAGTGATATAGTGGAGGAGGACATGGCCAGTCCTGGCATCAACCAGTCTATTGCTAATGCTATTGCCACTTCTAGTGTGATGGGAACTAGATCAGAGGATATCACTTTTGATTCTTATGACACCCTGACCAGAGTGAGTGACTTTTTTNTACTTACATTGGTATTACCTGTTGAGCATAATTAAAATTTGATGTTAAATTTGCAGTTTAACATAATGTACTTTTGCATCAGAATTGACATTAGCCTATTTTGTGCATAGTTATTTCCTGCTTTTTGTCTGTACATTTGACAGCTTTGCTGCCTTGTTTTTTGTTCTTATTCATTTCATAAGTTTATCATTTTTATATTGATTTTTTGATAAAAAAGATAAGGATACCATAAGTAGAAGCAATTTACTCGAGTAAATTGATCCTTAAAAATCAAGTAGTGATATCCAGTCCCTCAAATTGGATGGCAGAAAGTGAGTGGTGGAATATGTTTAAAAATATTTTTTAAATTTTTATTTCTGTTACAGCAAAGCAAAAAGTCTCAGCTGAGCCCAGAGTCTACCAAGAACATTTTAGCCTGCTTCTTGTGGGTGTTGAAGAACAATGACAAACGCACACTAAAGCAGTGGTGGGCTGAGGTGCCAATGACACGACTGAGTCAGCTACTGGAACTTTTGTATTACTGCGTGTCAAACTTTGAGTACAAGGTAATGGTAGTACAGATCTTTTTTATTTTTATTTTATTATAACATTTTTCTTGTGTGAGGGGGGGCATCTGGTAATGTGCCTGTAAAAGTGATCAAGAAGGTTTCAGAGAGCTCAATGATGTAATGAATATACCTGTGCATAAAATTTGATGCACTGGCTTTGGTAATTGTTTTATTTATGACTATAGGGGTTTTTGTGTGTAACTCTATACATCACACATTATTGTGGTGCATATTTATATCAGGGCAGAGAAGCAATGAGTGCTATCAGTCAGCAGATTAAGAGGAAAAGTACTGACATGAAGTCCAAGTTAGAAGAAGCCATCTTGGGCATGGGAAGTGCGCGAAGTGAGATGATGATGAGAAGACGCCAGCAGGCAGCAGGGTCACAATTGTATCCAGGTATAGCAGCTAGTAGGAAGTCCAGTTTCTCTTAACAATCAAACCAAAAATATTTCTGTCATATCATATCATATTGACCCCAGCTGACCATCAATTGAACTTAGGTATAACATAGACCAGACTCTAGGGCTCCATGAGATGGGCAAGCTCAGTAACCAAAACATTTTTTTTCTGACTTGAATTTTTCAAAGGTCTACAAATGAAAAATAGTTACAGTATATGATGCAAAATCATCAGGAAAGAATGTTTTATTTCTGGTATCACCTGTATTTCCATATCTACTTCAGAACCTACCCTAGCAGCCTCTCCTCAGACAGAGATGGCAAGGCTCAGGTGGAGGAAGGATCTGACACAGTGGAGGCAGGCAGGAGAGAACTATGAGAGGTGAGTCTGCTTCATGAACTGACATGGTTAGAATATGTATTTATGTAAAAATGTCAACAGTTGTGTCCTTGATTTAAGTTGAAAACTGAATTTTTTTTTTCTTTTTCAGACCCAGGATTGATGTTGAAACCAACTGTTATTTAGACAGCAATTTAGCAACAGAGTGCAGCCTTATTACTCTGGACACACTGGAACTTATTGTACAGGTACACACAATCACAATACATAGTTATTAATTATATTAGTACCATGAGAATTTAGCATACTTGTTTGGGATTACAATGGAATAAGCTGTTACTTTACGGGAACATAAATATCCGGTATACGACTTTCCTGTTTTAGTAATTGCAGGAAGCACTATATACTGAATTTTAGTAACTGTTACCACTGTAACATGGTGACATAAGTGTAATGATATATGATGTGTGTTCCAGATAGTGCAGCAGTCAGACATGTTGCAGAGTTTACTAGGCACAGTACTGAGGGTGCTGTTACACAGCTTAGGACTAAACCAGAGCACACTGGCTCTGCAGAACATGTTTGTCACTCAGAGGTCTCTTGTTTCTAAGGTAAGTGGTCTTATTTATTAGCTGCAATAGCGCGCGTGCGCGCGCGCGCGCGCACACACACACACACACACACACATATTTCTACCCTTTTCATTACATGATTAGTATATAAAATGAAATTGATAAGAAATACCATAAACCATAAAGCATATTTTTCTCAATCTTGTTGACTTCTTACATTTAAATAAGAGACATCACTGTCACAGTGTTTATTTAGAAGTCTCATTATAAATATTATATTTTAATTTTCAGTTCCCAGAGCTGCTGTTTGAGGAGGACACAGAGCAGTGTGCAGATCTGTGTTTGAGGCTGTTACGACACTGTAGCTCATGTATTGGCTCCATCAGATCACAGGCCAGCGCCTCACTATATCTTCTCATGAGGCAGAACTTTGAGATAGGGAATGTAAGTAAATTAAGTTGTAATGTTCATTTTTTACATCACTCTTCCTTTAACTCCAGTACTACATTTTTGGATAAATATTTTTTAGATGACTCCATTGTTTGATAAAATTTTCAAGACTGATAGAAAATCATGCTATCCACAATTCAGAAATTTTGAAACAAGTACCAGGATGCTGTTTTATTGTTTTTCAGAATTTCTCCCGCGTGAAGATGCAAGTGACCATGTCCTTGAGCTCACTGGTGGGGCAAAACCAGAGTTTTAATGAGAACCACCTCAGAAGATCACTGAAGACAATTCTCACCTATGCTGAGTCTGATATTGAACTTCAAGATACTACCTTCCCAGAGCAGGTGGGTCAGAACATAACTTTTAGAATTTTAAAAATTAGGCTAAAATTTAAATATACGTCAATCCTTTAGAATACTGTGGGTTAGTTGTTAGTAGAGAAATGACAGCATTGTAAACGTATTTTTCATTTGTTTCTGTTTTAAATTGAGATGTTACATGAACCAATAGAGAATATACTGGTATATGTCACAGTACTGAGAAATGGTGATTATTGTAGCCTGGGATTTGGGATTATAGGTGAGAGATCTGGTGTTCAATCTCCACATGATCCTGTCAGACACAGTGAAGATGAAGGAGTTCCAGGAGGACCCAGAGATGTTGTTAGATCTCATGTACAGGATAGCTAAGGGGTACCAGAACTCTCCTGACCTACGCCTCACCTGGCTACAGAATATGGCTGGCAAACATAGCGAGGTATTTGGCCTTGTAAAAAAAGATAAATGTGATAATTATATCTTTGTATTAAATTGTGGCAGTCAGCTTGGTATTTTCTTTAGGGAACTTTTTTTATGTCAATGTAAGCATTCTTGGCCAAAATGGTTTCTTAAGAAGCACATATTGCGCCTTGTCAAAAATAAGTGAATTCGATATATATATAGAAACAGAGTCCGTGTAAATTATTATTGTTTTCAGAGAGGAAATCATGCTGAAGCAGCCCTGTGTCTGGTACACTCAGCAGCCCTGGTGGCAGAGTACCTGAATATGCTGGAAGACAGGACATATCTCCCTATAGGCTGTGTTTCTTTTCAAGTAAGATCAAGATATATCTGAAAGTGGACTCCAGATGCAAATCTATAAAGGGTTTATTTTCTAAAATGACACTTATTAAAGTTAATTTCAGTGTGATAATAGTAAAACAAATTTGATGAAAATTTATTGCATTTGCACTGGTATTGCACCAATAAGAATGTATGGGGATATTTAACTTGTTATGTTTATTTTACAGCATATCTCTTCCAATGTGCTTGAAGAGAGTGCAGTGTCAGATGATGTGGTCTCCCCAGATGAGGAAGGCATCTGTTCTGGGAAATATTTCTCAGAGTCTGGACTGGTGGGCCTGCTGGAACAGGCAGCCAGCTCCTTCAGTATGGTGAGAAGGCACTCTTTAATGAAACATTTTGCTTGTAATTAAAATAAACAATATGGAAGCTCATATTCTATAAATTTGATCTATTGAGGCACTGAAATTAAAATTATTTAGAATTTGTGAAATAGAATTGACCTTATGAATGAGTACACTTGCCATGTTATGAGCAGTGATGTATGGATCAGTGGGAAAGTAAGACGTGAGGTAGCAGCATTCTTATATACCTCTACATTTTCAGGGTGGTCTTTATGAGGCTGTAAATCTGGTGTACAGAGTTTTGATCCCCATCCATGAAGCCAATAGGGATTTCAAGAAGTTAGCTGTCATACACAACAAACTTTACCAGTCTTTTGATCAGGTTATCAAGCAGGTAAATATCCCAATTCTCACTGTAGATATGTAGCAGATTAAAAGATCAAATTTTCTGGTACAATTTACCATATAATTTACAGCAGCTTATAAAACAGCTTATGGTCTTCTGATAGACATCATGCAATCTCCAATTTTAGCTCTAAAAAAGTTAATATATTTTAATACATAACTATTTCTAATAACAAGAAATGAAATGGTAAATAAGCACAAAGTATAAATATTAACTGGCAGCTTTAATTTCAGGAGGGGAAGCGTATCTTTGGCACTTACTTTAGAGTTGGTTTCTATGGCAGCAAGTTTGGAGATCTGGATGAGAATGAGTTTGTGTACAAGGAGCAGTCTATCACAAAGCTTCATGAGATATCTCACAGGCTAGAGGTAACAGGAGCAATATTTCTCAAAACTGTGGAGTATTAGAATATAAATCAGTTTTGATTTGCTAAAGTCAAGGTCATGTTGGTCAGTTAACTAACTCAAGCCATATATTGATAATATATTACCTGCAAAGAAAATTACATGAAATATTGTTTTTTCTTTTCTCAGAACTTCTACATTGAGCGCTTTGGTGAAGAGTTTGTTTCAACTATCAAAGATTCTAACATAGTGGACAAGGACAAACTAGATCCACAGAAGGTAAAACTATTTTACACAACTGTTCAGGGGCAATACCTACAAGGTCCCATTTATATTTTACACTTTATACATATGTAAATTTATTTATCATATGTTCAATTGGTGACATACTTGAATTTGTTTACTTACTGTCAGCTATGTCTAGTCTGTTCCTTTGCCATTACGATGTACTCCATTTTAATTTGGTACGGATATTTCATTGTTAGGCACAGTTTCATGAGAAAAAATCCATTTTATAATAAAATAATGAATGAAATTTCCTTGTCAGGCCTATATCCAGATCACTTATGTGGAGCCTTATTTTGACTCTTATGAGTTCAAAGACAGGATAACATACTTTGACAAGAACTACAATCTCAGTAAGTGTTGCTCGAAAATAATCTTAAATTAATAGTTTTTGTCAATATTGTTTTCAGATGAAAATGTAATATCTTAATATTTTATTGACATTTTTTAGGTGTTATTTGTATTTGAAAGAGATTAATAAAAGTTTCATAACAAACTTTGTGATTATTTCAGAGCGTTTCATGTATGCCACACCATTCACTGTGGATGGGCGAGCACATGGAGAGCTCCATGAACAGTACAAGAGGAAGACCATCCTTACCACAGCTCATGCCTTCCCCTATGTCAAGACTAGGGTGGCTGTAGTAGCCAGAGAACAGGTTAGTTCAGCTCACCTAGTTAAAAACCCTTTAACTGCTGCAATATGGTTGAAGATGTTATTTTTATGTAACTTTTCCTAGTGCATATTAAGTAAATGGCTGGAAAAGGAAACGGAGTAGGTTAGGACAGCAGGGGTGGGGAGTCATTTTTAATTCATCCATAATCAGCAAACAAATTGTAATTGTTTACCCTATGGGAAATTCATTACACTTCAGGTGATCCTATCCCCCATTGAGGTAGCATGTGAGGACATCCAGAAGAAGACTAAAGAGCTAGCTATTGCTATGGCCCAGGAGCCTCCTGATCCCAAGATGTTACAGATGATGCTGCAAGGCTGTATTGGGACCACAGTCAACCAGGTAGGGGGAGAAAGTTGGGGGGGGGGATGCCACATTGAATTCACTTTAATGATAACTCTCCTGACCCAAATATAAAGTTTAACAGATTTTACTTTAAGTATGTCATGCAGCTGTTATGCATTAAAGTCATAATAACTCTTCGTTTTGGCCAAAAATTGGATTTTCCTGGAGTAAACGGCAATTTTCCCATACTCACCAATGGTCAGCGACCCCATTCCTGTATTCAAAGTTAATCCAGGGTTTTTTTCCTAAACGTACGGTTTTTTGTTAAAATCTCTTAAGAGATTTTAATTGACGGAGCCCTCTCATATCGAGCAATAGTTTATGGTGACCTACTTAAAACCGCGGGAAAAGCAGACAACAACAACACTATATAACAATATTATAAGATTCATAAGATATGTTCGTCTTTTTGCTCAAAATGCATTTATATCTACAATGTGTGCAATTCTGGGCTTTTCGTTATCCGACGCACTGTACAAAGACTCGCAACTTACGTCTGAGGGTTTCCCGCCATGTTATTTTGGTCTCGAATGAACGCAAGAATCCGCGTGACACCTAAACGTCATTGGCAACGGATGCACTTGTCGACCGTGAAAAAAGGGATCGAAAGCCCAAGTGACAAGCACAGATTTTAGTTTTACTACAATAACAGTCGTTTTAGTGGGAAAATGCAATAGAATATATTTCCAGGCGTTGTTTACAATGTATTTCTTGCGGAATTTTGAATCTCAAAGGAAGAGTTATTATTGCTTTAAGTAAATATGGTGTTTGGAGTTTTGAAATTTACAGAATAAAAATGTGAAAAAATTATTCCCATTTCAGGGTCCAGTGGAGGTTGCCCAGGTGTTCCTGGCTGGAGTCATGGAGGGCAAGGTGCCTGCCACACGTCACCACAACAGACTCAGGCTCAGCTTTAAGGATTTCTTGAAAAAGTAATCAGCATGCTTGGGTTACACAAAGAAACATTTTGACAAAATTGTTCATGGTAGAGGCAATTTTAGTAAAAAAAAATGTGTGCTTGTAGTGTTTTATTTTAGTGGAAGATTTGATATGTTGTCCTCACTTTGTAAAAGTTGCATTGTATATATTTTATACTCTTATATATGACAGTAAAGCCAAAGGTATTAAGTTCAGCTTGTATCGCCATAGATTACATAGTCTTTTGCCTTGATATCCAGATGCCATGATGCTCTACACAAAAACAAGAATCTCATCAGTTCAGACCAGAAAGAGTACCAGCGGGAAATGGAGCGCAACCTCCACAATGTTCGCGACAGACTCAATCCTTTCATCTCACAAGCACATGCAAGCACAGTGAAGAAGAAAAGCTCACACAGAAGCCGAGAAAAAGACAGGTCTCGTGAAGAGTAAGTACTTCCTTAGCTTCAAGATTCATTAAACCTTGTTGTCAGAGATGTTTATAAGGAAGCTCCTTTATTTCAATTTGCTCTAAACTGTACAAATGTTTTCTGTTATTTTTAAATGATATTCTCCTGTTATGTGTTTGTTAAGGCGTTCCCTCACACAAGTAAACCAGCCCAGTTTTACTCCGCCTCCTATGGTGAGGTCTGTGAGCATGCCCAGTTATCCCAGACTGTCGCGCTCTTCCAGCACTGGCCGAATCACGCTGGGAAGGTAGTGCCACTGTGTGCCGAGTAACTATTGCACTGATTGTGACTTTTTTATAACTTTATTTTTCATTTCAGAATTTTGTAGATAATTCTCTTACTGTGTAGTGCCACTGAGTGTTGAGTGGGAGAACTGGGTGCATTTACTCTAATATCTAGGACTATTTTATTTCCAGAGAAAATACTTAGATTTCTCTTTTCACTTAGATATAATCAGGGTGTTTTGCCACATAAAATAGATTTTTTTTCATCTGTTGTTTTAAACTTTTGCAGTGTAGAAGAGAGACCTCTGTAAGATTTATCTTGTTTTATTTCAACAGAATTGCTGTACATTGAGAACTTTTCTAAACCACAGGGGTAGTTTTGGTGACAGTTAAGTTTCAGCGTTGTTTAACTTGTTCCCATTATAGTGTCAGTAGTTGAGATATTTCTCACTAGCCATTCTAATGTATGCACTTTGGGTCAGTGTTGTTCATATTGGTGTTAGGAGAAACACCAGCCATGATGGCAACAAAGTAGTGAAGTATAAGATCTTCATTGTTTGCTTTTAGAAAGTTTCTCATTGTATAGTACCCACAACAACCTGTTGCTGTTGAATGTCTTCAGTGCAACAGATTTGTTGTCTTATTAAGTTAACAAGCTCTCTTTCAGAATAGACAAGTGTTGTAGATACTCTGCTTTTGTTGATCAATTTTTTTTTCTGCACCGCCTTCATATATGCACAGTTTAACTCCTTTTCTTCAGGCTAACATCATATGTGTAAAAAACAGGTAAAGAATGGTGCCGGAGTTTAGTTAAAGCTGTCAATTGTACTCATTTTTATGGGTTCGAAATCAAGATATGCAGTCAAAATTTCAAAAAAATACACATTTTTTAAAGTCTCTAAAGTCAAACACATGTAGTGCCATCACCATCTTTGATTGTGCTAGAACTTCTCTTCAAAATATGAACACTAGATTTTCACAAATATTTTCTCTAAGTCTTAGCCTCTAGAGTTGGCCAACATTTGGAGTTTTGGCTGCATGTTGTAGCTTAGTTGGTTGAATTGTCCCATGCCGCAAACATGGACATTAGAAAGTAATACTACTATGGGATGTCAGTGTATACAATAATATAGCATTGTATGTAGTGGGGAGGCCATTTAACAGTGGAGATATATGATTTTCAATGTATGTGGAGCTAGCTGTATAATTGTAATGCGTTCGTGAATTTTCAGTATAAACTTGCCAAAGGAAAGGCAGTGCTTTGTGTAAGCAGCATTACTAAAATGCTACAGTGTTTGGGAAAATGTACACACTGTATTTTCATCATTAAATATGATATATATATATATATGTTTATGTGTTTCAATAAGTAATCCTGCTAGCAAGTGCCATTAACACTGCACATGCATTTGCAATTGTCGGTGGATTTTGTTGGTTTTTGTTGTTTGTGGTGTCTTATGGTTTTAGTTTTAAATTAGTTCATTCTTTCACAAGTGAAACAAAGTTCATTCTGTTTATGTTATATGTAAACCGGAGTTTTTTTTTTTTTTTTTAATAAAATGTATTTTTTGAAAGCTTGTGCTGTATCATATCTGATGGTATAGCCTGCAATTACAATTATCATTGTTAAATCATATACCATTAAAGTTGATGAATAATCAAGAGAGAAATTCCATAAAAATATCTTTTTCAATGTGCAAAGTGTAATGTTTAGATAAGATAAAAGCCTCAAAAGGAAGAGATGCATCATTTTTTGTAATGAGCTAAAGCATGGATCTGATGTATCTTTCCAGCATCAAGGAAGGTCGCAGTGAAAGCAGCAGAAGAAAACCCAACAGCAACTCTGTTACACCTAACTAGACATTACTGTTGAATCATAGCTGTTGAAGGGACACATGGAAGCATTCCAGTATAAAAGTCACAGTGACACAAGGATGAAGTAATATTAAAATCTGAAGGTGCTCAAGGGGTCTATGGGGGTCATCTACCCAACAGAATAAGATAAAAACTTATGCTCTTTATTATCTCCAAGTGTTCAATCCCTAAGTGGCCTCCAGTTGAAGCATTAAAGATAGCAGCAAGGACATTGGTACTTAAACAAATGTGAACGTGTGTTTGCATTATTGCAGGGACTCTTGTGCTGTGCTAATGCCAAAAATATTAATGTTAAGAATATGAGATCTCTTGTTAAATCACTGAAAAGCATGCTACATACCATCACCCAGTACTACGGTGAAATATGTTTGTGGTCCTCTTGTATAAAAACATGGGTTTATCATTGTTTGGACATGAAACTATGCATATTTGATCATAAGGGGGTTCTGTGTCAAACTCATAATATCATTGATACCGGTTCGATTTCATTCATTATAGAAGTATAGAAGTTGGTAATTTTTCTCTCTGTACTTAATATAGTGTAAATCCTTATTCCTAGTATTATCCATTGGGAATATAGGATGAAACAAAATATTTATGTCTTATCATGAACCTCTTAAAACAGAGATATATGTATGTAAATATGTTGTAATAAAGATATATCTGCTCAAAAATGATGATAATTATGGTTAATACTACCATCTGTGAGATATATATGAGAAACATCTGTTAAAACTGTTTGTTAAAAACCCACAACATAACGCGCAACCTTTCACATACACACACATAATTTAAGAGTTAAAAGTATTTGGGGAAATTATTCCTTATCATGAAATAACATTGCAATTGGCATTTGAATTTTGTTTTGGGTTGTTACCAGATTTCCTCTATGGCCATTGATCTTTGTGGAAGATGAGTATAATGTTTTATGAAAATTAAACAAATAAGATTTTTATAAAGCTAGGAATTTTTCATTAACCATCACATGCAGTACACTTGCTGATGTCATGATAAAATTGCTCTTAGTACAGCAAGTTATCAACTTGTGCACACAGAAACGGTGCTTCTTTGTAAGGTTGAGGTGAAGTGGAATTCCTATATGCTGACGTTTTGTCAATTTTCTGGTTTTTTTTTTTTTTCCAGTTTATTTTCCCATTGCAAAAAATAAATAAATGATATATGAATAAAAATAATGGTTGACTTTTGATACATGTAGTTGAAGATTACGGACTAAACATATTTGATAAAAATATATATATAAGCATTAGAGCCTAAGGAGAAAATATGAAATTAAATTGTACAACTTTTTGAATAGTAAAATGCCATAATTAAACAATAATAATAGTTTCTTCTTCAGTGCATTTCATAAAAATTTGATGTGCTTTAAAGTGAACAACAAGAGAATACCAGTCTATGGATCCTAGTAAAGTGATTTCAAAATTGAATTTTACAATTCTGAAGTGTCTTGGTGTTCATCCTTGTTATCCGGCACTTCTTGAGGGACGGGAAGGTATCGTTCACCATGGAAGCGAGCAAATATATACAGGATAGTGAACAAAACTACATTACATAGCCCACCGCCTAATAACAGGTACGGAAAATACATCCCGCTGATTTGGAAGAGGTGACCGAACAGTGCGGGCAATGTAAGCGATCCTACTGCAGCCCCTATGCAAAGTACGGAGGTAGCTTTCCCGGTAATGTGCACGTATCTATCTGCCCATGAAAACCCAGCAGCGGCAATGGAGGCCATGCCAATGCCACACAAAGACGTGCATATCCACATTACTTCCTCGACACTATTCACGGAGAATGACATGACCGCCGTGGAAAGTACCATTATAGCAAGATCCGTGAAGATTATCACAGTAGAACTCAAAAACTTCGATACCATGATTGACAGTCCTCTTGCAGTGGCAAAGCAGCCCCAGAAAACAGTAGACAGGTTTGCCGCCTTAGGTTTAGACCAATGGAGAGTCTCAAAGCCAAATGTTGTTACAAGGGTTCCGAAAGCATTAGCTAAACCCACGAATAGAAAGATATGCGATGCAAAAAGAACCAAAAAAGGTACTTTAAACCACATGGAATCTTTACGAGTTGTTGGAACACCAACTTCAATATTTACTTTTTGTCTTTTCCAGTATAAGCATTTGCCGTCTTGATGAATAATTATAATAAACGGTAAAGTACAAAGTAGAGAAATCAAGCCAACGGCAATGTATGCAATCATTATGCGTGTTTCTGTCCACTTTTCCGCTGTATTAAGGATCGAGGTTTCACTAGACTCGTTGGTGAACATTAATGTATATGTACTGGTAGTGTTACTTAATAATGGATTCAATACTATCGTGTCTCCTTTTTTGCTTGAGATTCCCAAGACATCATTTATATTACGATATAAAGATGTATTTTCTTCGAAAGTAAAAAAATCCTTGTCTAAATTTAAGGTTTCATTGTTGGAAACGTCCATTCTTTTTGACAATAAAGGCTCTGCAATTATGGGGGCCACAAATGCACCAACGCCAAAAGAGAAGTGCAACAACTGTTGGTATGGACCACAACTGTTGGTATGGTCACTAATAGTTATAAGGAAAACATCCCCGGGGCTCCGTATCTCGAAAGCTTCGCTATGTTGCGCACGTGCGCAAGCATGGCGAGCGTGCGTTTTCCCATATCTCGAAAGCTTCGCAAATCCCGGCCGTGCGCTAATGTCGAAATCACCATGAGTTTCGAGGCTATTTTTTGCGGCGATACAAACTAGTCGCCTCTGCGTATGCATAATTCGTCATTTTAATGTGTCTTACATGTAATTAAACATGGTGGCAGGTTTGGGTTGCTAGTCATAATAGCATATAATAAAACATATAACAAAAACATGGAAGCTTTTAATTGATTGAATCACTGGTACCTCTGATAGAAAAACTTGCGGTAAATATTCACGTGAAGAATGCTAAAGTCATGTTTTATTATGCAGAAAAATTTCAAAATTAAACATTTCATACATCATTTTATATTTTCTGGTGAATTTAATTGTAGTCTATTGATAATAATAATAATAAATTTAAAAGTGTCATTTTCTACACAAAATGAAAAAGCAGAAACAAAGCATTCGGTCGCACCGCGACCTTCCTCAATGTCTATTATTGTGAGACTGAACACTACTCACCAATGTGTGTTTATTGGTGTCAAATACTTCAAATATCAGTATTTGTAATTATGATATTCCTATAAATAAAAACAACCTCTTTGTTATAGTGAGGAATGACGACAGCAGTTTGGAGCTTCCGAACGTTTATTCACCGACTCTCTTTTTCACAGAATGTACAAGTTTTTATACACTATTATCCATTCTCAAATTTCCCATTCTCATGTTACAAAACTCTATTCAATATTTCCTAATTTAGTAATTTAAATGAGACTTGTTTATGATTTAAAATATTTAAAATATTATCCGAATTACTCATCTTGGATCCTGTCCAATTCAAGAATGCATGAGTTCTACACGTGTTAAACACGCGCAAATCAGATGAGAAAAATTAACCAATCTGATCCAACTATATCGGACTCTGAAACGTTCCATACTTTCTTACTTCTAGAACAATATCTACACTTACTGACACTCAAAGAAATTTACTTGTACTCAATAACTTCCTACACATTTCATTCAGTTTTAATTGTTTTGTAATTGCCGAAAGTGTATGTCATTTGCTTTACAACATCTTGATTTGCGTCGTGGTGAAAAAAATTACATTTTGTGTAATTGTGTTATGACGTCTTCACTTTGTGCGGCAATCGAATTTTAGTAGAGTTTGAGGTAATAATTGCGTTGCGTTTGCTAAGGCTTCGAGATAGCAGGTGGGTGCAATCGCACTACCAAATAGGGCACGCTCGCCATGCTCGCGCACGTGCGCAAAATAGCGAAGCTTTCGAGATACGGGGCCCTGATCTGATCATATTTTGCTCGGGGCCATAAGGCAGCGTCCTCTAAAAACATGCTCACCATTTAAAAGAAAATTATATTTCAAGATGCAGACCTACTGTTTGTTTCAGCCTACAGCATATTTTCGTTATCTAGCCAAAATAGGCCTACCACCGAAACAACAATCGGAAGTCAGTCTGTATCAGCACGTACAAAATCTGCCGAGCACCTATTTGACTGGGTTCCCACACTTAGACCGATCTAACAGGATCGATCCATCTCCAAACTCGTTAAATTGCTTTCAGCTTAAGAGGCTTAGATGTGTGGCACGCCACGCCTACTGAAGCTGCTAAACGATTTTTAATTACCCCAAAACTGTTTCAGTAGGCGTGACAAACATCTAAGCCGCTTAAGTTGATTGCAATTTAGCGAGAATCCCCTTGGAGATAGATCCAACCAAAGTTAGTGCGATAGGACTAACGAATGGTCCCTATACCTACATGTATCCAAACACCCCATCACTATACCCTGTCCTGCCAGACACGCTGCCAGTTCCGATAAGTTCGAAGCAAACGGAATGAGAACATTTGTTACAGCAGTCAAAATCATCACCAAACTGAGGATCAAGTGATGGTTCATGTGGTCGAAGAAGATGCCGCCACTAATGGACCCAATAATTAAACCGGCTGAACGGCCACTGATGGTGTAAGTGACTGATTCCACGGAGGCACCAACTTGTTTCCTCAGATCAATTAACGTGGGTCCAGGGATTGCCATGCTTGCTCCCTACATGAAACGTTAAGATGCCGTTTTACCGTGTCAACAAATCTTATTTTCTTTCACACGTAGTAAATAATTAAGATTCACTTCATAATCAGAAATCGAAAACTACAATATTTTCATATCGATCCTTTTCGTGGCGAGTTATTAGACACATTGGAAATCTTTTACAAATGCAACTAATAATTATATTCATCAACAAATTTGGCCTGATCCCGCATCTAAAATTAAGCATTTAACTTTGATGCCGCTATCAAATATAAGACTTCACTTTTCTCTTCAAGGTAACTGGCATGATATTGAAGCATTCCCTTTTAATAACGAACTTAATAAACGTAATCTTGGCGATACCCAGACAGGTTTTTAGACAGAAAAACACAGTTGAATTTTCTTTCACTTACGAAAGTCATATACGCAGCACATATAGCAAATATTTGGAACCACTTGCTTCTGATAGACAGGGATCGAGAGCTGAAAGTTTTTTCGCCAGAAAACTCCATGGCATACGAAATATCCGTTATTAACCAAGTGAACCTTATCACTTCAGCACTTGACCCAAATAACATACGTAAAGGCAAACAAGACATGTAAAAGCAAACAAGATATGGTGGATAGATAATGTTATATGATGTATTACAACTTTTACCTACTGGCCCTCTCAACTAAGCACCTGTTTTTAGACTGAATGATTAAAAAAAGTCCAGGGGGAATCATATAACAGAAATTTATTTTTATGGGACCTCCCCCATTAATTTGCCACCATAATCCATGGCCCACCCCTTTTTACAAGAGCAGAAACAGATGACCCACCCCCAGTAGCTACTGGTTGCCTTTGTACTCCCTTTCGACTTTTCCTGAGAATATGCAATGGTATTTTAATTGATTCTAATATTTTTTATTTATGGGTCCATTCAGAAAAGACATTTTAAAAAAATATTAAATATTAGAATCTCATATCAAGAAGCACTAAAAACTACGTTAACTGTATCACCACAATGTCAGTTGCGACGAGTTGTGTATAAAAAATGCTACAAAATCAATATTCCATATGATTAGCAAAAGTGTATTTAAGTTACATACACATGCACTTGAATTCTAGTGATATAGTGGTACCATACCACAATATATCAATTATGACAGGCTGACTTTTTTTTTTACTTTACATGTCTCATGAATACGTTTAGTCATTGAAAAATAACGAATATATGGTTATTTATCAATTAATGAATCCTAGATTATGGAAGCAAATATGGTATGTATTAGGTAGTGACCGTAAATCCACAGTTTGTGTTTCTCGATGCAACATGCGGGTCTTGCAAAGCCTATCTCAGAATGAAATGCAACTCAAAAAGGTTTTTGTCTGTGATAATATGGGGACGGAATTATTTCATTTAAAAATGTGGCGATTTCTCAGTGGTGGTCAACTTAAGAAAATATAATATTGGACCATAGATATTACATAATGCCCAGGCTTTGAATAACTTTTGTCCCCTTATAACAATCGGGGTGAATATATGTTAAGTTGATGAGCTCCCAGTTTTTTTAGCAACGTGTGACAGAGACGCGGATCAAAAGTCTAATAGGATATTCATTTCAGTCATGAAAACAGTATCCAAAATGGCCATATTATTCCTTGGCTAATATTTCATAATCTTCTGCACACCCTATTTTCGATTGTGAGCTAAAATAATTTCAAATATTGAAAGCTACAAATCTGTGGTCTCTGTGGTGTCTTGGTGAGGTTCATCCTTATTATCATGAACTTGTTGAGGGACGGGAAGGTATCGTTCACCATGGAAACGAGCAAATATATACAGGATAGTGAACAAAACTACATTACCTACTGCACCACCTAATGATATATATGCAAAATGCATCCCGTTGATTTGGAAGAAGTGGCCAAAAAGTGCAGGCAAAGTAAGCATCCCTATCGCAGCTCCCACAGTAATCAAGGATGCAGCTTTCCCGGTAATGTGAACATACCTATTCGCCCATGAAACTCCGGCAGGGAAAACGGAAGCCAAACCAATCCCATATAGAGCTGTGCAAATCCACATTATTGCCTCTGCACTGTTAACCAAAAATGACATCAACATCGTTGTAAGTACCATTAATGCAAGATCTATCATGGTCATTACAGTAGAACTCAAAAACTTTGACACTATGATTGACAGGCCTCTTGTGGTGGCTAAGCAGCCCCAGAAAACAGTAGACAGGTTTGCCGCCTTAGGTTTAGACCAGTGGAGAGTCTCAAATCCAAATGTGGTTACAAGAGTTCCAAAAGTAATTTCCAGGCCCACATACAATAGGATATATAATGCAAAGATGAGCAAGAAAGGTACTTTAAACCACATGGAATCTTCTCGAGTTGTTTGGGCCTCTTCTGGATTATGTGCCTTTACCTTTTTCCAGTATAAACATTTGTGTTCTTGATGAGACATTGCAATGAAAGGTATAGTACAAAGTACAGCAATCATACCAACACCAATGTAGGCATACATAATGCGCGTTTCTGTCCACATTTCCACAGTGTTAAGGATCGAGATTTTACTGGACTCGTTGGTGAAGATTGTCGTGTATGTAGTGTTACTTAAAAACGTATTCAATAGCATCTGGTCTTCTTTTTGGCTTGAGTTTTCCAGGAAATCATTGACTGGACGATCTAGAGATGTTTTATCTTCCAAAGTAAAAGGCAACTTGTATAAATTTGACGTGTCATTGTTGGTAACGTCCATTCTTTTTGACAATAGGGGCTGTGCAATTATTGGGGCCACAAATGCACCAACGCCAAAAGAGAAGTGCAACAACTGAAGGTATGGACCGCTTTTCTTTTCCCACAGTTCCAGAATCATGGCATTGCCACCTAAAATGTAAATGGTACATGGTAAATATTCCAGCTCCAGATCATATTTTGATTATAGCTAAGTTTTCAAAGGAACACCACAGTTTAAAATCAAGGGATATTCCAAATTACCGAATCGACTGGCCAACTGGTTGCTACAACTTGCCTTTGGCCTAGTTTGGCTTTATTAACACAATTAGCTATTAGATAAGTTCTAATTAATCCCACCACAGGTCCACTAATCCCGTAAGCCCTCCGTAAGAGAACAATAGAGGGCAGTTTATACAGGAGAAGGATTAAAGGACCACTATACTAACATGTATCCAAGCACCCCATCACTATACCCTGCCCTGCTAGACATGCTGCCAGTTCCGATAAGTGTGAAGCAAACGGGATGAGAACATTTGTTACAGCAGTCAAAATCATCACCAAACTGAGGATCAAGTGATGGTTCATGTGGTCGAAGAAAATGCCGCCACTAATGGACCCAATAAATAAACCAGCTGAACGGCCACTGATGGCGTATGTGACCGATTCCACGGAGGCACCAACTTGTTTCCTCAGATCAATTAACGTGGGTCCAGGGATTGACACGCTTGCTCCCTACAAAAAAGATGACATTATGTTTATTATCATATTTGGACCCAGGCTTGAAATGAGTGAGTAATAAAGTTTATTTTGTACATAAATGCCAAAATGTGTGCAACTCAATTTGTCTCATGGTGGGCTATCGAAGGAGTACTCAAGTAAGCAGTAAAAATAAAATGTGACATTTATCAACCAAAATTGTTTCATTAAAAAAATTGGATTGTTTTCCAAAATAGATATTATCATAACGGCGTCAATATCGGTTCTCTTGAGATATGATGCCTGAGAAGAAGTATCTTTCTAAGTTGAAGTAATATCAAGTATTCAAATTATCATCTATGAAAGAGTGGTACGCCCAAAAAAGACGCTCATATCGGTGTCGAGTCACTGCAACGGTCAGCGGTCGACTGGCCACATCTAGCTGCTGCCAGGTCCTAAAACGGCAAGGTATTCCTTTTGACAGGTTTCTTGGAGTTTGATCAGGAATAATAGTCCAGGCATCGGTCGGAGCTTGTCCCGTTTGGTTCAGATTTCTTGTATCTTGTAGCCTCTACGATTTTGTCAAGCTGAAACTTTTGACAAGCTTTTTAAAGGATATTGTTACCCTTTACTATCATCCAGATACCAAAAATTAGTTTCTTCCTGCATCTAATTAATTAATAATGCACGTATTTTTGTGCTGATTTTAAAAAATAAAATAACTCCTCGAAAATATAAAATACCCCCCTTTATATTTCTCGTTGCAATGTATATAATAGTGCACTGACAGCGTGTCAATCTATAATGAAGCCGTACATAAGGCAACTGCACTGAGATTGAAAGGGCTCCGGACGAGCATTTTTCTAACAAAATACGTTTTCCCCTCTCCCCTCGAGGTAATGTTGGAGAAGTGGCACTGCCTTCGCACATTATGTAAATGTAGCCCGTACCTTCTTACGATTTTGAAAAAATCGTATACACTTTAGTCGTGCGGCGCCCGTGGCAAATGTAATCAAGGCTTATCATTTGACAGCTCTGTAAAGCCTAGGTCCTTAACCTTCCCTGCGATCTAGCTACGTCCTAGCCGGACGCAAGGAACCTAAAAACCGTGCGTCCAAAACGTAGTTGGGACCTAGGCCTATCGTAGGATCGCCTTGCGTTGTTGTAACAGCAAGCCCAACGTACAATGATCGTGCAGTGCCTGTGCAATTCCCGTGCGTGGATTGCGCAATGCTATCTCGATTTTGTTACGGTCTACGGGCTTAAGATTTTTTAAAAAATTGTCGAAAGTTACAACTTAACAAAAGCATAGAGACTGTACGATTCAGTGTGCCCTTGAAATCGAACAATAACTTACGAGTAAATGAACTTAAACTACATGTAGATAAGGGTGATTTTCACCAAGGCAAAACAGTGTCATGATAGGAGTCAGGACAAATGATAAAGCTGGTGTTTGTCGAATTTTCTCTCACTTCACTCACCAAAGCCATCATCGCAGCACATATTGCAAATGTTTGGAACCGCTTGCCTCTGACAGACAGGGATCGAGAACATAAACTGTTTTTGTCCGAATAGTCCATGCTTTCCTTAAAATCCGTCAGAGGAAAAGTGAGCTCTATCATCTCAGCACTTGACTCGAAATGTAATAGGTAAGCAGGAAACAAGGTATACATCACGTGGCAAAGCCTGTGGAATCCCCTGATAAATTGATGTTGACCAAACTTTGTTTTAGAATGTGACGCTCACTAATACTAATACTTACTTATATATACTTACTTATTTAAGGTGATTACTATGGGCTTTTCTTCCATTTGAATCTTACTCGAAATAACGATCGAAATAATTTGTTCACAGCTTATATTTTCAAAAAACAAGATTCAACATATCGTCATTTTGCTCTCATAATAATTGTTGGGCCTGCTCTCTCGGCACCGGAATCTTTTGACGTCAATGGCTTATCGATGACGCAAGAAAAAATCGAAAAATCTCCAACATTTTACCGCACAATATTAATCCATTTTTATTTTTGACATTCACGTGAACAACATCAGCGCACTATCTATCAGTTAACGAGACAGTGAAACGTTCGTATGCAGACTCATTCAGGTAAATTTTTAATAGCGGTAAACGTAAAAATCGATAAACGTAATCTTGGGTAAGCCTAGACAGGTTTTCTTTATACAATAAAGACAAACAAAGCTGATTTGTCGAATTTTCTTGTCACATTCGAAAGTCATATACGTTGCAGGGGTGGATCCAGATATATTTTCTGACAGTCTTCCAAATTATCTTTGTTAATCCATCCTCCACCCGTCAATGTAAATGTGTAAAATCTGACCGTCTTCCGGAAGACCCAGAAGACGGCCTCAATACGCCCCTGTTATACGCCTTGATCCCCCACCAACATTTCGCGCCCCAAGTCTTCATCGCTGCCATTAACTGCCACCTGCATCAGATATTCTCTTTTTTATGCTTTTAATACAAAAACGTCTAATTCAAAGCCAGTTAATGGATTCCCGTATGCATGAGGCCTTCAAAGACATTTATCTGAAGAGTTAAATATCACTATATCATTTCTTGTTCCCAACAAAAGATTGAAACCTTCATGCTGCAGCAACTGCCTGTCATACAAGTTGCATCCTCAGGAGTTATATACAGGTAATGAAAATGAAAATGCATTTTGAGAAATGATTGACGCGTAAGAGTTTGGGGAACAGATGGTAAGAAGTCACTTCCCAATTTCCTGTCTTTTGTCGACAGGACGCACCCCACATAATTCATGGTATGGAATTTATTGACTACAATGGTGTAGGTGAGCTGGCAGTGGTCAAAGACATTAACCTTAACTAAGTCAATTGGAAAGGAAATGTCTTTGGGGAACATGACTACCCATTTATTATTTAGCATGATAATGCTACTCCACGTACATTCAATGAAACAGCAGACTGCTTACATGCAAAACTTTTCAGACCCCCCCCCCCCCCGTCCACAATAGCCAGCTTGATCTCTACATCAGAACCTCATTAAGGATCTGTGGGATACCCTCGAAAATGGATAACCACAATATGTGGAACGTCGTCACTCCGCACACGTTACAGAACTTTTTGACTCCATGCACGCACGGACGCGTCAGGTGCGTCCTCCAATCCAGAGGATACTATACAAAATACTAAAATATGGCTATGATTTTTTACTACTGGTTAGCTTTTTCATTGGTTGTACAATCAGTAACATTTTGTGGAAAAAATCCTTTTTAAAGTTGAATAATAACCATTGGTTCATTAAATGATTTTCTATATCACTTTACGCATTGCATTAGGAGTGACACTTTTTTTGCTAGGGGAGTATCTTAGAACTTCTAGTTACTGGCCCTCTCAACAATTCACCCGTTTTAAAGTGAATGATTTCAAAACAGTGTGTGCGAAACTCCAGTTACTGGTGTTCAAAGGCAAAAACATATAGTGTACATATTCTGGACCAGAATTCTCTCTCACACAAACATTCAGGCAATCACGCATTCCTGACAAACACAAAAACTAACAACACAAGGTATTGTCCTATCGTCTTTAACTATTGAACCAGGCGTTGAATCGGGGCTAGTTGCTACATTGCATGTATCTTATGTTAATCTAGTGGGATTTCAATTTTTTTCATGCAGTCTGGGCTTCATCTATTTTTACGCTCACCCATGGTATTAACTACATTCACCTACGTATCGAAGCAACAATACTTGAAATATAATTATGAAATTACCTGTTGGATAAATATTCAGGTAATAGTTATCTTGCTCAGCATCATCACTATTATAGTCCCTGTGTTTTTGACATGCATTTTAACGTTACTTTAGCAAAACGCTTTGTAGAGTGTTGCACAATTCATCTATGGCAAACGATAAATAGCAGTTGCAACTATTCTTTATCATCTTTCTTCATAAATAATGTTTTGAAATCCACGTTTTATTGGAGCTTCTGACCTCAAAAGAATAAATTATATTATATAATATTATATAATAAAAGTTACCAACTAACCTTTATATTAGGAATGAATACAGGGTAGTCACACGAGAAAGAATATTGTACAAGCTTGCCAGAATGGCCAAAAACCCAATGACATGTGGAAGGTGAGGATGATGCTTGATGACAGTTCAGTTTTTTCACTAACAAAGAAGATGGCCTTATATGAGAAATTTATGGAATGCTGCAAATTTGTAATATATATAAAATTGACAAACAATTACAATTAATTTATTTTCTAGTGATGCCATGTCGTGATATGTCAGTAATGAGTCAGTTAAACTGATTGCATTCGAGTCAGTGAGCATTATAGCTAGTGCTACCTCCTTCATTCTGAATTAAATATCAAGACCTTGAATAATTTTTGCCCCTTTAAAACAATTGGGATGAATATCTTAGGTCCTTGAGGTCCCAAATTTTTGGCAACTAGTATAGCAACGTGGGGCAGTGTTAAGAATCAAAATAGTCGCAGGATATTCGTTTTAATCACGAAAACTGCTTCTTAAATGGCCGTTGACTCCTCGGCTGATTCTTACTCTGTTGTCCCTTATTCAACACGCCTGGATTTTGGTTATGACGGAAAATAATTTGAAAAATTTATTTTAATATTGATAGTTACAATTCTGTGGTGTCTTGGTGAGGTTCATCCTTATTGTCCTGCACTTGTTGAGGGACGGGAAGGTATCGTTCACCATGGAAGCGAGCAAATATATACAGGATAGTGAACAAAATTACATTACCTACTGCACCACCTAATGATATATATGCAAAATACATCCCGTTGATTTGGAAGAAGTGGCCAAAAAGTGCAGGCAAAGTAAGCATCCCTACTGCTGATCCCACAGTAATCAAGGATGCAGCTTTCCCGGTAATGTGGACATACCTATTCGCCCATGAAACTCCGGCAGGGGAAACGGAAGCCATGCCAATCCCATATAGAGTTGTGCAAATCCACATTATTGCCTCCGAACTGTTAACCAAAAATGACATAATCATCGTTGTAAGAAACATTAATGCAAGATCTATCATGGTCATTACAGTAGAGCTCAAAAACTTTGACACTATGATTGACAGGCCTCTTGTGGTGGCCAAGCAGGCCCAGAAAACAGTAGACAGGTTTGCCGCCTTAGGTTTAGACCAGTGGAGAGTCTCAAATCCAAATGTGGTTACAAGAGTTCCAAAAGTAATTTCCAGGCCCACATACAATAGGATATATAATGCAAAGATGAGCAAGAAAGGTACTTTAAACCACATGGAATCTTCTCGAGTTGTTTGGGCTCCTTCTGGAATATGTCCCTTTGCCTTTTTCCAGTATAAACATTTGTGTTCTTGATGAGAAATTGCAATAAAAGGTATAGTGCAAAGTACAGCAATCATGCCAACACTAATGTAGGCAAATATAATGCGTGTTTCTGTCCACATTTCCACTGTGTTAATGATCGAGATTTCACTGGACCCGTTGGGGAAGATCGATGTATATGTAACGTTACTTGGATACGCATTCAATAGTATTGTTTCTCCGTTTTGGCTCCAAATGTCCAGGGTGTCATTTACATGACGATGCAGAGATGCATTATCTTCTCCAGTAAACAGCAGCTCGTATACATTTGACGTTTCATTGTTGGTAACGTCCATTCTTTTGGACAGTAGAGGCTCTGCAATTATGGGGGCCACAAATGCACCAACGCCAAAAGAGAAGTGCAACAACTGAAGGTATGGACCACTTTTCTTTTCCCACAGTTCCAGAATCATGGCATTGCCACCTAAAATGTAAATGGTCAAGAACAGAAAGAATCTTTATATTCTCCAGATCATATTTTGATTAGAGGTAAGTTTTCAACAGAACGTTTTAAAATCAACCGATATTCGATATATAAGTTACAGAATTGACTGGCATACGGTTGCCTTTGATTATTTTAGCTTTACCAACTCAACCAACTGTTACTTAGGTCTTACTCCCACCGCAGTGCTATAGTTCAAATCCCGTAATCCCTCCCACAAAGACAACAGTTAAGGGTAGTATATACAGACAAGGACCTTTATACTAACATGTATCCAAGCACCCCATCACTATACCCTGCCCTGCCAGACATGCTGCCAGTTCCGATAAGTGTGAAGTAAACGGGATGAGAACATTTGTTACAGCAGTCAATATCATCGCCAAACTGAGGATCAAGTGATGGTTCATGTGGTCGAAGAAGATGCCGCCACTAATGGACCCAATAATTAAACCAGCTGAACGGCCACTGATGGCGTATGTGACCGATTCCACGGACGCACCAACTTGTTTCCTCAGATCAATTAACGTAGGTCCAGGGATTGACACGCTTGCCCCCTACATAAAAAATGAGATTAAGTTTTTTACTCCTTTATATTGTTTTATTCATAGCATATTGGGTTAGACCCTCGGCTTGGAATAAGTCAGTAAATAAAGTTTATCTTGTACTAAAATTCCAAAATATGTGCAGCTCAATTTCTCCCATGGTGGGGCTATCGAAATCACACTCCCCTCAATTTAGCAAATTTATCATTAAATAAATTGCACAATTTTCCAAAACAGATGTAATCGTTACGGTGGCAGTATCGGTTCTCTTGAGATATGGTGCTGGAGAAATACATGTAGAATCCGAAGTTGAAGTAACATCAAGTGATTTGAATCCAATAATAAAATTGTCCAATTGCATTATTATTGAACTTTGAAATTAACGTTTTTAGCCACCCGATATATTTAATGTTTGGAAAAAAATTGTCAGCAAACTTTCATATGAATTCATAATAAATTATGTATAGTTCATAGTGACTTAACACCTTGAAATCGGCCAAAAACTTACGAGTCAATGACTTCGAACTACATGTAGATAAGGGTGGCTTTCACCAAGGCAATACAAAATGTCATGAAAGGACAAATACTAATGCTGGTGCTTGACGAATTTTCTCTCACATCACTTACCAAAGCCATCATTGCAGCACAAATTGCAAATGTTTGGAAGCACTTGCCTCTGACAGACAGGGATTGAGAGCATAAACCTTTTTCGTCCAAACTGTCCATGATTTCCGAAATATCTGTCAGTGGACAAGTAAACTTTATCACCTCAGCAGTTGACCTTGAGTGCCATAGTAAGCATGTAAGCAGCAAACAAGGTACCATGTATGTCCTGTGACATATGCATCACGTGGTGAGCCAGTGCAATCCCGTGGTGGATAGATGTTGACCAAACTTTGTGACGCTCTCCTAGCAGCAGTCTCAGCAGTGTGCACAATATCCAGATGGAAATGAACATCTTTAAAAATGTGTGGACTGCATTTATTGTTGGTGAAATACTTATATCGTCTCTAACATTGACTCAAACTCTTCGCGCGTGATCTCATAAATAATTTTATAGCAAAAATTCAGGACTGAATTTTACTTTTATTTAAGGGGATAACTAAGGATATTGTCACTCTTCGCTTAAAACACCTTATTTACTGCCTTACATACCTTCTTTTGGGTAATAAATAAATCTTCAGTGTTTAGTGACTAAATTAATTAACATTTACACATATGTCATCTTACGCGTGACGTCATCATTGCAATTTTGAGGTAAAAACTGAAAAATCGGTATCTCAAATTTCCATATTATCTGATTGCCCACGACCATTTCTACGCCGATTTAGTGACACCATTTAGTACTCCAAAACCCTACCAGCGATTTTTCTTTGAAGTCTTAGTTCAGATTTTATCATTGATTGAGCAAAATAATGCCTTTGTTTAATGAAAATCTGTAATAAAGGGCTCATAACTCCATAAAAAAACGTTTCGTTGATTTTCATGTAATTAATATATAAATGTTCAGGATAAGATAAGCTCGGATTACTATTCCTAAAAACTCATCCATGGAAGTAGAAATGGGATTTGGCATATCGTACACACGGGTTCAGAACCTTATGATGTAATACAAGCGACATGAGCTTTTAGCTACGTGGATAATTTGATTTTATTACTTTGCATAATCTCGGTTTTCTTAAGTTAAAGCAATGATTGTTGACATTCAAGTTTCCTTACCAGTTTGTAGCGAATCCAGCATTACTTAGAAAATGGTCATTTTATAACTTCGACGCAAACTCCATCTAACTTAGGACCCAATACCTTAGATCCAACTTACATGAAATAAAAACAACGCCTCAATCATCAAAATAATATAATCACTTTATTCATATATTTATATATCTACTGGATAAGAATCAAATTTACAGAATTTGTTCATATGCACTTAGTAGTATAGACTGCCATTTGTATATAATATATTTATGAAAATGTAAATACTTTCCCAAACTAAATTACAGCGAGTTCCATTGTACAAATCCATCGAAGTTCCCCAAGGCACCCTCCTTTACCATAAAAAAAGGGAAACCTACCAAAAGAACAACAAGAGCATGTCACAGAAATACCTACTTCCAGAAACCATAACACTTTTTCTGCCGGGAGACAAACAGCTATCACAGACACACCTTAAACTTTACATTAACATTTACATTTCACATAAATGTGTTCCTGTAAAGGGTCGGCATATCTGACAGTGACAGGTGGATTTCATACAAGGACGAGTGAGCAACATCATTTCAATTAAAAACTTTTGCCTTGATATGCCTCTTGTGAAATATAGGCAACCCCAGTAGGTTTACCTTGAGGGGAAATTGACCAAAGTTTAAGTAGATCATTATCATAAGAAGCAATGCAAACATGTCTTTTTTTGTCATAGAAAACAAAAGCAAAATTTCAGCAGCCAACTGCTCGAATCTTAAAACATGCCAAGCATCATTTCACTATCGGTCTTTTTTGGCAGTTTATCCAGATTTTCTATACAAGCAGCAACCATTACATAAATATATGTATATACAGTTATTTTTCCTGTAAAAAAGCTTAACGTGTATAATTATACCCAATAAATGCACAACCTCATTTTTGTCCTGTTATAACCACCTATCCGGATACATTTTGGTAAAAAAGAAAAAAAAAAAAAAAAAGAAACAAAACGAAAAAGAAAGAATCAAATGTGTACAATTACTGATCTATCCACTATAAAACCACTGCTTGGATTATTTTCCAAATTCTAATGACCAAAAGTATGTAGAAGCTGAAATGTGAATCAGAATTGGTGGCAAGATTTTCACATCTTTTTTTCAAAGCTGACATACTTGGCAAATGGATACTGGCAATCAAATCTATTACATATTGCAAACTGGATTACACAAATACTACTAATTTTGTAATTATCACAATTTTTCTTAAAACTGTGCCCAAGTCATAACCCATGCATATTATGCACGTCTTTAAGCCTTGCAATCAAGGCAGTTCACACGATTTTCTCATTTAGTCCTAATCCACATTCTAAGAATTGAAAGAAATATTCATTTATGGAAGAAACCCAATATCTGTATAAATTCAAGATCATATAATGGTATTATATATTTGTAATAACAAAAAATATTGCCATTGATTTACTTAATCATGTGACCAGATAACTGTGATTAAAAGTACAACCAGGCAGTCCATGCACACAGCTGGGTGAAGTTACATATGAAAGCTTATAACACTGTTTTCAATTTTACACGTTAAAACTGTGTGTCATTAGAAATAATACTAATTTAAGTATCTGTACTGTAACCATTTTGTTTTTGATGTAAACTAATTGTTTTATCTATTCATTGTGAAACATCTCTTGGCTTTGAATGATAGCTCACATTTAACTTGCAGTCTGTGTAGGCATAGAAATGTAATCAACCTGCTTAAATTGTTTTTGATGTAAAAGAACAAAACAAAACAGTTACAGTATTATTTCAACCAGAAGCTTAATTGTTCTTCATATTGACAGTTTTAACATCTTCCAGTCGTTTCCTTCAATAAGGCAATGTAAATCAAAACTACTATAAATCCATGACTGTTAAAGATGGTTTCCACTACACTGGAACAATCTTTTTGGTCCCCTCAGACTTCTCCATCATCCAACAGTCCTGAATGAAGTTGATTTCTTCTCAATCTTCCCCAGAAAGTTTGCATTCTTACAAGTACATTTTTCACTCTCACAATCTTTGGAACATCTCATTTTTCTTCTGGAATGGTACATGCTGTGACTTGGGATCAGCCTTTTTGCGTTTTTTCAGCATTTCCCTCATTTCCTTGGCAGACATGGGTAAGTTCAGAGTGTCCCCGTTGGCCTGAGGAGAGGGGGCTGGGGGCTGGGGGGCTGCCGCTTTGACAGGAGCTGGTTCCTCTACATGTACAGGCTCAGGAGGTGGTGGCTCCACAACAGGGGCTGGCTCTGGCTCTGGCTCTGGCTCGGGTTCAGCAGGGGGTGGTGGTGGTGGAGTAGGGTCCCTTTGTGGCTCCTAGAATGAGGGAGGAGAAAGAGTCATATCATGTTAAACAGCAAAGCAGCATTCCCTTCAGCATGCGGTTACCAATCAGTCAGAATGCTGCTACATTGCCCACATAACCATACTTCACCTTCATGCAGTTGGAATCTTATAACACTAAAGTTCACCATATGAATTCCAAAACCTTTATCGCAGAGATGCAGTTTTTATCCTTGGCGTCCCATCCGGTAATAGGCTGAAATCTTATATACCACAGTTTTCATCTCATCATTTGAAGTAATTTCATGCAAGAGATGTTAGAACTGAAAATGATCATGACACCCTCAACCTATGACTCAGGGTAAAAACACAATGGGCAATAGCCAAGAGCTGAAACATGGTAACGCATGCCCAGAATAAGTATGTATCCCTAGGCCATCTCTGTACTCCTGAGTACATATTCATGCACCACCTCCTGCTGCCATCTGGTGGAACAAAAAGGTTAATACATAATAAATCAACAAATGTAAATGATGTTAGTTTCCCTGCCAACTCATACATGCAGGACTTCTTGCATTAAATGTGTTCTACTAATTACAGCAGTTTTGGATTTCTGATTCCGCACTGGTGCCATGTGCAATGTGAACATGATTGAGCATTTGCTGAAATGCTTTAATGAGAGCCTTGCGACTGTGATGTGAAAGGATACAAAATGTGTGTGCATAAACTTCTATATATCAGTGCAGTTGGACAGGGAATAAAGCTGCTTGGTGAAGTGAAAGCCAAAATAAAAACTTAGTCTCAAATAAATGACAGGAAAAAAATGGGAAAATTAATATTCAGAGTAATTTGAAATTTCCAAGGTATCATTTTAATAATGAACATGGCTTGGGGGGAATCTTTCCTTTCCACATCTCAAAATATTTACTCATAATTAGTAACTTGCATGTTTGAATGCCTAAAATGGTAACTTGAGGCGTAAAAGAAAAAAAAATGAAGCATGCAAAGGACAAACTCAGGCATAGATGTCAGCACTGGTCTCACCTCCACAGCAGCAGCTGGTGGTTCCTCCTCTTCCTGAAATTGTGACAACTTTGCATAAATGTTAAAGCACACAGCACAGCAACCAACTGCAACTTGTATTGGCTGATATTTCTTCCACTAACTTTTTACAGTGAAGAAATACTTGAGATTAATCAAAGCAAAAGTTCTGAGACAACACCACACTTGACTTTTACATTTGAAATTAGGACCAATGCATATGACACTCACAGGTTATGGATTTTTGAGAGGAAATGATCTTCATAAAGTCAAGATAAAAACAATGTGAATATATCGGTCATTTTTTCACCTTATCATGGCCATTGGTTAGCTCAGGTTCTGGCTCTTCTTGTTTCTGCTCTTCCTGCTGAGGAAATGTTTTTGGCCAATTAAAACTGTTACATTTTTCAATACATAGTGCACAGAGCAGAGCAGTAAGCAGCTGCAAGCCGAAGTTTGTTGACAAGTACAACTGTAAACTGTTTAAACCAATGACATGTAGGTTTAAATAATTTAACAAATATCGAGTTAAAATTATCATAAAACCAGGTAGTTATCTTGTTTTGTATGCCTAAATGCATAACTTAAAACCATAGATGTTAAAATGACCCTGTAAATTTTATTTCTATGAGCACTCTGAAAAGCTGAGCATGGGTAAACAACCCCAAGCAAAGAAAACTCCACACAAAGTTCACACCACTGAAATTCATTTGTGGTGTTAATATTTTCATATCCCCCCTTTGGATCTTTTAAGTCACAGAAAGATGAAAACAACCACACAGCAATTTGCAAATTTCATAAAATTGTATTCATATCTTCACTGTGAAAAATAAAAAGCTGTAGAAGATGCTGTTAGTGATAAGCAGTGTCAGCTAGAGAGACACAGCACACAGTGGCTATCTCACCTCATCCTGGACCACCTCTACTGGCTCTGGCTCAGGCTCTGGCGACACCTAGTGGTGGAAAGTCAAGGCCAAATGTAAAACATCTCATACATTTACACAGTTACTTCTGAAAATGCTTTTATATCACTTTTGTCAAACAGATTAAAATAACAGGAACAAATTTGCATTAAATCTATTTGTAAAACTTTCATTACGTTTTTTTTTTTTTTTTGTGCACCTGAAAGAAAAGACGTGTAATGATTGGTTCATACCCATTAAGTAAACTCATCATTATCAAAATGACAAAACAATGAAAATGCTACAAAAACGTATATATAAAGCACATGCAGTCTATGATCAAGATCTGAAACAAATTGTAACATGTTGATTAGCTGGCTGATATATCGGAGTACAAAACCAGACATTAGTAAGCGACATCATTATTTCAAAATGCTTCGTAGCAAAACATTCAGCAGAAAGCATCAGCATATATTATTTTGACTGCATATGTCTGGTATTATTGTCTAAATATATATAACATATAGTGTAAAATCCCTTCCTGTAACATATAGTGTAAAATCCCTTCCTATATTCCTATTCCAATTGTATACATGCTTTCTTATGTGACCCTGGTTTAAGGTTAGCTTCCAAACATACTTGACATATAAACACATATGGCCTTATCTTAGACATGCTTAAATGCATCCAAATATTAGTCTATGAATGCCAAAAAAATCAATTCTATATAAATAACAAAAACAATAAATAACATGTTAATCTGAACTGTTACCCAAATTAAAGACCACAAAAAATACAAACAATCAATCTTTCATCAGAATACATGCTGTTAAATAATGTAACTTGATATTCCCTGACCAATGGCTAAAACAAAACAAAAAAATAATATCATTATGCCAGTATCTCTGACCATTGTTAGTGGCATTTAGTTAAAATATGCCTGGCCCATGCATCAGCAAGCCTTTGGACTTTTTACCTTGTCAGAATGTACTGAGGGTTCCTTCTCTGACTGACTGTCAGAAGATAACTGTTTCTACAAAGGCAAGAATCATTCCTATAACTAAAGCTGGGCACTCAAGATGAAAATAAATTAAGGTAAAATTTATATATTGTGTTTGCATGCATTTGTTACAACAGAACCAGTCTTTTGATCCAAATAGTAATTGGAACCAATTTCTCATAGTACAGTATGAAAATATATATGAGATACACATAAAATGAGACCGTATAGAATGAGCATTATCCTCACTGCTAGTACCTGTTCCTCCTGTTCTGAGTGGACAGAAGGTGTCTTTTCTGCCACCTCCTCAGCTACCTCCTGCTGGAAGAGAACAACTTGGAGAATCACTTATGAGTTTAAAAAAAGTTCTCTGACACTCTGGGACAATGTAAATGTTTGCATCAACCAAATGTCATGAACACAGACGACATTGCACTTGCTTTCAAAGGAATGGCCGAATGATTAATGTGATACTTTGAATTGTGTGATTATAAATTCTGAGTAAAATTGCCACATATGAGTGGACAGTAATTCAATATACCATATCAATTATGTTCTTGCTCTACTTGCCACCAAGGATTAACAGTAGGTTCTTCATTCCTGCTAGATCTAGTAGTATTACCATTTAACTTTTGGGAAGGCAAACCTGGCAGTTGTCTCCTTGTTACTTTTTTACCCAGGAATACCATCCCCTGTATTACTGACTGAATTAACTCGGTCTTGTTAGTAAAATAACTGTTCTAAACACCTTATATTTCAACCCTGTGAAAGGATATACTCCTTAAGACACAATGAATAGACTTTGCACAATACCACAAATACCAGACAACATGACAATGAAGAGATTAGTCAATTCAAAGGCTATACTGATCAATTTTAGTCATGATTATCATTCTGTGAAGGCTCCTGAAAAACAAAGACAAAAGCTGAGCAATGATTGCTATCATAATTCCATTATTAGCATATTTAGTCCCCTTGCACAAAATGGCAGAACCAATGCATCTTCTCTCTCTACACCATCTCCTGATAACAAATTCAAAGTGTTAGTTACATCACCACACCATTGTACATCTAATGAAGATTACACATCTTTCAAATCCACCAACATTTATATACCTCATCTGCGTGGACAGTAACACAATGTTAGCTACATCACCACACCAGTGTATATCTAATGAAGATGTACACATCTTTCAAATCCACCAACATTTATATACCTCATCTGCGTGGACAGGCACCTCTGCCTCGGGTGCTGGTGGCTCTGGTAATTCCTGATAACAAAAGGGAATAATGAAGGGTGAGTTACATGGTCTGGAACATACTCTGTGCATTTATCAGAAATTGCCACAGGGCAATATTGTTTTAAGAGACAAAAAAAAGTTTTAAAAAATTATAACTGAAAAAAAATAATAACCAATACCTGATCTGAATGTGGTGACAGGTCTTCTTCCTCTGGAGGTGAAGGCAACTGTTCACACTGTGAAAACATTTGACATCTATTATATAAATATTTTTATGACTCATCATTCATGTCTTGTTAAGGCAACTGTTCACACTGTGAAAACATTTGACATCTATTATATAAATATTTTTATGACTCATCATTCATGTCTTGTTAATGCCAAAGTCATTAAATTTTTGATCAAATTCAGTACATGCTTGTATTAGACTTTTGTGTGTATCCGATACCTTTGCATCAATTTCACGACAAAAAGAAACATTGAGTTACAAATCACTGCCCATTTCCTGGAATTTTAAGAGATTCTGGATCACCTCTCCTCATACAACACTGTATCTATTACTTATCATGTCCAACTGCAATAAAACAAACTGGTTAGATTATATTACATCAAATCTCCAAATGCCCCATCCTCATGCACTGATCTGTGTCATAACTACTTCATCAAAACCTTAACAGAATCAATACAACCTTAACTTTACCTATTCACTTCTCCTTTGCTTGTTGTACAATGAGGATTAATAGCTACCTGTTCAAACATCTAAAACATACACACCAGAAAACATCACAACCCTTCTGAATTCAGACAGAAAATGATCCCTATCCCTGCACCAGTACATTATCACAACTCTTCTAAATTTTGAACTATGTGGATCTACCTTGCCCAAACTTCCTATAACTCTACAAAAACCTTTGAAATATGATTACATAACTTATCCACCTACCACTCATGCTGTCATATTATTTATTATTAGTTTTGTAAGATTATTCCTACCTTCATACTAAGTAAGACACAGATATTTTTTAGTCCTTTTCACACAACCTTATACCATGGACTAAATCAGTATTCAAAACTTGATCTGAAGATGTGTCATTACATTATAGAAAAAAATCTTCATAATTGATAAAAATCATCTGCATCATAGATGAAATAATCTACATTTTTGATACTGCACCATCTCATCTTAAAATGACATGTACCTCATCTGCCTGGACGGCCACTTCTGTCTCATTTTGTACCACTTCTGACAATTCCTGATGACAAAGAAATAATGGCAGTGTATTTAAATTAATTATGCCCCAATGTCCAGAGTTGACTTTTCTCTACACTCTACAGCAATGATCCTGTGTACCTTGGTCAATTAATAATACCTTAACAGGTTTTAAATATTTCAAAAAGGATTAATGTACCTCATCTGAGTGTGTAGATAGTTCTTCTTCCTCTGGGGGTTGTGGCACGTCCTCACACTAAGAAAAAGCATTCTCATAATTCAGTGTAATAATAATCCAGCACCTTGTCAAAGGTTAACTAAGTGCCCCAGTGACTAGTTTCTTAATAACCATAAGATTCTCTAAATTCCACTGATCAATTTTTGGAATTATCAATCAGCATTCTTTGTCCCATGTACCTTCAAAAGTGAGTTCTACATCACATTTAAATATACCACATATCTCCATGCATAATATCTCCATAAAATAACATTTGATTTTCTTTAATTTAAAAAAAAAATATGGTGACTATCCAAACAGTTAGATTTTTGATTTTTAATGGACACCAACTCTCTTATTTACTAATACCATTCTAGCATCAAAACTAGAGGCTTTACCTAGCCTTGACTAGACAATCTAACTCCCTCACACTGTAAGTAAACCATCTATTTAAGATTTGTTAGGCATGCTTGCAAAAATGACAAAATAAATATTTATGACTTGCTATCCCATCTCCACTTCTAAAATGACTCCCTATTCATGTGACTACAATAAATTTTGGTATTGCCATCCCCCATTCCAAATGTAAACTTCATCAACAATAATTAACATATGACACCTTCTGTCTCCCATGCTTTCTTCTTTGTTTTACAAGTTCCACTCTATTTAGTGTAACACTGTGCTCCCAAATACCTCATCTGCCTGAAAAGGCCCCTCTGTCTTGTCTGATTGTTATTTTTCCACTGCCCCCCGAGTAGGAATAATGGACTATTTGGCTAATTCTACACCTCACAACTAGGTTTTGGGTGGTACCTGTTCTGATGTGTCAGCTATAACCTCAGGTTCCACTTCTAGTATTTCTTCTGCCATCTCTTCTTGCTTGAAACATATCAAAGGTGGGGTCAATCTTCTCTACCACATTTATACCCTACATGACCTGTATTGCCTATGCTATGGGATACTATTAATATCAGAAGTTGTCAAAACTTTTCCTGGTATAACAAGTTTAAAGTGGCACACCCTTTTAAGAAACTAGTTTTGTAAATTCTTTTTAAGTCCAAAAATGGACTATTTGACTAGTTCTACACCTCACAACTTGGCTTTGGGTGGTACCTGTTCTGATGTGTCAGCTATAACCTCAGGTTCCACTTCTAGTATTTCTTCTGCCATCTCTTCTTGCTTGAAACATATCAAAGGTGGGGGTCAATCTCCTCTACCACATTTATTATACCCTACATGACCTGTATTGCCTATGCTCTGGGATACTATTAATATCAGAAGTTATCAAAACTATTTCCAGTATAACTAGTTTAAAGTTGCACACCCTTTCAAGAAACTAGTTTCCTAAATTCTTTTAAGTCCAAAAATACATAAATCTACAGTAATAACCCTAACACTATTGAAACACAGTCCTGTGTACCTGTTCTAAGTGAACTGGGGGTTCATATTCTGCCTCTATAGTCTCTGTGGCTTCCTCTTGCTGGAAACAAATTTGAGGATGGAAAAAAACTGGCTGACCATAAATATCAACTTTTACTCTACAGTTTAACAAGAATGATCAGAATACTCTTTTTTCCCCTGTATGTTGCTTTTAAGAAAGGCAGTCTCCAAGAATGTAACATCACTAACATCAATCCACTTACTTCCCTCGTCAGATAAAATACACCTATCTGTTGGATATATGTGTACATTTAACATATCAAATATTTATGTAAATACTTTTTTCTGTCTAGACACAAGAATCAACCATGCACTTTTTCAGAAAAAAAAACCCAGTGGTAAATTGTTTTGTAAGTTGTAAAGTGTAAATCAGATGACATGTCCTCTACCTGGTCAGACTGACCGACTTCCTCCTCCAGCGGTGGGGGTGGGGGCGGCGGTGGCAGGTCCTCTTCTTCCTGCTTAAACCAACATGCAAGAAATGGTTCAAACTCTTTAATCACACATAGGCTAAAATGCTGCTGCGCTGTTGATAATACTCATGATCCTCTTTTTTGATTCAAATATACAACCTTAAAGATATAAATTTTAACTGTTTAATCTGGCAGTAAAGACTATTCTTGACATTTCAGTGTATAATAATAAAAGAAAAACTTAATAGAAAAATTTTCAACAATGAAATTAGTGTAATTACATGATATTTTAGTTACTCCCACATGATGTATAATCCAAGCCCAGTTGTTAAATTTGTGATTAAGGTGAAGGCAATTTTGAATTTATGTTTTAAAACGCCTCCAAACACTATCAGTAGGTATATATTTCATACATATAATGTTAGTAGGTAATTACACCATCTGACTGCCCACTAATACAACAACGACAGCAACAACAACAACAACAGTCCTGCAATTATGGCTTGTTATTCTTAACTCATCCAGATTTTTCTTTTTTTTAACCAAAACCTACCACACTAATGACTAACATGTCATCCAAATATGCTATACCACTAGACATATACACACACAGTAAGCAAGTGACCAACTGACCTGTCATGATATTTAAAATACAATCAACTGACATTGGCAACCAGAGGTAACCCACTTCTTATTTGTTATATTAACTGATTCTAAGTAAAATAAAAACACATACATGCCTGCCCTGAAGACAAAACTTGAATGCTGCATGAGATTATATTAGAACCTAAAACCTGTTGAATATATCTATATATATATATATCAACCAAGCTTAGTCTTATTAGTAAAATTTACAAGCATTAGGCGTCCATATTTGATCAGATCCATTACTTGCAGAGATCACATATAAGAGCAAGTACCTGGTTGTGATCAGAATGAACAGAAGGTTCCTTATCAGAATGGACTGATGGCTCTTTGTCAGAGATTGAGGGTTCCCTATCAGAATGTACTGAAGGCTCTTTATCAGATCCAGCAGACTCTGGAGCACTCACTTCATGCTGAAAGGCAACCACACAAATTGATTCTTCAGAGTCTGATTTATTGATAGGATATGAGAAAATGATGCTGCAGGTCTCTGAGGGTTCTACACAATTGATCTAGTTACAACAGCCATCCATTCGCCATTAGACGCAATTAACATTTGATCTCTGTACATCAGATGAAGATGAACGCAAATACCAGGAAGTGCTGCGAGGAAGAATGACACTTGATACAAAGTATTTTCATTGTCATTAGACAATGAAGAAATTATGTTTAGTACTTGTAAAGAGAAATTTGAACAGAATTTCACAAAACAGCACTGCACTAATATAAATAAATAAATAAAAGATTTAAAAAGCAGTGGCTATCTAAGAATTTATATATATAAACAGATAAAAAACTATTATTATATCTGGTACAGCACACAAATACCTGTTCAGACTGAATTGAAGGCTCCTTCTCAGATGTACTGGCTTCAGAACGCAGACTATGCTGTAAAAGAGATCACTATAGTGCATTACCCAAACACCAGCTAATCCCTTATCCATGTTGATTAAGTAAATTCTATTTTCAAACTGGAATATGTTTAAGGTTGTACCAGACATACACTTTGAGAATAATGCCATTACCATTATCAGGACATCACTGTCAAAATCAGCAGTTTAAGACAGACAGAAATGTTAGCCTCACCAAGGGATCAAACAACACCACAGTATACACGACTCTTTAACATATATCACTCTATTACGTGGTTTTGCATTACCACTATTGCAGTAGAGCAACCTTAGTCCCACAACACACATGTGATCAGATGTAATATTCCCTGCTAAAGCATTCTCACCAAATATAAACCTATACCCACAATAACAGGACTTAGTAAACCTGGTAGACAAAACAATGTGTCTTAGGTACAACTAGTCTCAACTCTGTATTAGTACTCTGTCCTTGTCAGCCACACTGGGAAACAGCCTTGAAGTCATATAAATAGTAAGGAGCCAAACACAGAGTCACACCAACATTGACACTACCCAAATCTATAGTACTGGAGAACATCCCAATGGCCCTTCCTATCATGTTATATAATTATATATCCACACTTTTATATGCTGCTGCCATTTCTATTGGTTAGTGATAACCATTAGCATGTTATATGTGTTATTCAGCTGTACAATACTTCAGATGGGATCCAATGCAGTTAAACACAAACTATCTCAAAATAGAAAGAAGGAAAAAAAAGAAACAAATTACATCCAGTTTGTAGGACTTTGAACAGTTAGTCACCGATCAAAGTCTAACAAGAATGAAAATACTTAAAAATCAAATTTACTGAGAATTCATGCTGCCAAGAAGACAGGGTTTCGCTGTTAATACAACTACTTCTAATACACATTTTTTTCTACCAGAAATACAATAGACATACTGTTCATGACTTTGAGTATAGTCATTTTTTTACCTGCTCACTACCAGTGTGAGTTGAAGCCGAGGAGGATGTATCTGTATGATGATGTGGCTCAGACTGAAATACAGTTCATTTATCTGAAGTCAGTCTTTCCACAAACATTTGTCAAGCAATGTTACCAACAGAAGTTAATAGAGATTGCAATGTTAGTCAGCCATTTTCTATTCCACCATTCCTACTATCAGATTCCTTTATTTATCTTATCGCTCACTAACATCACTGACCCCAATAAAACTTTTTTTTTTCACCTGGAAAAAAATTATTAACAAAAGGTATTTTTGCCTTGAAATGCTTACCCTGCTGTTTGCCTAAAAATGATGAAAATTTTGACTTCCAAGCATCACATGTTAATTCTAAATACATGAAGACTTATGTCATGTCCACTTTGTTGATTAGTTTGCATTACCATATTGACAAGGTGGAATAGTTATTATAGCAGACTCATACGCAAATTATATCTTGGCTACACTTTCATATAATTACTCTCTTGGACGTCACATACAGTGGATAACTCTTGTTGTAATTTCAAAGGTGCCCACACAAGTTGGGGAAATTGCTCAAATTAAATAAGATTATATAATTCCTCGTGGAAATTTCATGACAGAGCATACCAAAAGGTGTATTTGAGTGCCAAAATCTTTAAATAATTTCACCTGTCAGGCAGGTGTGAAATGATTAGAGATGAATGTTAATAAAAATAGATGGACTCATTTACCAACCAAGTCCTAGTATATACACACGCAATACTCCCTCCGTTCCCTTATTACATAAACCTAAATCCTACATGAAAGGGAATTTTCCTCTCTCTTGAATTACTTCATGGAAATGATAATGCTACTCAGCTGGGTAGGGAAGAAGACAGAAAGGTTAATTAAAACATGTCTGTAAATTGCCCATGAAGACTGAATACAAATCACATTACAGTATCAATTGCGAGGAAAGCTGTTTTATGACACCCAATCAATCATTGCAGCCATGGCTAATATAATCTATAACATGCTAGAAGGAACACACACTGTGCAAAGTTCAATATTCAATTTTTTTTTGTGTGTGTAGAGAAAGAGAGTCTCTACCTCAATCTGCTACAGACAATGTATTTGCAAGTAATGGATATTAATCATATTATGGTAAAAAATAAAACGTATATGATAAATAAGAAATTAATGGAATTAATCATCTTCTTTTTCTGTTAAACTCTTCCTCCAGATGATTACTTATCTCTATCTCCATCAGAAGTATCTCAATATTTCTAACATTATTAGAGAGCTAATTTTTACTGTCTATTCTTTTCAAACAAAAAATATTTAGGGCCAAGAAAACATGTATTATCACATTGAAGTATTCTAATCAAACACGACTGCTTTAAGAATAATTCAAGACTTGCTCAAGCCTCTCATTTCATGTTTCAGTTTTGTAATACACTTCCCTTTTTTAATTCAGAGAAGTGGTCTTTCTAACAATCTTGCATTAGTTTTTTTTTCCAATTTTGCCCACAGTGGGCACTACAGTTACAATATACCATTTCTGCCCAGCATTAAAGCTTTCCGACTCAAATTATTGCACTGCCTGATACTTAAACATATTTCATAATGTGCTCTACAACAAGCAGTCAGGGTCAGTAAGTAACGTAATCTATAAGCAAATCACATTGTAGAAAGCTGTGATTAGAGCAACCAGGTTGATGATGTAACACATAATGTGTTCAGAATATTTTTCTGTGTTAAGTTAAATAACAATTCTTCTGTGTTAAGTTAAACGAACAAAGCAAAGATCACATACATCACTGAAAAGCAAGTTCCATAGAAGTATTCACAAAAGGATTCATTAATCCGATGTTGGACAATCTTATCACTAACATAAAATGACAAAATGTCACCCGTTTCATTAAAATCTATTTCCACACCTCACCCCTGGGAGGGAGGAAAATTGTCATATAATATCTGTTCTTAGTGGCTAGGACGTCTAATAAATCTAATAATCTTTCCCTTAGAATTCTCACCTCTCCTGTCTCATTCTCAACCTCCAAGTGGTCCTCCTGCACAGCTGATCCATTCTGGACAGGCTACAATTACATAAACAATGTATCATTATCCTAAGCAATCTAGGATAATCAATGTGATGTCAACCCAAACCTCTCCACCCATGCTGTTAAATCAAGGATAACTTTATGTAAGTGACTCTGAACCATAGCACATTCCAAGATTACTGGCAAAGCCACAGGCTGGTATACCTGATATGGTATAATATCATATCATATCATTCTTTCCACCTCCTATCAACCAATATAGTATTTTCACAATCTCATTTACCTTTTTAGCTTTTTGCCTTTGTTGATTAGTTAACAGCCTAACTCAAAAAGTTACGGACAGATTTTGATAAAAATTTTCAGGATAGGTAAGAAATGGACTAACAGAGAATTCATAAGAATTTGGTGGTGATCTATTACTAAATAAATCAATAGTCAGAATTGAGCTGCCTTGGCAAAGTGTTTCACTCTCTGAGTGATTTTCTAGTTTAAAATGCTATTGCCAAAACCAAGTTAACATGCAAACAAGGAAAATATCTTTACTGTCTTCCTTATATAAAAAAATTTTCGAACCACCAGTACCATGGTTAATTTGTCAAAATAAAAAACAGGCATGCACACAGGCTGATATGTGGGGAACTGCATGCAAAAAATGAAGAACTGAAATAAAAAAAGACAAATTACAAGACAACATGCAAACAAAGTGTACTTGTTAGTCTACAAACACATCTCTCCACTTCCATAAGCATGAACTAAGATGGTTTGAAAAACAAAAGTCAAAACAACAGAAATGGCCTCCTAAAAAATCAGAATGGCAGATGTTACGACTATTTGCTTTTTATCACTGTACCACTTTGTTGATGAAAAGCAGCAATGTGCTTACTTCAAATTTCTGTTAATCATAGCACAGACAAGTTAAAAACATGCAACCATAGCATGTGTTTAAACTTGCTAACTGCAATTTTCCCAACTGGCACTGGTTTTATTATTGATCTTATTTGCCTGCATAACAACTGTGCTTAGGTTTTCTTTTTTTTTCCTATTATTTTTATTTGGAGAACTGAAACATCTGTTTAGTGTTGTCAGCCACTGGCAAAGAAACATTTTTTCCTTTCCATTCTTCTTTTTACTAAATCCATTACGAATTGTTTATATATTATTTCCCTTTCTTCAGACATAAAGGGTTGGGGGNGTGGTGGGGGTGGGGGCGGCGGTGGCAGGTCCTCTTCTTCCTGCTTAAACCAACATGCAAGAAATGGTTCAAACTCTTTAATCACACATAGGCTAAAATGTTGCTGTGCTGTTGATAATACTAATGATCCTCTTTTTTGATTCAAATATACAACCTTAAAGATATAAATTTAAACTGTTTAATCTGGCAGTAAAACTATTCTTGACATTTCAGTGTATAATAATAAAAGAAAAACTTTATAGAAAAATTTTCAACAATGAAATTAGTGTAATTACATGATATTTTAGTTATTCCCACATGAAGTATAATCCAAGCCCAGTTGTTAAATTTGTGACTAAGGTGAAGGCAATTTTGAATTTATGTTTTAAAACGCCTCCAAACACTATCAGTAGGTATACATTTCATACATACAATGTTAGTAGGTAATTACACCATCGGACTGCCCACTAATAAAACAACAACAGCAACAACAACAACAACAACAACAACAACTGTCCTGCAATTACAGCTTGTTATTCATAACTCATCCAGATTTTTCTTTTTTTTTTAACCAAAACCTACCACACTAATGACAAACATTTCATCCAAATATGCTATACCACTAGACATATACCAACACAGTAAACAAGTGACCAACTGACCTGTCATGATATTTAAAATACAATCCACTGGCATTGGTAACCAGAGGTAACCCACTTCTAACTTGTTATATTAACTGATTCTAAGTAAAATATAAACACACACATGCTTGTCCTGAAGACAATACTTGAATGCTGCATGAGATTATATTAGAACCTAAAACCTGTTGAATATATCTATATATACCAACCTAGCTTACTCTCAATAGTATAATTTACAAGCATTAGGTGTCCATATTTGATCAGATCCATTACTTGCAGAGATCACATATAAGAGCAAGTACCTGGTTGTGATCAGAATGAACAGAAGGTTCCTTATCAGAATGGACTGATGGCTCTTTGTCAGAGATAGAGGGTTCCCTATCAGAATGTACTGAAGGCTCTTTATCAGATCCAGCAGACTCTGGAGCACTCACTTCATGCTGAAAGGCAACCACACAAATTGATTCTTCAGAGTCTGATTTATTGATAGGATATGAGAAAATGATGCTGCGGGTCTCTAGGGGTTCTACACAATTGATCTAGTTACAACAGCCATCCATTCGCCATTAGATGCAATTAACATTTGATCTCTGTACATCAGATGAAGATGAACGCAAATACCAGGAAGTGCTGCGGGGAAGAATGACACTTGATACAAAGTATTTTCATTGTCATTAGACAATGAAGAAATTATGTTTAGTACTTGTAAAGAGAAATTTGAACAGAATTTCACAAAATAGCACTGCACTAATATAAATAAATAAATAAATAAATAAATAAATAAATAAATAAAAGATTTAAAAAGCAGTGGCTATCTAAGACTTTATAAACAGATTAAAAACTATCATTATATCTGGTACAGCACACAAATACCTGTTCAGACTGAATTGAAGGCTCCTTCTCAGATGTACTGGCTTCAGAACGCAGACTATGCTGTAAAAGAGATCACTATAGTGCATTACCCAAACACCAGCTAATCCCTTATCCATGTTGATTAAGTAAATTCTATTTTCAAACTGGAATATGTTTAAGGTTGTACCAGACATGAACTTTGAGAATAATGCCATTACCATTCTCAAGATATCACTGTCATAATCAGCAGTTTAGGACAGACAGAAATGTTAGCCTCGCCAAGGGATCAAACAACACCACAGTATACACGGCTCTTAAACATATATCACTCTATTATGTGGTTATGCATTCCCACTATTGCAGTAGAGCAAACTAAATCCCACAACACATGTGTGATATTCCCTGCTAAAGCATTCTCACCAAATCTAAACCTATACCCACAATAACAGGACTTAGTAAAGCTGGTAGACAATACAATGTGTATTTGGTACAACTAGTCTCATCTCTGTATTAGTACTCTGTCCTTGTCAACCATACCGGCAAATAGCCTTGAAGTCATATAAATAGTAAGGAGTCAAACACAGAGTCACACCAACATTGACATTGCCCAAATCTATAGTACTGGAGGACATCCCAATGGCCCTACACATCATGTTATATAATTATATATCCACACTTTTATATGCCGCTGCGATTTCTATTGGTTAGTGATAACCATTAGCATGTTATGTGTGTTATTCAACTGTACAATACTTCAGATGGGATCCAATGCAGTTAAACACGAACTAACTCAAAATAGAAAGAAGGGGAAAAAAACGAAACAAATTACATCCAGTTTGTAGGACTTTGAACAGTTAGTCACTGATCAAAGTCTAACAAGAATGAAAATACTGCTGACTTAAAAATCAAATTTACTGAGAATTCATGCTGCCAAGAAGACAGGGTTTCGCTGTTAATACAACTACTTCTAATACACATTTTTTTCTACCAGAAATACAATAGACATACTGTTCATGACTTTGAGTATAGTCATTTTTTACCTGCTCACTGCTAGTGTGAGTTGAAGCCGAGGAGGATGTATCTGTATGATGATGTGGCTCAGACTGAAATACAGTTCATTTATCTTCAGTCTTTCCACAAACATTTGTCAAGCAAAGGAAACCAACAGAAGTTAATAGAGATTGCAATGTTAGTCAGCCATTTTCTTTTCCGCCATTCCTACTATCAGATTCCTTTATTTATCTTATCGCTCACTAACATCACTGACCCCAATAAAAACTATATTTTACACCTGGAAAAAACATTATTAACAAAAGGTGTTTTTGCCTTGGAATGCTTGCCCTGCTGTTTGCCTAAAATGATGAAAATTTTGACTTCCAAGCATCACATGTTAATTCTAAATACATGAAAACTTATGTCATGTCCACTTTGTTGATTAGTTTTTGTTACCATTTTGACCAGGTGGAATAGTTACTTCAGCAGACTCATAAGCAAATTATATCTTGGCTACACTTTCATATAATTACTCTCTTGGACGTCACATACAGTGGATAACTCTTGTTGTAATTTCAAAGGTGCCCACACAAGTTGGGGAAATTGCTCAAATTAAATAAGATTATATAATTCCTCGTGGAAATTTCATGACAGAGCATACCAAAAGGTGTATTTGAGTGCCAAAATCTTTAAATAATTTCACCTGTCAGGCAGGTGTGAAATGATTAGAGATGAATGTTAATAAAAATAGATGGACTCATTTACCAACCAAGTCCTAGTATATACACACGCAATACTCCCTCCGTTCCCTTATTACATAAACCTAAATCCTACATGAAAGGGAATTTTCCTCTCTCTTGAATTACTTCATGGAAATGATAATGCTACTCAGCTGGGTAGGGAAGAAGACAGAAAGGTTAATTAAAACATGTCTGTAAATTGCCCATGAAGACTGAATACAAATCACATTACAGTATTAATTGCGAGGAAAGCTGTTTTATGACACCCAATCAATCATTGCAGCCATGGCTAATATAATCTATAACATGCTAGAAGGAACACATACTGTGCAAAGTTCAATATTCAATTTTTTTTGTGTGTAGAGAAAGAGAGTCTCTACCTCAATCTGCTACAGACAATGTATTTGCAAGTAATAGATATTAATCATATTATGGTAAAAAATAAAATGTATATGATAAATAAGAAACATGGAATTAATCATCTTCTTTTTCTGTTAAACTCTTCCTCCAGATGATTACTTATCTCTATCTCCATCAGAAGTATCTCAATATTTCTAACATTATTAGAGAGCTAATTTTTACTGTCTATTCTTTTCAAACAAAAAATATTTAGGGCCAAGAAAACATGTATTATCACATTGAAGTATTCCAATCAAACACGACTGCTTTAAGAATAATTCAAGACTTGCTCAAGCCTCTCATTTCATGTTTCAGTTTTGTAATACACTTCCCTTTTTTAATTCAGAGAAGTGGTCTTTCTAACAATCTTGCATTAGTTTTTTTTTCCAATTTTGCCCACAGTGGGCACTACAGTTACAATATACCATTCCTGCCCAGCATTAAAGCTTTCCAACTCAAATTATTGCACTGCCTGATACTGAAACATATTTCATAATGTGCTCTACAACAAGCAGTCAGGGTCAGTAAGTAATGTAATCTATAAGCAAATCACATTGTAGAAAGCTGTGATTAGAGCAACCAGGTTGATGATGTAACACATAATGTGTTCAGAATATTTTTCTGTGTTAAGTTAAATAACAATTCTTCTGTGTTAAGTTAAACGAACAAAGCAAAGATCACATACATCACTGAAAAGCAAGTTCCATAGAAGTATTCACAAAAGGGTTCATTAATCCAATGTTGGACAATCTTATCACTAACATAAAATGACAAAATGTCACCCGTTTCATTAAAATCTATTTCCACACCTCACCCCTGGGAGGAAGGAAAATTGTCATATAATATCTGTTCTGAATGGCTAGGGCATCTAATAAATCTAATATTCTTTCCCTTAGAATTCTCACCTCTCCTGTCTCATTCTCCACCTCCAAGTGGTCCTCCTGCACAGCTGATCCATTCTGGACAGGCTACAATTACATAAACAATGTGTCATTATCCTACGCATTCTAGGATAATCAATCTGATGTCAACCCAAATCTCTCCACCCATGCTGTTAATTCAAGGATAACTTAATGTAAGTGACTCTGAACCATACCACATCCTATGATTACTGGCAAAGCCACAGGCTGATATATGATCTAATATGGAATAATATCATATTCACAATATTCTATAATGGTATAATATTATATCATTCCTTCCACCTCCTATCAACCAATGTAGTATTTTCACAATCTCATTCACCTTTATATCTTTTTGCCTTTGTTGGTAAGTTAACACCCTAGCTCAAAAAGTTACAGACAGATTTCAATAAAAATTTTCAGGATAGGCAAGAAATGGACTAACAGAGAATTCATAAGAATTTGGTGGTGATCTATTACTAAATAAATCAATAGTCAGAATTGAGCTGCCTTGGCAAAGTGTTGCACTCTCTGAGTGATTTTCTAGTTTAAATACTATTGCCAAAACCAAGTTAACATGCAAACAAGGAAAATATCTTTACTGTCTTCCTTATATAAAAAAAATTTCGAACCACCAGTACCATGGTTAATTTGTCAAAATAAAAAAACAGACATGCACACAGGCTGATATGTGGGGAATTGCATGCAAAAAATGAAGAACTGGAAAAAAAGACAAATAACAAGACAACATGCAAACAAAGTGTACTTGTTAGTCTACAAACACATCTCCACTTCCATAAGCATGAACTAAGATGGTTTGAAAAACAAAAGTCAAAACAACAGAAATGGCCTCCTAAAAAATCCGAATGGCAGATGTTACGACTATTTGCTTTTTATCACTGTACCACTTTGTTGATAAAAAACAGCAATGTGCTTACTTCAAATTTCTGTTAATCATAGCACAGACAAGTTAAAAACATGCAACTATAGCATGTGTTTAAACTTGCTAACTGCAGTTTTCCCAACTGGCACTGGTTTTATTACTGATCTTATTTGCCTGCATAACAACTGTGCTTAGGTTTTCTTTTTTTTTCCTATTATTTTTATTTGGAGAACTGAAACATCTGTTTAGTGTTGTCAGCCACTGGCAAAGAAACCTTTTTTCCTTTCCATTCTTCTTTTTACTAAATCCATTACGAATTGTTTATATATTATTTACCTTTCTTCAGACATAAAGGGCTGGGGGAGGGGGTAGGGGGGAGGGGGGGAGGTAAACGTGGGAAAGCAATATGTTAAGAAGTCAGGCTCAAAAATAGATTTTCCAGTTAGTATAAACATAAATGGCACCTTGATTAAATGGCTATAATTCCATATGTGCTTAAAACTGAAAACCTTCATCCACATGCAAGTTATCTTGTGTACAAAGAATATACAATATTATATGTAAATTCACAAGGCATTACCATTTAACTGACACATTTTAAGTAATGATACACTGAGATAAAACCAGTAACAACTTGTGACAAAAATAATCATAGTTCTCTATTTCTCAAAACAACATTATTCATCTTTGCATTCAGTTCTAAAACAAAAATCACAAAAATAATATAGGAGAAGAGCTAAAATCTGCACGTCAGCCTCAAATTTATTACCACTCAAAGTCCAGAATATGTTAAGCATGCAGGGTACCTTGTCACTACTAAAATATCTTATATGCTCCTTAATATCATATAAAAACAACCTTTATCCCACTTGGTGCTGATGCATGTACTTGCTAGGTATAGGCAAAACATGGTACCATAACCCTTACAATGTTTATATATATATAGTAACTAATATAGCTTGACACCTGGTTAAAAAGAATATCCAAAACATAAGATGGAGGTCAGATGCATGATTATGAACTGAAAACAAACATGTTAGTACAACTGTTCTGAAACTTAATTCAAATTCATTTTGTAGTTGAAAAAAAAAACATGCTAACAATATGACCATCACCTGCAGTGGAAACCAAAAAAAAAAAAAAAAACATGCCGAAACCATCCTTAGTAAGGACGTAAGGACTAGTTCAAGCTTAAACATCTTTTCAAACTCGTCATCTGTGTCAGAGAGAAAACAATGCAGTGGGGTGAAATGAACATTACAATCATGCATTGTATTTGAAACTGGTTAGTAGAGCTGGGTCCTGACATCGCCACCTTCAGTTCAAACTGGTAGTATTCATCCTGAGCCTGGTTATACCCTGCTTGGGATATTATGATGTTTTGCACAGTAAACCAAGGATATCCCTGGGCTGGTGTTAAAGGAAAGAGGGGTGGGGGGGGGGGGAATAGGGGGGTTGAATTCTCACCTCCTCTGCCTTAACTTCAGCTTCTACAGATGTCTCTACTGGTGGCTCGGGCTCTGGCTCTGGAGGCAGCTCAGGCTCAGGCTCTGTGTGTTTGGGCTCCTCTACCTCAGGCTCTTTCTGCTGTATAACACAAGCACACAGAACACAGGGTTACAACATGGCAAAAGCAAAAGAGTGGCACATCATCATCATCATCATCATACAGTGTGCTGTTTGGCTGGTGCATATGTGCTACTGGCAACTCAGGGTGCTTATTTGGGCCAGTGTGCATTGCGGTGCTGATGCTGAATGTGCATAGCATTTCAAAACATACTTCTGCAATTATTTTCACAACATTTAACATAAACTTTATTTAGATTTAATATAACCACATCTTCACATTTTTGAAGTAAGTATATTATTAAAATAAACAAAATTTTAATACAAGATATAACAAAACAATGTGAAAGGGCAACATCATATTCAGACCTGATCAGATCAATACTCTTACTTATGACATTACAGGCAATGTGAAATTTAGCATCACAAACATATACACATGTTAAAAAACATGCAGCTTTCATATCCTACTCAAAGTACTGCAAGATCAACATCAAACAGAAAGGACTGGAAAACATGTTATCTGTAGCCATCAGGAGGCAGAGAGCAGAACCATCAAGACTATTACAAGTACTATTAACCTTTGAAGAAACTTTTTTTTGTGAGAATATTCTTGTCAGCCTCTCTTGAAATGGAAACCACGAGATCAATTTTTTCCCTAAGGTTATGAAGTGCAGTAAAAAAAACAATAGCCTTTCTCAAAACAATGGTTTTGAAATTAATGTGTTTGTTTACTGACCAAGCACTAAAACAAAGGCTCACTGGACACCTGCAATTCTTACCAAGTTGTAGAAGAAAGAAAAAGTTTCTTTGCCTTCCTCATTGATTGGTGTCACCAAAGTGATTTGTTTTTCAATTAATATCCTGACAAATGTTCTAAGAAAACTATCCAAAGTCAACTATAACCACCACAACACCAGACAAGCAAACCGTTGTACCAGGCAAAACAATGTCTAACTCATTACAAACTATGCGGACCTTGTTTTAATCTATTAAGCATATCTTTATATGCTAGTCACACTCGATTCACTCAACCTACAAGCAAGAGCACCGAGACAGTCCCTAATTAAGGCACTGGTTGTCTACCTTGCTTTTCTCCTGTCAGCATTGCAGAGTTATTTGTACTACCTGTCCAGTAGTGATAAGATGACACCGTATGACACAAGAAAAACTGGAGAGTAAAAGAAGGGAGAAACATACACAGACGCCAAAGACATTTTATTCCAAAATAGACTCTTGTGGTATCTTTACTGTATAGCTTTGCCCCATAGTCCTACCGAAGCATAATCGGACTTTACTGTCTGTCTGCTTTATCTCCCAGTATTTCAAAATACCATCCTGAAGATAACAAACATCCAATAAATTATACAGAAACCCACAACAATGTGGTGTAGCCCTCATTTTGGCGCCTATTCTTTGGTGACAGAAAGATATATTTTCACAGCTGTCCTTATCGACAACTTATCCATCTGGTGTCAGTGTTCTAGGTGTATAATAAAGGTCCAGGGTGACAGTCACATAGTATCATTTGATGACAATCACCTACACCATCCTGGTCATAGTAACGGGTAGCTATGTCAGTCACCTTAGGTCCATGTGGTTTCATTGGGAAAACAGCTCAAACAGGCGCCACACTGCCTACCTTTGAATATATGAATTAAACGGTATATGATCAAAATTGAGGGGAAAAATCTGATCAGGATTCTTGTAAAAGAAACATCAAAAGTTTTGCTAGAAACATGGCTATTTATATTGTATCTAAAATTTTTGCACAAAAAATGAAATATCAGTCCTTTTGAAAGTTTATAAATTGGGGAGGTTTACTGAAGCCTTTTAACAAAGACCCCCCCCCCCCCCCCACCTCTATGTCACAAAAAAAGTGGTGTGTTAAACCTCAAAGATATCAAAAACACCATGTGGCATGACCCTCTTAGTTTAAAGGACATTTCTGCCTCCTGCTTACTCTATTACTCTAATAATAACATCATCATTATCATGCTTTAACTTGCATCTTTTCTGTATATATGTGTGTGCTTTAAGGTGTAGATCTTAATACTTATCTATTGCAACACACCCACATCTTCAAATATATCTCCGATGCCATCACTCGAATGTTTTGCCTACTTGAGCACACACCCATATCTAAATTCCCTATCTAAAACTCCCAAAACCACAATCTCACATAAAATCAAAGGTTATCCTTGGTGATGTAAAAAAAGTTTTGGCGATAACTCTATGTCACTGGTGTCTTAAAAGCAAAATGCTTAGTTTTTTTCCTTTTTCAAAAGACATGATTGGAATCACATTCTTTGAAAGTGTATCCATAGGCCTTGGGTATACAAAATTGTTGGAACTACATAAAAAGAAAATGGAAATATAAATCCTAGCCTACAACAGAATTCCTGTGGTGTATAAATCAAGTCTTTAATTAGGCGACTTAAAGTTTTAGAATCAATCTGCCCAACCAAAATTCCTCTGTGTAACCATGCATGTATCCATTCTATACGCTGGCCACCTAAAAGACACCAACCTTCTGTCTCTCATAAATATGGAACTCAACAACAAAATAACTGACCAAGTGACCTCTGCCCTGCTAACCTGGCCAAATGCATCTTGTCCCCCCTATTTCTACCCAAAAAAAGGGACAACTTCCACAATACCCTTCCCAAGAGAATAAAAATAGGTTTAAATATGGCACCATACCCTACCTTGTTGCACGAGTTCCCCATTTTTTCTGCAGTCTATACTACACCCAGCTGGCATGAGCATGCTACACACAACCAGTAGCAGTGACAAATTTCTGTGACAGTGTCAACCCTGGCTTCTATGATGACCAACTAATCAAATGACAACCAGTCCTTCACGTACTGCTAGATGGCTAAGTTCAGAGGGTCATTACAGATATGTATCTCCTTTTATGCATTAATATGGATAAAGAATTGGCCCCATTGTTTTTGATAAACAAAATGTAATGTACGATTGTCATCTTGATAGATGTCCCTAGTAGTCATTTGCTCTAAAAATGGGACCCTAAATCTACGGCGTGTGTAATAATGTACGCCCTGTGCTACACAACATGAGGCACAGAAGGAAAGAGATGGGATTTTATTCATCCAGGACACACCCTCACAGTCATACACTATAGTTGCCTAGAGCCATTGTGCTGTCCATGTGAAATTCCAACAACATGGAGCAATGTCTTACATCACAGTGCAGTTTACAACAACAAGATGCTGCAAGATATTTTACATCCAAAAAAACAGGACAAAAAGCCAGGAGGCGCTTTTTACAGAAAGTCATCTTTAGCCATGAGATCATATTAATCTTTCAGAGACGATTAAAAGCAGCCAAGTGGATTGAGTTAGACAGAAGAACTTCTCCATCTTTTTAAAAAGCAGAAGAGAGAACCCCATCTTGAGTGCTCAGTCTTCAGGCTGATGATTGCGGTGGTACATGCAACACTGCACCATCGCGACATCAACCACTGCACAGATAGTACAGCAAGGTATGTACCTCACAGGAACAAAACCAGATCATATCATGTCATATGAATAAGATGTACTATAACTGCTAGCATAAACTGAGAAAAGAGAAGAGCTACTAATTGTAACTTGTTTGAAATAAATTAATTATATAAATGAAGATATATGGCTACCAATAAATTCCCAAACTTAAGACATAAATGGAAATAAATCCTAGCTGTAAAACTTGTTGATGTACAAGTTTCACAAATTACTGAGGACCTCAACTTTTAAACTGTACCAGCATCTCTAGAATCAAGGGTAAAAAAAAAAAAAGGCCAAAAGATGCAAAGAATGGGCATTGTTCTTTGTCGTGCATGAGAAGTCATGCACGGTTCACAGGTCACTTTCTAAATTTTTTTCAACTGACCAAACAAGATGAGATATTACTATTTCCATCTAGGGGTCAAGTGCCCATAAAAAACTCATATTCACTGGCCACAAAGGGCACTATTCAATCTCAAAGAGGGTCACTACTGTTAGCCAGGTCCAATCCCATTGTTGTAAGCTTTGGATTGTAACTATATTCATTTAAAATGAAAATTTTTTTCAAAAATTTTTGTTTACAGTGAAATAGCCGATAAAAGGCATAAGAGCAACATACATGGAGATGTAGGTACATGTCTGTGTGGCAAATAATCAAATAGTTTCAATTTTACATAACCACAAAATTAGGACCCATGACTGTATTGAACTCTGATTCAAGAGAGAAAAAAAAAACTTCCCTCATCATGCGACTCATAATATGGCACATGGGTGCATTAACATCCTAGTTTCAGTTTTACAAGTACTCTTTCTGCTCCAGTGGGGTGGCAGTATTCAAAATGCACAGGTATTCCCATTGTATGGCTATTCAAGCTATTGTGGCACCTGCGCAACACAATAGTTGTGAAGTACCATGCACCGCTGAGCCTATGAGAACTAAGTTTTACAGATTTACCGCCATATTATTCATTCAAATCCCCAACAGACAAGAATGCAATACCATAAGTACAAGGGAATCTTTATATGAAGACAATATTTCATATTCAGCAACTAATATAAAGCATCATAACATGAAATAATAATGACTGTTGCGTCTATAAGTTCCTTAAGAAGCCCAATATTATATCAGATGTCTTAAATGTCTAATCAAACAATGTGATTATAATAGGCCTCGCCATATTTCATGCGTAAATATTTTTACAAAATGCACCATGCAGGACTTCCTTGGTTTTCCTATGGAAAAATGAGAAAAGATTACCATGCATGTTAATAATTAGAACTGTAGTCTATTAATAAGAACATGTTTCATAGCACACTATCTGCCAGAACTAAATGAAGCAAGCAGAGAGACTGGAGGGAAAGCAGAGTGATAAAGCCAAACCATATAATATGAAAAAAGTTCAAAACAAAAAGATAAGTCTGGGCCACATAAAAGTTACATATCAAAGGACAGTGTATTACTATCAAAAAAGTCTCCTGTCTCATCAAAACAAAGGGGCTTATCAAAATGTTTTGGCAGCTACTGTGCTGTTTTGTTATANTATGGAAAAATGAGAAAAGATTACCATGCATGTTAATAATTAGAACTGTAGTCTATTAATAAGAACATGTTTCATAGCACACTATCTGCCAGAACTAAATGAAGCAAGCAGAGAGACTGGAGGGAAAGCAGAGTGATAAAGCCAAACCATATAATATGAAAAAAGTTCAAAACAAAAAGATAAGTCTGGGCCACATAAAAGTTACATATCAAAGGACAGTGTATTACTATCAAAAAGTCTCCTGTCTCATCAAAACAAAGGGGCTTATCAAAATGTTTTGGCAGCTACTGTGCTGTTTTGTTATATTATATCATAAAGAAGATAAATTAGATTGAAAAATGAAACAGTCTGAAAGCAAAGGTTGAACTTAGTTAGGTATCTTGATTCTATTACTACGTGCAAGTGCATAATCACAGGTACGCATGATGTGCATGCACGTGTGCAAAGCAAATGCCACAGCATGCACCACAGTCTCAGGACTGCGCTTTCCACACACTCAAACCTGAGCAACAGGACACATGATCAAAACTTAGGCAGTAACAAATGAGTCAGTAACATTGTTATTCAATTATCAGAACTTGAGATCTCTAGAAGTAAGAAATGTTACAAGTCATTAATCATTGGATTTGTGCAATTATAAGAGTACAGGTATCCAGCAGAAAGACGGTGTGGGTTATAAGCTGTAATCTACTGCACACGGGAGTGGCTTTTACCTCCTCTGGTGGACTGATGTCAACTTGTTCGTAGTCATTGGCAAGGTCCTCCACTTCATCCTCATGACTCTGCAATGGACAGTCACATACAACATACAACACAGACTATCTACACTTCATGAATACACAACATATAAGCTAACACTGAGGATATTTTCTGCTGAATACATATCCTGAGCATCAACAGATTACATTCAGAGTGAAATGACATCTACAGTGATTTATGTTATTTTACACCTTTCAAAACATTGCTTTCACACGTATTAGTTTGAAATAAACCCTCTAAGGGTATATATTAATATGGTAATACCATGAAATAAACATGCTGTTTTTACAAAAATTAGTTTTAACATATTTCTGCTATGAAAGAAAATTTAACCAGTAAATGAAAGTGCACAAAAGTTATAAAACTCATTATTAGTAACACAAATGAAGAAATTTCACTATCACCTTTATCGACATGTCTGGAATAAAAGGATATTTAGCACCATTTAAATCAAGAGAATTAATTCAAACATTTAACCTGCTGATTTAAAAAAATTGAACAATTGGATTATCACTGTCAGCAAAAATATAATAAAGGTATTGGTGGGGGGGGGGGGTTGAAAATTTATTCTCGTGTGTGTGTGTGTGTGTGTGTGTGTGTGTGTGTGTGTGTGTCCACAGTGGTATCATTAACTTATCAAGTTTAGAATGTGATTGCAGGAAAATTCAAGCTCCCCTCTATGACATTTAATGTGTTGCAATTAAGCATAATATCAAGTACATAAATCTCTTTTTTAGGTAGTGCCCCCCCCTCCAGATGCCTTAATAACATATGGAATATACAAACTGAAAAAGTTCTGCCATTATGTAATAAATTCAGATTTGTGTTGTACAAATCCATGCCTTTACAGCAAGGATTAATTTACCAAAAATGGAAATAATAGCCATGTATGACATAATAACCCATTTATCATCTCAAAGCAGTAATTTCCCATATCACTGACAAATTGATGTCATCTTCATCATTCAAATGGGATCTTAGGTGAGAAAAGTTATTAACATTGTCCATTTAGATAGACAATGATGAGCTTCCCACATGCGACCATTACTTGGCCAGTGACTAAAGTCACATCCACCAGTCCTTATAGTTCTACATAGTCAGTGGTCAATAACTGCCGATCAAAACAATCACTGTCAATTAGGGAAAGTTTTCTTTCTCTGTTTTTGCATTCTGCTTACAATTTTAAAACACTTACGATAAGATTGACGTATTTTCTTTATCAGACGACAAATACAAACCTCCACAGTGTGTGATGTCTCTGCAGCAATCACTGCTGCTGTTCCATTGGTCACAACTTCTCCTGCATCACCATTGGTAGATGGCTCTACAAGAAAAGAAGGAAAAGGTATAATTTGTTGCATCTACATTTTTTATCACACTTTCCACTGAAATTAGGTCACACTGTCACAGGTCTTATGATAATTTTTCTCTGATGATAATTTTTCTGAATTCCACAAATCATGGTTAATCCTAGTGTATTTAAGTAAGACTTACAAGGCTCCTTAAGATCCTTCCTCCAGAGGAAGTTTTTTTTCACAAAAGAATATTAGCCCAAAGATTCATTGGTCTCAATTTTTAAAGAATTAAGTTTACCACAGTTCAAAACAAAGTCATGGTAGTCCCTTTAAAATCAAGTATTGGTCTGAATAATTTGCAACATATAGGTTATAAAACCTATTCACTGTACTACTTCTGATCCAGTCTAAAAATTAGCCCAATATTTTCAGGGGAATAATTTTGTTCGTGTGTGGGAGACACAGTCCTGAAGCACAGTGATCCATGAACAGTCAAGAATGTTTTGAAAGTACTCAGACTGAACACCTTGAAACATTTGTGGCTGTGACATGTTGTGGTAAACCCGTAATAGAACTTCGACACAATCTGCATATATTTGTTCTTTCACTGGTCACACATTCATGGCCATGCCTGGACAATAGTGGGAACTGTAGGAAAAATGTAAATTGTCCTCAATGTTGCGGCCATGTAGTCCAGACACAGTGGAAACATCTGTACCATTTTCAACACTATCATTGCCCCGATCAATTGTACTCTTACCACAGTACTTTATAAACCAATGTGACTGCAATAAACCAAGGCATTTATTTCTGTTGCCATTCTGGACCATTCTGCACTTGATTTTTGAACCCTAACAGGTTGAAATTGTAGTAAATCCTTCCATGTCCTTGAAACTAGGTCTAGTGCCACCACTCATCGTGAGCCAATAATTCCTGATAAAACTGAATTGAGTCTCAGCATTGCGACAGTGTGACCTTGGCTTCAATTTGACGTTCAAGTGAAAAGAAAACTTAGTAAATGGCCAACTAAACAGCAAAATAAAAAAAATACATGTCACATATTACTGGTACTTTATTCGATACATAATTTTGTCTAATTTTCATAATTGTACAATTCCATGATAACAAAAGGGTAGTTGAGTGGAACTACAAATACAGTATACTTGAATTCTTTGAAAAAAATGATGTTCTTTGACAGTATAGTCTACAGATATAAGTGTATCTAATCTCTTACATACATACACCCATCAACATGAGTCTAAGGCATGTGCAGTGTTTGTACAGGCTGTTAATGCACACAAATCCCCATCCTTATCAACATCTAGAGTACAGGTGTGTCATCTCTACTGCCCCTTTCAACAATCAACAATCCAAACACCAAGTTTTACATGTACATTGGAGACTGGAAAATGGGCCTGGCTATGCTCACTTATCACTGGGTGTTTTAATATTAGAATTCAAAACTACACCATGCAGGTATTTTTTATATATCTTCCTTTCCGCAATTCTTCTTAAAACAAGGTTTTACTTTTTAACACAGCACTGTGCAATCCTGCATTTAACTTTGCTCGGATTTTTTATTTTTATTTTGCAAACTGGTAAGCACAACTATGTTATTCTCGAGTACAATCTTTATAGTCTAGAATTCCGCTCAGGACTGGCCATGAATTATGCATGAGGTTCCACCACAAACAGATGTGAAGGCATGCTTCACTATTATGAAGAGTTGCCTTTAAATATGGCAACAGTCTCTCAAGCACATCTACAGACGGTTGACATGCTTTCAAGTCATTATTTACTAATTATTAGCACATTTATTGAAAGAGGATTTATTTTTGAAGACGGTATAACCTACAAAACATGGGGAAATGTGACAAATGAATGCGCCTTCCACTTCCTAAGATAAATCTACTTGCTTAATGTTCAAAACCTGATGTGCAAAGAGGAAATGAAGAAGCAGACTTATCTCAACTTTGATCAAATTTTTATTTTTTATTGATATGCCCATCCACATGCTTCCAGCATTAAAATATGATTCCACATATATTGGTCAGTCAATATAATGGATATCATATCACTCATGGCCAAATCAAGGAATAAAAGCACTTCCTTATGATGCATAGGACACTACTACCTTATCTAATTACCAAAGTAACTCTATCAAAATAGTATTCATCACAAATAATGTATTGACTTCAGAATAGCCTGTAATTTTTTTGCATATAATATGGAAGAAAAATTACAGGCTACTCTGATATCACTAGTTGAATAAGGGTCAATGTCACCACTGAAAGTCAGGTAACGTGAGAAACCTGCTGAGCTTGACTAAATATGCCAACTTCATTACATTACAGGCTGTGAGCTTATAAGATGGACAATTTAAATATTACACACTAGTAGTAGCTGTGTGCAATGGGCCTAGTTTTACATGTTCTGATACTGTGTTATGATAGTACAGAAAGTGGACGACTTAACCTCATGGAGGGATCTATTTGATTATACAGCTTATATGCTTAAAAATATGTTGTTTTATACAGACTGCACTCAACATTGGGCAAATAGAATTCCCTATGATACACCAAGGAGGATTTCATCACTGCTACTTGAGAAATAATTAAGTTAATAATTATTTTCATTTCCTCTTCTTGATAATGTTAAAGAGTTTCTTAGTGTGGAATGTAAGCACATTATACTGAAATTGGTCTGTTTATGTTTTTATATCCCAGTCAAAGGGACCTGGATTGTATTTCCCTTTGCGTCTCTGGCATACCTGGTTGCACCTGAAGTCCCATTTTTCGACTCTTTTGTGTGTCAGAACAAAAGAGTGAACTTTTCAAGATGCGAGTTATTCATATCCACATTTTTTCACATATGACTCTATAAAAGTGGGGGGGGAAGACATCCACCAACAATTTACAAACAAATATCCATTTTGGTTCAACTGTCTGACTGGTATATGTAACACAATTATGTTGTCTGATGTAACTGCTTTCTTTAATTTTCTTCTCCTTTTCAAATTCTTCACTGAACATACTGTGCAAGCACACAAAAGACTTCTTCCTGGTTCACAGAATCAATCACAGCCATACTAAAGAAACTCAATGGCAGAAAGCTCTGATAAGAAAACTGGTCAAAATACCCCATGGCTTTCTAATTAAAGTGTCGCTTTTATCACACCAATAGTGAATTGGTCTAAAAAACTGTACAGCAATGGAACTACTGTATGTATATGATAATATTAATAATGAAAAGTTAGGATAGGAATCATAAGCAACGAGTATAATAATGAACACTTATCTCACTGCATACATCAGGGAAAGTGATTTCTGTATGGGTTGTAAGTGATTAGAATTTCGCACTAGCTGAACTCGGTAAAACTCACACTGGTGTTCCATCAAAACATTCCCCACTGACCCTAAGTACATTTATTATGAGAAAGCTGCGACTAATAAAGAATCAAATTCTACTATTTTGGCAGTTATGGACATTACTGTATGACTGACACAAATTAAGGACAACACTCCATTTTATCATTCAGATAGCGTACAATACAATATTAAATATTTATCTCTAAATAATATTAAAGTCCATCCATGTCATCATTTTGGAAAGGGGGGCTTAAGTGTTTAAACAGTTGCATCATTTTTTTCTCATTACGTATTATGGAAATTTCAGTTTGTTTCCTTGATGAATTAAGTTTCTAACAGTCTAACATTTCAAAGCAGATGATGTGTCCAGAACTATACAAGGGAGGATTTTTTATCAAGTTTTATTGCCATGATTAAATTCCAGTAACTTTTTTCAGCAACCAGTTAAGCCTTGGCACTCAATTTCTATAGCAAAATTAAAAGGAAGCACAAAGATCCAAAGTTTTAATACTTCGAATACACCCTGTAAGTACACACATCGCTAAAATTCTGTTATCGCCTTGCATTAAGTCAATAAAGCAGCACTTAATCTACTCATTTTGCTACACCCACTGTAGGGTTTAACAAAAGTTGCTTCCCAACAATTACATGACGGGTGTGTGTATATTCTCTGCTCAAAGCTTGAGAACACAAACTATGCACCCTACTGAAATACGTACTTCACTGCACCCAACTTAACCATACAAAGTAAACATTCAAATTCCCCAAGCCAGCAGACAGGGGGGTTTATTCTCATAGACAAGCACCTGTAAACTGTATATATACAGTAATAACTGGCAGCCTTATCAGATAACTTCAGTAGAAGTTCAATGTTTGATGTGTCACAGAATTGTGGGGGTAGGTGTGGCCCACCATTATGGCAGTAGTAGGTGTGAGTCAGACAGGTTAAGGGTCAGAGTATTGGCCGTGCAGTCCAGATTGCTAGGTGGGGCCTAGTTTTACGCCACCTTCATTACCTCCTACAAAGGGACAGTATACAAATTACGTGAACTCTGAGACATGACTTATACTACCACTGCTACAGAGCACGCACTATGGCGTTGTCACTTGGGGGATAGGAAAACCACACAAAGTACTGTGGAATGGATGAGTGGGTTGAAATGGTATTATTAACAAAAAGTTCACTCCTACAGATAAGCACCTTTACTAAAATTATATTAAGCAGGTCTTCTTTTTGGCAAAATGGACTCAATCATGCTTCTTTAACAGACCACTGACAACAAGAAAAGTGCGATTAATAAAATTAAAACAGAGCAAAAGTTGTACAATATGTACTAAACATTTCCATATCAATCACATTCAGACCATCATTCAGCAAAATGTAAGGAATAGTTAAAATGCACAGAACAAATCAATGCAATGACAATTTATATTGTGCGTCTGTATTAACAAGAATATATATTGAAAAGATGTAAAACAAGGGCTGCTGGAGTGGTATTACTGGAACCAGCAGGCTGTTCATGATCTGTCATGTACATGCTGTTTCCATTTCATCAATCACACAAATTGGTGTCCCCTAACAGCCTCCAAATGCTAAATGCAATCTCACAGATCTGCCTTTTATTATTCATCTCAAAAAGTATCCTTCTGAGAGTTTAAAACATCTCAGTTAGAAGGAGGTATCCAACCCACAGGAGGAACTGTTTCATAAAATCATAATCATCATTTCATGACTGTCATCAAATAAAAGAGCTGATAGGTGCAATTACCAAGAAATATCCTCAGCCTATCAGTCAACTTATTTCTCCTATTTCAGTAATATGGATAACTCACAATAACACCATACTACTAAGTTTCACCATAATAAAATTACTAAGTGGAAACAAAATTCAATTGAAATATATCAGTCTCGGGCTAGGTTAAAAGGCGATCAATATGTAATGTCTGTTTGAAGATGACGCTGAAGGATTCCATCCCACTGATGAATTGCTGTCGCCTGAGCATTAAAAAAGGAAGGATATATAGTGCAATATAGGATAAAACAACAACCAAAGGGTTTCATTAAAATTATTTCAAATTAATTCAAATACCTTTCAGAATATTCTCATTGTTTGCCATATCCTGGCCATCCATTCCGACATCATCCATCTTTTGAATACAATATACCACAAATAGGCAATACGCAAACTTTGTATGTGTGAGTTAAGACCTCTACTGTGACAATTATTGGCCCCAAGTAGTTAATATATACACGTAAGGCTAAACCTTGTACACTTAAGTTACATGACAAAGTGTAAGTTACATTGATCATTTATAGGAAACCATCAAAGACAATGAAATGATAAGCAGACAAATGTCTTTCAAATCGTTCTAATCACTGACACCTAAAGAGTGACCACTTTAGTCACATATCTCAATATCAAGGGGACTTGACTAACCAGCAATAATAATTATGTGCATGCATTGCATTTATATCTAATTCAGCATTGCATTTATATCTAATTCACGGATGAAAATTATTAAAGGAATAGAAAGGAGCCAATGCATCAAGCCTATATCTCAAAATATCACTTCAGTTGATGAATAGCCATTACCCTCTACCAGGACAGCAGATAGTAGAAGCACATTTTCCACCAGCCAGTTAAAAGACTGACCATATTTAGCCAGAGCCATTATCTGCGAATATCTAGTGAAAAACCAGTCAGTTGGCCCTACTGGTAGAGGGTAAATATCCATTATCTGTTTGGTTGTAGTTTTGCTTATTTTTTTCCAATTTTTTCTTTCTTTGATACATTTGATCAATTCCCTAATCTTGTTTCTGTAAATAAATACACAGCAAGGCACTTCTGATAAATTTGATCAATCCCCTAGTCTTGTTTCTGTAAAAGAACTTGAAATCTTTTAACTCAATTTATCATCATTATTGTCACCATATTTTTATGTACCAGGAAGTTTTAAATACCAAATTCTACTTACAATACGATAAAAAAAATTGATTTTACTGACCAAATCTAAAACAAATTATCTTTACAGCGATCTAAGCAAAGAGTGTATATTATATTTCAAATATATACATTTCACAGAAATAACATCTCATGTTTTTACCACTTTATCCTAGGACTCAATCACCGAGTCCTAGCTGTATCCACTCATCACTAGTAGCTCATTACTGGAACTTGGCCACTACAGATTTGGGACAAGTATCAAATAATCAGAAATCTTCAGGACGTGTTAAAAATGTTAAATAAAACTAAATGGCTTCCCCCATACCATATCAGGGGTAATAAAATATGTGTTTAACAGGTCAGTCAATCTTGTTTTTCTCTGCTGAGGTCACAATATGTTTTGTTGATAGACTAGTATGCTAGACTAGGCACTAAATACACCACCACGGATGAGTTATAATCAGTTCATTAATCACCAAGTCACCGAAACATCCATGTTTGTGGAAGATATCAACTCGCTTATCTCTTGTCACATAACAGAAAAACTATGGAAAAAGTTCTCACGTTAAGCAGTGGTATCAAGCCTCTTTGTTGAGGTAGGGCCATATAAGGCTGGGGGGAGGCATAAAAAGGTTGTAGGTAACTGAGGAGTCAAGGCAGACAGGATTTATCTATACTGTTTGATGGACTTCAAAGCAGAAGATTGGCATGTTTGTTCCAAAATCCACAATCATTTGATAAGGCATGGCAAAGTCATTTTTTGGGGGGAAATTAGGGGGAAAAAAGAGGAAAAACAAACAAATAGTTATTTTGGTTGATCTCTATCGACCCAATCAATTCAATAGGCAGGCCACAATCACACACCAGTTGAGTAACATACCTGCATATCTAGTCTGGTGTAACAGGCGTGTGAATCCAGCACCTTGTCATCTCCTTACTACAGACAACTGGAGAGGTGCCATATGTATTGTTTGTACATAATGCTTTTGGTGCCTTTTCAGTGTGTGCTGTTAAAGAAGGTGTTATATTACTCTGCCAGTGAAGTTTTGAAAACTTTCCTTGTGGACAGATCCAGCAGATCTCCTGTCCTTCAAAGAAGCACATACAGCAGACGATAAAACTTAAAGTCACCATAAATGGGTCTTATCTACTTGCTGATAGCTTTTTATAATGCATGTTGCATAACACTGTATTTTGTATAGTAGTTTGAGAACCTTAAACTGTAATAACATTTCTGTGCCCAATACATCATTATTATAATAAAACTTTAGGTTGTCCCTTTTACTTTGGTAATCACAGGTATGATTCCCTAGTAGTCCAGGAATGACAAACTTCATTCTGAAAGAGGCGTTTCTATCTCCTCATAAAAGGTTTAAAAAGGTAGGGTGAATTTCTGGTCATGGTCCATTTATTAGAAGTTGAACCTTATCAATTGCTAGGGTTGTTCACTCCCCAGGGATGTGAGAATAATTTAAGATTAAGCACACCTGTTTAATCGAGCTTGAGTTGATTGGGAAAAACTACTTGGATATTCAGGTTGTATCATGACACCCTTATTTAATGTGGGTACACAAATTGGAAAAAGAGTACACTTGTGCCTTTGGGGTGGGAAATATAATATCATCTCACTCTCAATTAATTAACCTCTCACTTCAAACTTCCCATGTGGCACACATGGAAGGGATATTCCAATTACAACTGGGGATGAATAACTCATTTTATTTGTCCAAGTTACAATTTAAGGATCCTGAACACTATGGGTTAGAGATCCTAACTGTTTGCTTTAAGAGTGCTATATTTGACTTTTTATTGCTATTTTTCCAGTGTACTCTTGCAGCAAATATGCCATTAGGCACTACATTAAAAACATAGCAAACAGGGATTTGCCAGCTTGAGTAGCCAGGATAAGTCAACTAGCTGTGAAATGAAGAACACCCACTCTCAATCTAGTCTAGTCAGATAAAATCTTCTGATAAAATCTGCCCTCAGTACTTTATTTGTTTACTCAACAGTTACCACTCCCCAGCCATTTCAAATAGCATTTGGGCACTATCTGACACTTGTTGCTTGTATTCAAAAAGTGTGAATCTTTTTAAGTCTGAAGGTGAATTGTGGGCGTAGCCTTCGATCCCGTCTTACCCTTCAGTTTGGGGCTAAATGAGTCAGGGAAGCTTACCTTTACTATTGCGGTCTGCTGGTGTTGCAAATACCACTACTGAGGGAAGGTCATTTCTGATGACAATCTTATGCTCCTTGTAATAGTTATCCGCCTCAGCATCTACCACTAACAATCTGGTCTCATCCCCTCCAGCTTTCACCCTGCTGACGACCTGCTGGTGGTTCTCGTTGCCAATATTTACTCCATTGACTTCAACGATTCTGTCCCCTTCTTTGAGACGTGCCGCCTCTGCGGGGGAATCCGGATCCACTTTACCAATGTACTGGCCTGCTTTTCCTTTCTCAGCGTGGAGATTAAAGCCATAGCCGTTGAAGTCACTCCATTTACGCAAGTGACATAAACGCACTTGTGGTGCGTCTTCTGGCACATACGAACTCATTATTATCGACGTTATTCCTCCAGGACTTACCACGGTAATAAGCGTGTCTGCAATGACAACAAATATGGCAGCGTGTACGGGTCACGTGACTACGTCACATGAAATATGGCCTCTCGCCAGGGGGCATTTCAGGACACCACACCCACCGCCGTGTTAAAAGATAGAGAGAAGAAACAGAAGATTATAGAGATAGTATGAAAATAACTAACTAAAAAGGATGAAGTATGCCGAACTTCATGTTTATAAATCCTATTGTGATTTTTGTTCTCAGACTTGAGTCCTAAACAGTTGTATCAGCAACACCATTATCAAAAGTTATAATGGTTACTTTCATAACACACATTAGGCAAGGAAAGAGAAAGGGGCACTTGTCTTGAGTTGACTCATTTGTCATCCAGGCATACCATATCATACATCTTTTTGGATATAAATGTAAAAAGGAAATTTTATCATAATACTCTTATGTTGAAATATATTGTTGACAACTTTTATGAATTGATGATTGGTTTAAATATGGTGTTCCCAGGCTTAATTGGTCACAAAAAAGCAAATATTTGAACATTTTCCTTTTGAACACTCCCCAGTATCACATTAATCTTTATGAAAAGTAAGTTTTTAATCTTAAGTCTCAATGCAAGAAAATATTTTCATCATAAATTTTATGTGTGTGTGTTATTTAAACAGAAAGAGACAGCTGACATATCTAAATTTCTAAAGAAATGATTAACCTTTGCCCCATAACAATTTACAGTAACATATTTGGATAATAAAAAGATGAAGAAAATGCAATGGTTAGATGACATCTTACTGAAAATATGAAATGGATTCCTTTGTCACTTCTCTTTAATTCACCTTTTTGGTCCAATAACTTTCAATAAAATCTAAAATGTGTTTCAAGGAAATAAAGGTAAGCTAAGCAGAAAAATGGGTAACAGGAAGGTGGTATAAATTAAGCCAAAGTATGGGTTTGAAAGAAACTTTTAAAAATAATAATAATAAATGGATATCACAAATAGTTGGGATTTAGGTAAGATATTTCAGGTACAGACAATAATTTCCAATATATCTGAAATTAAACTGTATAAATAAAATTTAAAAATTAAGGTGCCAAAAACACCCCCAGCAATGAAGAAACAACAAAGGAGCAGTTTTTATTATTACTTGACACATCAGTGTAAGTTATGTCCTCGACCATCAGATTAAGACCTCAAACATATATTGTTTTGAAAATTGTATTTCATATAAATGACCAAAGGAAAAAAAGAATGCAAAATAATATCTATGATATTAAATGTCTAAAAAATGCTGTAAAAAGGTTAGTTAATATCTCCAAAACAAATGAACACAAGCATGCTCTCTGTGTGTAAATTCGATCATGTACTACCTAAATAGAAATGGATATTTCAGAAAATTTAAGAAGAGACTGTTGGATTTACCATATATATCATATATTTTAATGGTGGTCTTTGAATGATGAAAACTCAATATATATGAATAGCTATTAAAATCTAAGTGCCCCCTATAATGCAAACGTATAATGTAAGACCCTTTCTTTGAAAAAATAATAGAACAACTTCCACATGAAAAAATACTGAGTATACGTGCTTCAACTGGAATACACACAGCTTGAAAAAAAGGAAAGTCCATCAATTCCCAATAAATACTATGTTAATTTCCACACTCAATGAATGAAAAAAAAATTGCAGATCAAAGTATACCAGCACCCAAGGAGTTTCAAACTCCCTGCAGCATCTGAGGAATACAAAACTAAGAATATAAAATAAAACTGACCCAGTGACATCTACAATAATTCTGTGTCTGTGTGAAATTGCTATGGTACGCTGATTTAGTTTTAATACCAGGGGTGACTAGCTAAATGGCAAAATAAACAGTTTTGATTGTCTGTATAAATAATCAATGGCATGTAAAAATTTACTTGTTGTAAATGAATAACTCAAGTTTAAAAAAAAACTATATATTGTTACATTTTCTGTGTTCTATAACTTTCAATGAAACTTAAAGAATAGAATACAAAAAGCAATATCTCACCCTTGCATTAGTGTAGTAATAAAGGACTGGTTTATTTGCTCTGCACACTCTACCCAGTACTTCAGTAGTACAGTGCTTAAGAAAATGCAGGTTATGCAAAACAGTATTTCAGTGTATTCCCAACCTAATATGGCAACAGCACCTTAACAAGCTTAAAATGCTTTTTGGGTTATGTGTGTTTAAATGCACTGGATTGATTTTATAATATAAAAAAACCAACACAAACTTCTCTGCCTCTATTTGTGAATACACATATCAGATTCTTTTTGAAAATGAGGTATCAATTCTGGATGATACCCATTTACAAAGCACAATTCACATTCTCAAAAAAAAAAAAAAATGGAAATGTTCAAAAAATAAATTCCATGTATTTAATAAAAATTGACCTTTTTAAAAGACAAACAATAAGAAATACAAAATGTTTCAAAAAAGTGTATAAGCATTTTTTTGACTTGCAAATTTGTGACTAGAAATATTGTAAATTGATTCAAGTGTATATTAGCAATACCTTTTAAACCCTGCATATATAGATATACATATAGAGTTGTCAGTGACTTTTTACCCCATCATTCCATAAATTTAACATTAAGATAGAAAATATCAGTTACTCTGTTTGGTGTCCTTTTTTTTTCTGGAACAAAGGCAGTGATGATGAATTAAGCAACTGGTGTCTTCTTGCTAAATCTTTTGTTATACATGAGCATCAAGAGGAGTGATTTAACTAAGTATGTATATTTTCAGTTTCATAAAATTATACTTAGCACTGCTTTGTAACGTGAAATATATAATGCTGTAAATTTACTCCTTTTATTACCTCCGCCAAGGAGGTTATGTTTTCACCCCCGTTTGTTTGTTTGTCTGTCTGTCTGTCATCAACGTAACTCAAAAAGACTGATTTTGATGAAATTTTCAGGAACTGTCAGAAGTGGGCCAAGGAACAGATGATTAGTTTTTGGTGGTGATCCGGATCAATAATCAATCAATAATCAAAAATCAAAAAACTAAATCATTATACAATGAAAATTTAGGGGTGAAACGGCATTGGGTGGAGACTTTGCTGCCTTGGTGGAGGTCTGCGGTCTTGGAGTGCTTTTCTAGTTCTAAGTCAAATCTTGATGAGATATATGTTTATGTTTAATCTGCTCATTCAACATGTTCCTTGGAGTGCATCACTGACAACCTGTGCATTTCACCACATTTAGGCAAGTAGAGATAATTTATCTCTGTTCCAGGCAATCTTTTCCCAACTCTTCCGACATCCATCATCTTTGTCTCACTTTGGCCATACATTGTGCTATATGCTTACATGTGCTATTATGAGTGTCCTCTGGGAAAAGACAAATGTCCCCTTCTGTTGACATAATAGCTTTGAACTTTTTATTGTTTTGAGGTCTGCCTTTACTAGGAGTACAGTGGAGAACTGAATCCAACGTTGTCTGCTCAATATCATTTAGGAAAAGAGTAGCTTTCTCTAAACACTGGAATAGTAAAAGAGGCTCATCAATATGCATTTTCAAAAAATTCACATTTGTGAAATCAAGCTACATCTTTAGCCTAATCATACAATATATAAAAAAAATATTCAGCAATTTTCAAGAAAGTAAATAAACAGCTATGGGTTCACGCCAGGTTCAATTTTCTTTAGGCAATTTCAATATGCGAAAAAAGAACTGAAAGAAATTTTGGGGAAAAATTTAAAATTCAAACATTCTTTAGTTTATTTTGTCAAATAAATTATGTTTAGCATTTCGCCAATATTCTTTACACTGGAATGAACCCACATAATTGTGCCAATCACATTTTAGGTGCAATGCTGCAATGTGGCAAATAATATTATCTTATTATCTATTATATTTTTTGACATTAAATACTTCTGAATAATGCTATGCAGAAATAGGAATAACATTCCCAATTTACAAGTGATAAACAATTCACATGATGATTAATAACAATGGAAAATCTATCTCACCTATCACATCTGTACAAACACATTCAGAGGCAAATTCCTTTTGTACCAATGGGAATAAATTGAGGAAAAAATTTACAATAAAACCAATTTGCAGTGAGGCTGCACTTTTGTTCAGAGAAAAAAAAACATCAAATGCATTTATAATCATTTTTTTAGTGGAAAAGCTATTCTTTAGAAAGCTTTTGACAGATTTTAAATTACAATACCTTGTCACTAGCCTCCTTCTTAATGGACGTTCCATCCAGTTCTACTGCAAATGATTCCGTTTCAGTGCAGTTCTCGAGGTGCTTACACAAGTCTGATATCAGCTGTTCCTAAAAGGGAAAACTGTTCATATCAAAAACATACAATTGGGCTATCAGACAATCACAAAACTATAATTAATATATTTTAAATGCTTTTTGACCATAGTTCCCGTTTCATTAAAATGGGTGTTACCATTAAACAAATTTTATTACATTGAATTTCAATAAAATATTTAGTGAAAAGTTGTCATTTCTATCTCCAAAGCGATTTCATCCATGAGAACTATACCTTCTCACACTTCTACAGAAATCCTAAATGGTATGTAATGTCTGCCAATTTTCTAATTTAATTCCATGACAATTCCATGATAAGCTTGCCAAAACAATGTTCACTAGACAATATAAAACATGCTTATTTCAGTAAAAGTACAAATGCTGGCCAAATTAACTTGGTTACTATTGCATTACTCTTCCCAATGTTCAACTACCGCGACAACGTGTAACTGATGTCTGCTGAGCTGCTTAAGCACCACTTCCCTTGTACACTGTGGCCGATCAATACATTTCCTGTAGGATTCATAAATGCAAACCACCATGTAAATAAATACAACAGGCTGATCTCCATTTCATGAGCACTCATTCTATGCATAAATGCTTTCTGTTAATAGAAAAAAATGCCTCTGTCAGGCTACATTTCCTAAATTTTACACTCCAACTATTTCAGGGGGAAGAGACACCACATCCTGGTCAATTCAGAGAAGAGATATTTTCTGATAATCTTCCAAATTATCTTTGTTGACCCATCCTCCATTTTTGACCATCTTTCAACAGAAAATTTAGATTCCTGTCAATGTAAACTTTAAAAATTCTAACCGTCTTCCTGAAGACCCAGAAGACGGCCTCCGTCTGTCCCTGCATAATGTTCTCTAGGTGTAAAATAGAGCATTTCTATAAAGTAACAATGTAAGAAATAATATTCCATCTTCTCTCACAAATCTATTTTCATTTTTTTTCATCAGTACATCTGTAAACATATGTATATCTTACTGTGGAAGCCATAGGATCAGCAACAACTGACTGTAATTTCACCTTTGACATCCCATAATAGTCAATGTTCACATCAGACAGCTCCTGTTCATCTAGAATTACAAAAGAAATGGTATCACAAACAAATCACTTCTAAGAAATAACATGCAAAACATTCATGCTACTCTAAGAAGTCTGCTCTTTTGGTTATTCTTGTGTTATTGAGTAAATTGATGGGGCATCACTGGACTATCTGCTGGAGTAGGGTAGATTTTCAATGTTAATCCATCTCCGAGAGTATGCTATTTGGATCCGATGGGGTAGGTTAAAGCACATAAAACATGAATCATTAGTCAAACCAGAAATCATTAAGGATATTTTTTGCCCATGAAGAGGAAATAAGCTCTGGGATAAAATATGCACAGTGATCAATCTAGCTGCAAGAGGAAAAGGGCTGATGTGATTATGGAAGTTCAAAGTATGCATTAACCACATATTAGTTTTGAATGTTATCTTAAAATGTCTGGCTTAACAAAAAAGGACAGGATTAGGACATTCAGTTATACAGAAAGGAAAGGGTCTTTAAATAGCTTTGTTTTCCACAACCAAAGTAAAAAGCCCTTTATTTCAAGGTTTCCAATTAGTAGACAGAGATGAAAACAATGAACTCATCACCTTGCAGCTATATAGGTAATAAAACTTACCAAAACCAAACAAAACTATAGAATTTACAGTCCTCACTGAGGTTGCTCCCAGTTCTATAAAAAACTGTCTCAACTTGTCATACACATGCTGTGGTTGTGTTGAAGACATGTCTATAGAAACCAGCCTGTCAGATAGCTCAAAGTGGTGAAGCCAAGACTTAGCTGAAGTCTCATAAAGCTTAGCTCGTTTCTAAAATATACAAAGACACAGTGACAATCATTGTTATCCAAATACTAATATCACCATAATCAAATTTGATTACTGATTTCCAGGTACACATTTCAGCAGCACATAACTATATAATATTTTCACTTATAAACAATTTTAACAAAAATAAATAAATAAATGGATAAATAAGTACGGTAATAAAGGAAAAAAACATTATCATTTTACTATATAAGATATACAATCATCAGCAATGATTTTAGTTTTGAAAAAAATTACGATGATGTAGGAATACACATGGCATTTCACACAATATCCATTATCATGTTTTGCTATTGACTTTTTAACAGTACAGTGCCTTGACTTCTTCCCCTTCCTGTCAATACACCTACCTCTGTCCTGGAGGAATCGACCTCGTCCGTCTGCTGACCCTCTGCGGGTTGGACTTCACCTACTGCAGGGAGAGGCTTTATTTTCTTTATAACATCACTCTCTTTGATTGCAAGGTTTAGAGCAAATGCTATAGGGTACTGCAAAAGCACAAAGAAAATATAATGGTATTGCTTTGTAATCTGTCTTTGCTTTCTCTTTTCAAAAAACGTAGGGGTATTGAACAGTTATTTTAGCATCTCTTCACTGCATTACTGTTCCATTTTAATGAAGTAATTTGTGTAATCACAATAGCATTTATTTTCCATTTTGCCGTTAGATCAAGGAGATATTTCCTTTCTACAACACTGCATGCCTGTTCAATAATCATCCCAAATGAAACTTATTATGCCCACTGATTAAATTTTTCATTTGGCAAATATTCCACTCTCACAGATGAACCAGCATGTTATCCCCACGAAAACTTCACCCTAGACATTTTGTAAACACCTTTTTTTCTAGCTCCTGAAGTTCATCTGTGGGATTCTTTATTAAAGTGTCTGACAGCAGCATCCACTTGAGATTTGGAATGACGTCAACCAGGTAAGTGGCTTGGAGATCTCCCTCCAGATGGCGTTCAAGATGTTCCAGAGTCCAAGACAGTGAAAGGAGTGAAGGCTTATCCTGGTGGGATGAAAAAAAAAGAGAAACACCACATGATTCTACTTCCTTATCCTGAAAAGTGTGTATTTTGATTTATATCTACATATGTAGTCTGGACGTCATTGGTATATCAGATTGTATGGTCAAATCTGATTGAGGAGCTGACATAAGAAGCCATTAGCAAAAGTGACATTCTATCTTTTCCTTAATTTTGCGAATATTTCACTTTATTTATTATTTAAAAAAATACATACACAAATTCTGTATTAATAAAAATCACTGCATGCGTTATATTTTTAATAAACTGTGCTATTAAAGCCGTCTGTTTTCAAAGTTGCCAGCCTGAAATTTATGATGTAATGCTGATTACACCATGATGTTCTATATTAGCGTAACACTGGTTTTCAAACCAATTTCCTAGAATATTACTGTATAATATATTTCAGTGAGCATTAATAAAAAGTCATTTGGCAAAATTGAATGTCATCACCATCATTATATTAACTGTACCACCAAAATCCAATGCTTAAAGTTGAAACACCATTATTATAATACTATAACAACCAAATCTTTGAATCTCTACAAGGTATCATCTCAAGGCTACTGTCTTAACTCACTTATTATGTTGCAAGAAAACTTAAATAAAAAATGGACCAAATTCAATCCAGGTGGGGATCAAAAATAATCAGATTATAACCAAAACCTTTTAGAGGAGACATCCATGATTACAGTTAAGATTCCACTGGGGAAAAAAAGTAAAAATCACACTCTCATGTAGATATTTCTTAAAACCCCTTGGTGCTTTATATGCCTTAAGAAATATCAGCGTCTTATGCAAAGCATTTTAGTTCTAAAATTTGATGGGGATATGCTAAAAAACTGATAAAATAAAATTTTACTTGTCTGATCCAACATTATTTCATGCACATTTAACAATAATGACTTCTCCTGCTTGCTCAATTTTCTCTAGGATCCAAAATAAGAGGAGAAGATTTTGGATCCTAGATGTGCTACAGAAACACACTGATCATTCAAAATGTAACCAGTAATCCAGAAAGGAATATAAAGAGACATTAAACAAGGAAATTAAAAGAAACAGATTCAATGATAAATTCTAAAATTAAATAAATAATATTAGATAAAATAATAACAGGTATGGCCTAAAATCATCAATATACATTTAATTTTGCTATATCAGCATATCTTTCATGTTTAAAATGTAATCAACTGTACTCAACAGTTTATACATCACTGTGGTCTTATGCTGATATCTTTTGTGAAAATAAAGCAATAATGCTAATTTTCAAACTGAACAAGTCTTTTTGCCTAGCAAAACCTAATAAATTTAAAGTAAAACAAAACTGGACCTTGGCACTTATGAGGAAAACATCACAGAAATGCTTGTGAAAAAAATTTCGCAAAAATAATTCAATCATGCTGAATTTTGAACTCAGCCAACCTAATGTGCAAAAAAAAAATAAATAAAAAATTAATAAATAATAATAATAATAATAATAATAATAAGTTAAACTCATCTAGATGTAATTACTAATACATAATACTTCATGATTCTAGATGACATTTTTCTAGTTTGTTAATGCTGTTAATAGTTTGTTAATAGAGTCAAGACAATTTTATAATAGGTTAGAGCTGCAAACAACAAATTATTACTAGTTATTGTGGAAAATATGTTAGAATTATGCAAATAAAATTGTTTCTAGCTGTATAATGAATTGAATAAGTATGTGGGTACAGAGGTGAAAATAAGCATCAGACCCGAGGATTGTCATAATGGGCTTACAGTTGGAGGTCTTCAATAATAAAGACACTATATATTGATTACTTATCAAAAGAGCTCCAAGTATCATTACTCCAGCAGATTTATATTTCAGCCAACCTTTTTCCTACTTATTCACATAAGCACTATTGTCTGTTCACTACTTTCCTCCAGGAAACTGCCTCCTATTCAAAAAGCCATAGGGACATTGTCAAGCGTTATGGAGCTTAAGTAATGCATTACAGTTCACTTTGGTCATGCTTATTTATATATAACTACATTTGATGCTTAAGGCAACCAGTTAATACTTAATGCACTGGTCTAAAGCAACCAAAACACCTGAGAATAATGTTTTAATATCCTATGTATTAATGGAAAGCCGTATCTCTACCAATTTTCCTCTTCAAATCTGTGGAGACCACAGGAATGTGGTAAATATTCCCTTTTGTCGAGTTATCCCTGGTAACAAATCACAATGCTCCAAACATTTAAATCTGTTGTTTAGAAAAAGAAAAGATTAGGCAATTTATAAAGATTACTTTTACGGACTGTGCATCTGAGAGCCAATGTCACAGCCTCAGGGTTGGTGTGCTCAGATTATGGTAAGAAAAATGGATTGTAATTTTAAGTCATCTTAATGGCTTACTATCAACACTTTTTAAAATTAATCATAAGATATGTTGATAATTAATCAATTCAACATACAAGCGGCTATATAACATTTGAATGATAGAAGACATATTTGCTACGGCCTAACTTCCTGCATGATTACGCCCCAAAGATCTCCCTTCTTTAATAAAACCATATTTCTTGTGTGCCTCTACCATTATTAAATTATGTATACCACACAGGGCAATTTATCTTCATTTTGAAATAAACTTTCTTCCCCCAAAGCAATGTTCATTTAAAAATACTCAGAGAACAGTCTGAGTATGGCATTGTGATCACGGAATGTTCACGTCAGCCACACCAGTTCCTAGAAAACTTAATGCTGTTATATAGTGCACTTGAAATAAGCTGTAAAGTCACAAGCCAGTTAATTGTCCACTCATCGGATTCAGGCAAAATTGCATGTCCAGCAGCCCTGGGCATCAAATCAATACTACTGCCACACATAACTACTAACATATCACAAAAACTGTTTCAATTTATATAGATAGGTAGTTCTGTCATTCTTCAAACTGAGCAATGCCATTTCCAAAAGTTGCTCTTGTTGCAATATCTGACACCCATACTGTTTAAAGCTATGCATGATATGAACTGTCTTTGAATTTTTACATTAAAAGTAGAACACTATCCTGTTATTGACTAACAGATTATCCTTTGTTTTAATTGGCTCCCACACCACCCTTGCATGCAAACAATGCTGCACAAACTGGCTTTGCTTTACTTCGCTAATGTTCAGAACCATCCGTTTTACACCTACTATGGGATGTAGAAAGCTTAATTGCAAACCTTGGCAATATTCTAGGTCTGGCTGGGTTATATTGCAAAGTCGCCTTTTCTTTAACTAACTCGTTTATTGCTTTGACTGTTTTTCAATGCATTGGTGACTGTCTACTTCCCGATGATAAAGCTAAAAGAAGGTGAAATTTACCCAGTCATGAAATACAAAACAATGGGGACAAAGATTGGCCAGATCATATAAAAAACAAAGTGGGGGAAGGGGAAATTAAGCTGGCTGTCCCAAAAGATCTCAAAGTGGTAAAAGAAGCAAGACTGGCCTAGAGCTAGCTTCTACCCAGGGGCAGAATTGAAGAAAACATCTGAAAATACAGTCCACTGAGAAAGCGCTGTCTAGGCCACCTGCTGTAAAAAGGTAGAAACATACGCATTAAATCAAAGGCAAAAATATTAATTTTAATACTGGACACTCATACAGATCTGCTCAATGTTTTGCAGAGACTCCAGCATTTTGTCTTTTATTTGCTGGTACTGCAGTCGTCACATGACCAGGGCCTGGTCCCACACATGGTGTAGCTGGAAATGACAACTGCCATGTGACAACTACAATACCACCAGCAGTGTCACCTGCAGTGACAGTTCCCTGAAAATGTCCTTGTAATACAAGACAAAATATTGGAGTCTATGCAAAAACATCTAGCAGATCTACGTAAGAGTCCAGTATTAGAGTTAATATTTTTGTCTTTGAACATTACAACTAGATGAATGATAATTTACATTTTGATATACACATTAAATAAAACATGATGTTTTGCATACATAGTGAAATATTTACTTTGTTGCTGCAATGATAACATTGGCAGAATATGGCACCATTATAAAAACTATAGCTGTATATGCTGGCAAGTGTTATATAATGCACTAAGCAAAATCAGAAAAAAAATGATAAGCATGATTAATTTAGTGAAATTCCATGCACTGAAATCCTAATGATCACTGACACTCAGGCAAACAATTGCATGCACATATGGCTGTGAAGTATCATTATCACATGAAGCATTCATATTGTCTTATACCATCATTTCAAGAGGTTCATCAGAACTGCTTTCTTGAGTAACCAATATTGGTTCAACATGTTCAATAAGCTCTGAATAATATCTTTTAAGATAGATATACTTGGAGATAAATTTACCCTGACAATCTGCTTGATGTCATCAATTCCATCCACATGGTTCGTCATCTTGAGTTTCTTTGGCAGTTCCAAGAGAATGAGATCTTCCAGACTAACCAACTTGAAGCCAAAAGTCTGGACCAGGTTGTCAACTATAAAGCCTTTCTTTGAGCCAGGTCCACCTGAGAACACAAACAGTATTGTCATACTTTGTTACCTGTGTTACTGACAATGAAGAAAAAAACACCAATAATATATGAATAAATAGACATTTTCATTTCACTATGAAAATAAAAACTGACAACTAAACATAATATCTCTATAAAAATATATCCGATACACTGAAAATTTTCATGATATATAAGTAATGTGTATCAATGAATTATGAGGATAATATTATCTGCATGCACAATTACTACCAAGGGAGCTTTTGGGTCACACATTTTTTTCAACCACAAAGCCAATATGCCACATGAACGCATGAATCAATAAGCTGAACTTTGGTGGAAAAATCTCATCCTGAATCACCACTTTATATCACAAGGTTCCATATGACAACTGCTCTATAATGATCATATTACGGTCAAATGTTACTACTGTAATGGGAAAGTAATGTCATATATCAAGCATGAGTTAGATTATCACTGAACATTTAATACTATAACATACACAATGAACCGTCAATATGGTATCCATAAAGAACACTGAGGTCTTCACAAATACAGGGGTATTCTTTGACATTTTATTTATTTATTTGGAAAATAACTGTATCCTGGTATTGTGGGTTAAATAATGTCCCAATTCAATCAGGTTTTCATTCCATCCTGTGACATAATTTTTTTCAGTGATAAAGCAGTTACATACTCTCAACATTGAAAAACTCTTCCTTAATAGAAAAATTTAACTAACTAAAAAAACACAAGTAAATAATACTTAAGAACAGTTTAAAGACAAAAAAAATTTCATGTACTTTTTCAGTTTCAGGGCAATGATTTCTGCAATTTTCTGCTGTTTATCAGTTTTTGCCTGCATCAAACCAAAAAGCTTAAAATTATTTTCCCTCTGTTAATTAAACGAATCAACTAGAAAACATACAATAGTGCAAATGCATTTATTTATTTATTTATTTATTTGATAACCAACAAAAATGATTTAAGGCATTTTTCTATCATTCCAGCAACACTCTTAGTCAAAAAGCTCAACATTCCGTAACCTCACTTAGTCTGGCACCTCAGTCCTGAGTAAGGCAGTCTCAGGTAAGATCCAAACCCTAAGTTCCTTTGGGAAACAGGCTGTCTGGAAATGACCCAATTTGGACAATATCAGGACTATAAGTTATTTCAGGTGTAAACAGCACTAGTTAAGGATATTGCTACCCTTTGTTATCATTCAGATACCGAAAATGAGATTTTTCATGCATCTAATCATTCAATTATGCATCTATCTTTGTGCTGATTTAAAACAATGAAAAAACCCTTGAAAATATAAAATATCAGCGATTATATTTCTCATTGCAATGTGTAAGCATAGGCAACTGAAAACTTTCATCGTCAATTTAACACCTATCTATTTTGAGGTGAGATAGCAAGGGACGTAACTTCATTCATGAACAAGATTTTATCACGAAAATTGGCAGAAGGGACCACGAGTGAATGGGCTACAATCCTGTACCCTCATTTTGGTTTAAATGTTTTTTGTAATGGAGTAATGAGCCCCTAATTACATATTTTCATTAAAGAAAGGCTTTATATTGCTTTACCAACGATAAAATCTGAAATGAGACATTAAAAAAATTGCTGGCAGGGTTTTGGAGTACTAAATAGTGTCATTAAATTGGCATTGAAATGGTAATTGTGGGTGCTCAGGTAAAAGAGAAATATGAGAAACCGATTTTTCAGTTTTTACCCCAAAATCACAATTATGACGTTACCCATAAGATGACGCGTGTAAATGTTAATTAATACAGTCACTGAACACTGAAGAATTATCAATTACCAAAAAGAATGTATTTAAGACAGTAAATAAGGAGTGACAATATCTGAAAGTCAGAGGCAGTGGCGTTTGGATACTAAACAGTATCTGTCTTCATGCTGTCAACAATACAAAGCCTATTTTTCCATCACCGACCTCCTCCTTGCTTTGAGCAAAAACGAAACCTAATGAATTTTAGACTCTCTCAGGAGGTTGGGTCTCACATCTTCTATATCTGCTAGGAAATATGGCATTTCTCCACTTGTGTAAGTCTTTAAAAAAGTATTGTCTTTATAAAATTTGAAATACTTTGCAACTATTTATCCTGATAATAATTGTCTCTGTTTTCATTACCTGTCAACTGACTTTGTGATCAAAGCATTAAAGATTTAGGCAAACCATTATCACCATGGGGAAAAATCTATATCTAAGCCATGCTTAAATAATATATTTTTCAACCAAATCCATACATTCAATTTGTTACTTCTACAGCATATTTCAATGACTTCCATTTTGCGTGTGCATTATTGTCAAATTATTTGATGGGCAATTCATCAGGGCGCTAATGGCATGAGATTTCATGCACTATATGGTTGAAAACCTACAGTTACAATGGACATATTATGCACAACAAAGCTTCTGGTATAAATTCAATTTCAACAGAATGAAGCTATTGCAAGTCATCTCAAATATGTTTTCTCTAGTTTTACATCCATAAAACTTTATGATAGTTGACCAGAGCTGGGGAGAACTATGACTAAAAATCAAGGGGACAAAAGATGTTTGAGTGTGAGGCAAGAAATTTCACATCACCTTACCTCCCAGGAGCCTTAGAATCTTATCCAAGGCACTATAAAAAACTAATTTATTTCTGTTACACAATCTTGGGATTTATAAGCATCACCACCTGTATTGGCAATGGGCTCAATAGCAGATTTACCGAAACAAGCCATATGATCTTCATCATTTATCTTGCAATTCTCTCTTGAAATAAGGGTTTTTTAAAATCAATGTTCTGCTGTGCCAAAAATATCCAATTTTCCAAAGGTGAAAAAATATACCATAAATGTTTTTTGCAAAAGGCTTGAAACACATCTTCAAATAGTGAATCATGGCACTTAGGAAGTTATAATTATTTTTGAGTTTACTGTTTTTGGAGATGGTCTAAAGCACTAAAACATGGACATTGTAAAGAAATGCCCATTTCCAATTTTTAATTCACAATCAGTGCTTCTGACTACCTAAATATGATTAAGGAAGTATATGTTATATAAGAAGTCTGGTGCTTTTGGTAAGTGTTATCTTCAGTTGGTGTCAGTCTAGTTCTTCACAAACCCTAAGTAATCGAGTTCAGCAACATCAGTTTTAATGACTGAATTAGCCTTATGATGGAGCCTGAGTTGCTTGTTATTCACCTCAAGAGAAACAAAATAATAGAGACAAGTGTAGATCAACACAAGGTCCCAACTGAGCTGAAAAGGTCAATCAGTCAAGCTATTTGAGAGTCTACAGAAAGTCAATGAATGCCTCTGTTGTAATGATAGTATGTAATTTGTTATTGCTGATGATAGTCATTAGTATGGATAACTGGGAGCAGGTCTAAAAAAATCGATTCAAAATAAATTGCAATATTAGTGGCAGCATCAAGAGTAATAAGCCGGATAAATGAACTGTTAAGTTGAAAGTTGTCACCATGCAAAAGTTAATGAATGTCTCTTGGATAAAAACCATGTCTACATACAACATGTTATGCTTATCAAATCTGCCTTTGAAAAATATTGGATTGACCATTATCATTATATTTTTGACTTTATTTTTTTTTTTTTTCATCCGTTAACTTTCTTCATTAAAAATGAATAAATAACAACTGATAAGAAAGACAATTTAAAAGCCAAACAAATTTCCTCACACTCCCTCTTCTTTTTTTCTATCAAAATAAATGATAATTCAAATCTGTGTGAAAAACTGTTTTCCAAACCAACCTCCTCTGTTACCAGTTCCACCCAAAACCATTACCAGAAGTGAAAACTATGAAATAATAAATAAAAAAGATAGATCTATGACTGTTATAGAATTCAAAACTTATTTCAATATTTTTCTATGGAATTTAAAGCATATCATCTTTAACAAATCTAATCATTTAGAATATTTGTTCTGAACTGTACACATTAAACTTGAACCTATTACAGTCCAAAAATCAGCATTTTAACCAGCACAATGAATCTAAACTCTACTAGCCTTGGGATAAGTTATATTAAACTGCAATGACTAATTAGCAACATTCAATCATTAATTAATACTTAAGTGAAAGAAGTTGACTGATGGAATGAACACATGGAAATACTACATATAATGCATCATTGCTAATTTAAACTGACTGGGAGGTGTGAACGAGCATTTTTATTTTCCTGACGAGTATTATTTATTTTAAAAAGCAATGTCTATTCTAAAGCCAAGTTACTATAGCGCAATGCAATACTAGCAGTAGCAGCCAAGAGCAATCTACTTCCAGTGCCACCGCTGCTTTGGTACGTACCTAGTAGGAAAATCAAACGAGGGCACTTTTCCTGCCATCGGACCTGGGAACCAACAGTCATTTTCACGTCTGGTTTATATGCTCCTCCATCGTCTGCATTTGAACCTGTGCTGCTGCTACAGCCCATGACTCTAACTTTGTTAGAGAAGCATCATGTAGTGTACTCATTCATTCTCAACCAGTCTTTGTTTGCGGAAGTGACCTACAGTTTAACCATGCGCATTAGCTAAATAGGCCACAAGGTCACGAGTATCACGTGAAATGTCAAAATGGCTGACCGATACATCTAGAAAATTTTATTTTCTTAACTTCTCCAGATCTACCTAAAAGTAAGAGGCCAGGGACTATTCCGCTGTCCCCATCTATTCCGTAGATAACATAGGTAAGTTTTTATGGGATTGACAAATTTAAAATGTTGCGTTTAATAAGAATATCGATTCGGATACTGTGTTGGCATCGTCCTGTCTGAGTTGCCGACTCGATTCCAATGCTGACAGTAATATTTTGACTGCTACTATACGCTAATACCCTTAGTTTTGCAGATAACACTGTAGTTTTATGAAGATGCTGTTTTTATCAAGCTCAGAAATAGATTAAGAATATTTCATCGACACGCTGTTACCTGTGTTGTCTCTCTCCGCTTAATTATTATAACTTAAAAGAGAGACTGATCTAAGTTTTAGGCATTACTGCCGTTAGCCGTCTATTAATGTTTTCTGTTATGTACTTTATATGCTAATGCATGAAAGATACAGACATTCATAACTGTAAAATGTTGGTTAGTTAGATAACAAATCTTTTACCTACATTTTTGTCAACAGCACTAACGCCTATGCAAGGACGCCTTTGCAAACTAACCAGTCTGACTATGTTTTATGTTGTTTCCTTTCTTCTACTTTTTTCCCAGATATATTTATTGGATTGTGAAAGCTCACCATCTAACGATGACAGAATACTGGCTGATCTCTGCACCAGGAGAGAAGACCTGTCAGCAGACGTGGGAAAAACTCAATAATGAAGTGTCTCAGCAACAAAACCTTTCAGTCAATTACAAATTGAACATTCCAGATTTAAAGGTCAATATCAGTTGTAGAATTTTAATGAAATGTAGCATAAAAAAGAACAGTTCACTGTGCAGACATTATATGTTGCAATATAAAGGCCATAGCTGAAGGAGATATATTTGTAAGTTTCCAAAGGCGAAAATCTTAGTAATCAGTAATCTTATAACTGGCACTTAACTGTTTGATTTATCTTTTGACTAAAATGAGTGTAAAAGATTATCCAAATGCACAAGATATAACTTCCATTTTTATACAAATGTATGTTTTATTATTATTATTATTATTATTGTTTTCAATTTTCAAAGGTTGGCACTCTTGATGTTTTGGTTGGTATGTCAGATGATCTAGGGAAACTGGATGCCTTTTGTGAAGGGTAGGATCAGCTTTGTCAGGGCTCAGAGCAATTTTTAATTATATAATTATATATACTGGATACTTCAAAGTAAAAATCTTTAGATGCAAATAAGTTGCACTTGGTTTGCCTTTGTAGGAAAATAACCATTAGGTTTCTTCTGTTTTGGAATATTATACAAAGTCATTAGGTCTACTTATGCAGATGAAATGTACTTACAGCATTGCCAGGAAGGTTGCCCAGTACCTTGGAGATGTTCTGGAAGAACAACGTGATAAGCTTCAAGAAAACCTGCTTGCTAACGGGAGTAAGTGGTTTAAACTTATGTCATACAAATTATACATGCACCATATATGTTATGCAATATGCAGATTAGCATTCATTCATTCATTCATTCATTCATTCATATGTTTATTAATTAATCTATTAATTGATTTAATTAAGTTCCAATATTGGGAGTTAATTATGGTAAGATTCAGTTCTTATTATTCTCCCTTAATGCATTTACTTTTAGTGGACTTGAATACCTATTTGACCAGATTTCAATGGGACATGGCTAAATACCCCATCAAACAGTCACTGAAAAATATAGCTGACATTATAAGCAAGGTAAAATAACATTTTACTGCAGTTTGATATGAAAAAGCCATTGGTTCCTCTCTTAAGAGTGAAACGTATAGGTCTTGTGCCATTAAGAAAATTGTAATTCATGTTTACAATAGTAAGAATTTTTATACTGTTATCTATATTCATTTTTGCCTCTTTAAGAAACTAATCAAAATGTTAATTAACTTCATCTTGTTATCAAAATTCAATGCAAACTAAAACATGCACACGGACACACACACATACACACACATATATTTAATTAAAGTTTAACTTACAATATTCATTCATTTTTTTAACAAACAGCAAGTGTCACAGATTGACTCGGACTTGAAATCAAAAGCATCAAACTACAACAACCTCAAGCAAAATTTACAGTCATTAGAAAGGAAAGCTACGTAAGTGCAACAATGCCTTGTCATATATGCTAAGTTCTTATTTGATTTTTGTACAGCACTGGGATTCATCTTGTTCTGCACAACTTGAATGATATATATTTTTTGACTCCATATAAGTTGCTTTTTCATATAAGTTGCTTTTTAAATGCTTACCTATCTTTTATTTGCATTCAGTTTTGAAAGAAACACCCCAACATTGAATGAGAATAACCTTCTCTTTTCTTTGTATTTCTGTAGCGGCAGTCTTCTGACCAGAAACATAGGTGACATGGTGAAGAAGGAGGACTTTGTTTTGTCTTCAGAGTATTTGCAGACTGTTGTGGTTTGTGTACCAAAGTAAGAAAATATATTTTCATTCGGATATTGCCTGTATTATAGAAAGAGGTTAAGAAGTGTAAGGAAAATGAAATATCCTTTGTACAAAACTTATCTCTCTGAAATAACCTTGCAGATACATATAAATGACTGTTTAAAAGATCTCGGGTTCTTTGTCATTGTATTCTGTTTGAGAAACTGAGGAAGTATGGCAAAATCTATCTTCCAAATGCTTTACTAATTTCTGTTATTTCTGGTAGTTTTGTTTGTGGCTGGGGTATTTCAATACAACAATACCATTTTTGTAAAGAAAGACCTTAAAGGACCTTGGTTTTTATCATCAAAAAGCATGAAGGGAATTTAAAACATCAACAGTTATATTGTACATTTCTATATTTCAGACAATTCTACCCCGAATGGAAGCTGAAATACGAAACTTTGACCGATATGGTGGTACCTAGATCAACCAGGTAGGGAAGAATAGCAAAGGGTCTTCAGGTTTTATAAAAGAAGGCTCTTTTTGTATAGCACTAGGATTCATCTTGTTCTGCACAACTTGAATGATATATATTTTATGACTCCATGTTTTTTCCAGTTTACTTGCTGAGGATAATGAGTATGGCCTGTTTACTGTGACATTGTTCAAGAGGGTTGTTGACGAGTTTAAGCACCACTGCAGGGAGCACAAGTAAGTGAAGGTGTAGTCACAGCTTTGTAATTGTTTGTTTTGAGTTTGCAGACTTTGGAACATATTTTAAACATTAAAACTGATTTACGTTAAAAATTAATAAAACTTGTGCCAGTAATTTATGGGTGTTGTCTATGTTTATTGATGCAAAAGAAAGGATAATATGAAGATGAATAATCCAGCATACCTATGCCTGTTTAGGTTTATTGTGAGAGACTTTGTTTATGATGAAGAACAACTGATGGCTGGCAAAAATGAAATCTCGAAGCTAGAAGCTGATAAAAAGAGGCAGTTTGTAAGTTTAAAGTATTACTTAAGAGCATGCATGTATTTTGAAATGTGTGATGTGTGGGTATATTGGACTAAAGCAAGGTGCTATATTTCAGTTGCAAATAATATTGTGCTTAAGTAATGTAAATAACTTGTTTTTTATTTTCATTTTTATTTTTGGTTAGTCCAAGTATTATAATGTATTAATCTATTTTAGGGCCCATTGGTGAGATGGCTCAAGGTGAACTTCAGTGAAGCATTCACTGCATGGATCCATGTCAAAGCTTTGAGAGTGTTTGTGGAATCAGTTTTGAGGTATTCATGCATACATGTATAAGAAACATCTAGTTTTCCAAACCTATTTTTTCTGACATTCAGTTTCATGTCATGATTGGAGATAAAAACATAATACTTGACATCATTTTTTTTAAAATAGTCACATGATATCACAGAGTGTGGTTTATTTCAGTAAATTTACATCTGTTACCATGGTTTACAAGTTACACATTTGTATACAACCAATAACATAATTCAGATAGACCATGACTAAGTATAATGCTTCCTCCCTTCAGGTATGGATTGCCAGTGAACTTCCAAGCCATGCTGCTCCACCCTTATAAAAAGACCATGAAAAGGTTAAGAGATGTCCTCAATCAGCTTTATTCCCATCTAGACAACACTGCATACACAGCTGAAAAGGAGGTAAAAAGCCCTCTTTTCATATCAGTTATTAAATTATCAGTTTAATATCAATTATTTTTGAATCCATTTTTTTCTCTTTTGGCATCATTTTTTTTTTTTTTTTTGGGGGGGGGGGAGGTGCAGATGCTTTCATTTGTGTTCAATGTACATTACTTTCTTTAAGATGTGAAGATGAAATCACAATTTGGATAGATGTTAAGATATTCATCTCATGTGTTCAGTAAAAATTATGATCTGTGAGACATTACACTAAAGATTATTTTTTCTTTCTCTTTTCAGATTGACATCCCTGGATTAGGACTAGCATCACAAGAGTATTATCCCTATGTGTTTTACAAAATCAATGTAGATATGTTGGATGTTGCCAAATTTTGAACTTCACTTGGTGTACCATATTTCAATACTCTAGTTACTTTCATTTTTCCTGTCTTTGTGATAACAAGACTGTGAATAGTACATCTTGAGAACTTAGGCATTCGGCAATGGGATTTAAAAGATTGAGAGAATGATGTAGAATAAAGCAGACAAATGCACAGTGCAGTGTAGATAATTATTTTCACAGATGTTGGGGTGTTTGTTATTATTATTATTATTATTATTATTATTATTAAGCAATAATATGTAAACAGACACCCAATGGTAAATAATATCACAACATTTTGTTAAACACAGATTTTGAGTCGTCAGGGGCTCTTTGTGGTTTTGGTACAGGTCATGTAGATGTTGGGATTCTATAGATTCATACAATAACTGATATCTGAAAAATCAGTTTAAGGTGAATTTGTTAACATTGATATGTTTGTTCATAGTTATTAGATGCATAAATATGAATCGTATTTACTGCTGTCATATCAACCATCAACATTAATTAAATCATGTTAAGTAATTGAAATGCTAAGTTCCAAGTGGTTAAACTTCAGTCACACATAATATGGTGCTCAGATTTTATTTAACAATGCCAAATATGAAAAATTCACTACAAATTAGACATTTTTCTTGCAAGTATTAGATTTCAGTATAATCATCCACCAAGATTTTTCGGAGGGGAGAACTCTGAACATGCACAAAAGCATGAAAAGTAATGAGGCATTTTGTATTTCAGAAACCCAAGCTGTGAATAGCTGTCTTATTTCGCTCTGCAAAAACCAGGCATCATCACCATTACAGTTCTGAATAAATATTTTCTATTAAATGGATGTATTATTTCCAAAAGTCAATTGTATAAACATTCTCCATGTTGAATTTGGGCATCATATATATATATATATATATATATTACTATGGGGTTTATGCACTGTGCATGGTTAAAATTCCCAAGTTGATTGTGCTGTTAATTGCTAGATACTGTAGTAACTTGTACATTTATGTAAAAACACGAGTAAAATGGGCAGTAAATGTATATCATTTCAGGGGCTTTGTTGTATATTGTTGCTTGGTACTTGTTATCCCCCCAAAATAAAGTGCAATGCTTCTCACATTGAATTTCTTGTATTTGATGCAGCTTTCACACACTCGTGGTTGGTAGACACACTGATCACCCTTTTTGTTTCAAATTTCAATTTTATAAGTGGTCCAAATTGTTTATTCCTTTGTGAAAATTCTGTACAGTTGTTTTAATTTCCCCATTCAAGTACAAAAGGTTACACACGTGTAAAAGGTACATACAATATTGTAACTGACACTGAAATTCGGTGGACACAAAACAATTACACACTTTTTTCTTCTAATATTGTTCTCCAAGACACAAAGTAAATTAATATGACACTGGAATAGCTGTGCAGAGAAAAAGATCAACACATCTTCATTTCTCTCCCAAGTTGGCAAGAAGCACCTAATTGAGTTTCAATTCTTTCATTTAACATACACTTTTTACAAACATGAACATGGTTCTTCATTTGAAAAATGCTTTCCATTNATAAAATTAAAAAAGTGTGGCCTTACATAAAAAAAAATTTTTTTCAGGAATTTTGGTAAAAACTGCATGAAATTAAAATCATTGTATACATAAAGTTTTTAAGGTGACTAATCCATGAGGTGTTTCATTGAAACCACAGGACGGAAGATATTTTTAATCTTTAGCTTATACTATATACATTACAATATAAAGGGAGTTCAGTCAAGGCCCTCAAGTTCTGGATCATAGGGTATTGAGGGTTTGGCTTTTGTTTCTCCTACACTCTCTGCAAGCCTTTGAATTTTCTGCTCTGTTGTCAAAGTTTTATTCTCTGCTTCCTCTTTTGAGAAGTCCATCAACCGACTTTTGCCAACTTTTGATTGAGAGATATTACTAAGATTTTCCAATAATTCTGTTGACTGCCTTGCCATTTCGGACTGTTCATTGCTTGAACTTTTATTTGGGGTTATGTCCTCTACCAACATTTGTATGGGTTTTGAAGAAACAGGATCGTCTGTGTTCAGTTCTGTTGGCTTGTTTCCCTGTGATAAATCATCTAGCCAGTCTAGGTCTTCATCTCCATCTAGAACTTCAATCTTGGGCTTGTAAACAGTTTCCTTTAAAAAATACAAAATTGTGAAAAGGGATTCTATCTTCAAACACATGATAAAAATAATAACATTTCATCAGTTAAGCTAAAACTTAATCAATGCAAAATTTAGATCACTTATAGAAAAACAAACACCTTGTAAGTACTCGCACCTCTTTATCTGTAAGGATTGGTTCACCTGTTTCATCAACATCTTCTAGATCTGGAATATCCTACAAATGATAAAAAAAAGAAATGCATAAATATCATGACATATACCAAAGTGCTGTTTGGTCTCATAGCCAAAAATCTTAACTTTGTCAAGTTGCAAATATCTAAATATCCAATCTGCAACTATGTCAATGAAAGCATTTATCTTAATACATGTGTATCAGGATTTATTTAAAAACTAGAAATGAATGTCTATCCTTCTGTTATAGAATAAGAACAAAAAAAACCCTATAAACTAGCTGGTGAAATATTTAGTCATGTCTGCATTATGTATCTAAAATAATATCAAAGATAATAGAATAAAATATTTGTTTTACTTCCATCTCAAAGTCCCCTGCAATATTAAGTGTTTCTATAGACTCCTCATCTGGAAGCTCTGTTATCAGTGTCTTCTTCCTTGGTTCTGGTTGTTCAGCAACACACCCTATTGTAAACAGAGAGAATAAACAATAGCAACAGAAAAACAGAGAAATTAGCATTAAGGTTATCTGCAATAAGAAATGACACCACTAGTAAATCTAACAACATTCTTAAATAACAAACATGTATACAATAATATGACTAATTTCATATTACACTGCAGCTTCATATAAATATATTTTTTCATAATTTTCAATATATTCCTAAAACAAAGCTAATACTCATAAACAAGACAAACCTGAAACTATCTCCTCAATGAACATATTGGTGGAATTCTGATTGGAACTTTGTTTTTCGCGTGTGAATATGGAGCCTGTTTCCTCTATATTATTTGGTCTGATAAAAGGAATTTCTTCTGGTTCTTCTGATGTTTGCAGATGACCCGATTCAGACTGGTTTGCCTGTGATTCTCTAGCTGCTGAGCACTGAATGTTCTTTGCATTTTCTGTCTCAGTCTTGGTCTCCTCATCACCTTGCTGAAGTAGATAAGTAAATTATAAAAACAAATCTGATATAAAACCATTCCATTACTACCATGTGCTATTAAATGAAGATTTTTGAATTGAATATTTTTTAATTTTCTCATTCTCAGAAAAAAACTTACACGTTTTTTCTAATTAACATTTCTATTTCACATTTAAAAAAATTGAAACCAATTTACAAACCCCAAATATGTCATTCTGCCTTGTTTCCTTCACTGCAGGTTGCTCAGAAGCATCTTCTGGAGGGTTCTGAAACCAAAATAAATAATAATAATAATGACATAAATCAAATTTTATTACAACAGATATGAATCAAAAAGGCTTAGACATTTTCCAGCAGTATGTACAAGTATTTACAGTTGATACATTTTTTTCATTTAAATTACACATTAGTAGTATTAGATCAAATAAATGCCTTAATTTAAAGCAATGAACTCATGTTTACCCTATTAATGTTGATGGTCTCCTGTGTGCCATCTTCCCTAGTAACAGTAACATTTCCTGATCCGTACAGCCAGTCAATAGAGTCCAAGTCACATTCTATTTTCACATTATCTACACTTTTCCCTTCAGCCACTAATTTCTCACGAACTTCCTTCTCCAGTCTTTTTGCCACTGCTTTTTTTCTGATATCCATCATAGCTGTGAATTGATAAATGATAAATTATGATCACAACTCAAAACAATATAGCATATATTCAGTTGTAAAATATTTTCCTCTCTAAGGTGAACCATAATTTTGTCTTCAAGGTATAACAACTCCAAAATGTACATTGGGAATTGGTTTTCTATTCAAAGTTATCAATTTATTTAATATCACATGAATTCACATACGTCAGATAGAACTAAGGATGCACAATGTAGGGTGCATTACAAATATCTTGGGTCTGTTTCACAAAGAACCATAAAATGAAAACTTGCCTAAACTTATGAACCAAAACTTTTTACCTTTTGACTCAAGATAAATTGGTAGTTGTCCAACTAAAGAAAACACTGTTTAAGAAAACAAAAAGATGGGTAAGGTTTCAGACCGCTACCCACTTTGTTTATATGGGCTTTTCTATTTATCTTTAACTGAACTCGAACTAGCTCTGGGTCTAAAAGTTTAGACCAATTGTGGGGCTATAGGCATATTTGTGGACCCGACCTTGCACTTACCATCAACATTGTCAGAGATTTTCTTCCTCTCTTCTGCAACCCATCTATCGCGCTCTGCTTTCTCAGCCTCCCTTCCCCCTACAGCCCATGCCTCCACACAGGCCCGCTCCTTGGGAAACACAGGCCGGTCATCCAGGTACGTCAACTCCTTTAGTGTGGCAATTACAGTCTTTCTGTAGTGCTCTATCTTCCTTATCACTGGGTTACCCATCATGTTGAGTACCCTCAGGCTTTTCATTTGAGTCAGCACTTTTAAGAAGGCAGGATCTTCAATTTTGTTATGGGACAGGTCCAGATTGCTGATGGCCTCACACTCAGCCAAATGTTCCAGGTCTTCTGCTGTTGTCAGTTTGTTATGGCTGATTAGCAGAGTGCCCAGGTGTGGCAGGCAAGCTGAGTAAATAAAACATTGCTTCAATAATAAATCAGTTTAAAGTGAATATACATAAAAACTAGTATAATAAGTGACAAAATTCCTTATTGACAAAATATTAATTTCCACCATTCCAGCTTATAGATGCTGTTATTTTTATATCATTTTTTTTTTTCTTATAACTTCTTTCTGACATTATGTGTCATCTTTTATACGCTGTCAATTGTTTTACATGTAGTATCACTTCCACATATCCTATCATGGTTGCATGCTGCTATAAATTAAATTAAAAGCATACACTCACAGAGGTTTTCAATTTTGCTGATCAGGTTGTTGCTAAGGTTCAGAGTGGCAAGGTTCTGCAATGGCTCGAGATTTTCAATTTTCTTGATCAGGTTTTGATGTAGGTACAAGCACCTCAGCTCTTTTTGGTGGTCAAGGTTTTCGATCTTACTTATTCCATTGGACTCTAGCCACAGACATTTAAGGCCTGTGTACTCCTCAAGGGACTCAATTTTGAAGATACCTATAATCATAAATAGGACAAATGTTCATGCACTGCCTACAAAATGAAGGATATCAGTCTGTAGATATGCTAGTCTTTAAATATATGCTCTCTGCCCAAGTAATTTTTTACTCTCTCTCTCTCTCTCTCTCTCTCTCTCTCTCTCTGACAAATCAAAATCCGACTACTCAGTAATAAACAAATTAGACAATGATGTTCTTAAAACCACTATAAATAATAAGCAAGTACTCAAACTTGTAAAAATTACCTTTAGTTTAAGACCTACCTTTATAATGTAAGTAGAGAACATCATTGAGTTCAGGTGTAAGATAGAGTTTCAGTGCTTTACAATGATCCCTTAGCATCTTCTTATTCAATCTAAATTAAAAGTAAATAAACAAAATAATAGATATTTTATGTAACTGCTGCCAACCTTATAAGCCACACAGTTTCAGATGCTAGTCATTCCCATAAGGCAGGAGCAGGACTTGTCTAATTTTTAGACTTCTAGCACTAGGTTTTATTTTTCTGTATTATCTGTATAAATCAAGTGTGGAAATCAATGACAAAATTGCATATGCTTGAAACTGTGCCAAAAATGATGGAATTGAGGGATACCAGGGTTAGGTAGAGCTAATTTACCAGATAATATTATAAGTCAACAGAGAAACTCCTTACATGTACTGTTTATATCTAGTGGAAGGGACAGATATTGGAATATTGAGAGAGGTTTCAACTTACAGCTATGCATAACTGAAGATAGTTCTCCAAGTTAACTTTACCTATTCCATTAAGAATCCAGCTTAAGTGTTTATAAAAGACATAACTAATACTGCTACAGTCTGACTATTCAGTCAAGGGCAGGATATCAACTAAATACTGACAGAAATATTTCAGATAAAACACAGCGAACATCAGTGAATAGCCAATTTCTTTAAGAAGAGAACACATCAAAGTTACAAATGACGTTTTTGATAATTCAGTATTGACATAAGATTATGCATTTAACTTTTCATACACTTTAACATTTTTAACATTTAGACAGATAATTGAAGTGAAAAAAAAAAAAGAAAGATGCATAATCCTACCTTGGCCATTTGTCTTTTTCCTCTTCCTTTTTTTCTGTGTCTGCATCCTTTTGGCTCACACTCTCTGAAATGCATAAACTCCATTGATTCATTTTCAGAAAAAAACTTTGAATTTGAGGCACTGATCAGTTCATTTCCGTATTGTGCTCACAGTTATATAAAAGGACTCTAATTTAGTCAATAAATAAATAAATAAGAATTGTCAATTCGTATAACTGTTTACCTGCTTGAGATTCTTCTTCTCTTTTTTCTTTAACTTTATTGTCTTCTTCCCCTTCTTTCTTGAGTTTTTCTTGCATAATTTCATCCTCCCCTTGAATGTCCTTAATTTCAATCTTATTTCCCTCTTCTACACATATTGGTACATCATCACCGATTTCCTCTATGAGTGGCATGATAACTGCACTACTAAAAAGATAAAGAGCAAGATCTGATAAGAGGTAGATTAAATGCACAAAAATAAAAAATAAATAAAATAATGAAAAACTGTTGAAGGCGGTATTGCTTTCTAGATAATTCTACATGTACACACAGTTCAACATTTGCACTGTTCCAGTTAAGTTTTTAATCGTAAGCATATCTTTGACTTATGGGGATGAGTAAGACTTCGTTAAAGAATGCGAAAACAGTCTTTGCAAAATACCTTTAACTTTTAAGGGTCCTATTGCTGCTCGAAAGTCAATTTTGGCACGAATACCTGTAAAAATGTTAACCTCGCACCTGTTTACAGTAGAAAGTGTGTCAAGATGGCTGGTTAGCAACACACTTGCCAACGACCGGATATGGAAAACTTTAAAGCATGGATGCAGTTTTATGGAAGTAAAATTAACACTTTTTATCTAAATTTTCTCAAAAATGGCTTTTCAAATTAAAAAGAGAGGACTATGGCTCTATGAATAATTTATTTAATGAAATATAGGTGTTATAGCGGTTAGGTATTTTGGTTGTTCCGCAGTACACTGACATTCAATCCTAAAGTGTTAACAACCGGAAGTCACCGCAAAGAAGCATCTGTTTCAGTAGATTACCGCTGTCGGATAGATAGCTACAACTTGCCGGTGACTTTTGCATGTTCAACACGATAAAATATGTCACAAAGAGGAGTAAAGAGAAAGATAAGTGGCGAAGACGATGAAGGTACTTTTGAAACAAGGAATCACTTCAGTTCACTGATATTGGTTTCAAATTAATTGTATTTCTTTCATTCGCAGGTCTATCAATAATACTGTAATTCCTATAATCATCACCTTTGTCTCAGATAATGGGCATCAGATTTGACCTGCATTTGGATTTAAACTTTACTAATTCTTGCATAGACTGATCTGAGTCAGATACCTTACCAGCAGTTAGTAATAACATGGAGAAGAAGTGCATGTAATGCTTTGTTCTGAGGCAGCAGGGCACTGGCACGGTATAGCAATCATTTGTGACAGTGGCGCTGCACTAGCTGTTGGCACCCCATATTGGTGGTAGGCAGAAAAGTGAGGAAAGAACGAGTTGTGATTTTTATTTTTAAAAAATTGCAAACATTGTTGTCTTTTAACAATGAAAAAAAAATCGAAAATTTGAAACAACTGATTATATGTTACAGATGGGGATTTAGAACCAGGCCAAATGTTTGTAGATGGTCAGACCAACATATCAAGATCTGGCAGGGTTCGCAAGAAGTCAGCCAAACTGTTAGGGATTGACTATGCTGACCCAGAGGAAGTGGAAAAGGAATTTACAAAACCAGGCAAAGTAAGCCCTCAGGATTATTGCTTTAATAGTTTTTCCTCATGATATACAACATTGTCTGTATTGAATGTCTTTTTAAAACATTTTCAAGTAACTAAGAAATGCTTATAAATATATTTTTTACATGCCAGTAGTCTAAATGCTTGGATGTTGGTATAATGTACACCTTTGCCATTATGTATTGAAAAACCATGATCCATTGTGATATCATGTTAAGATGAAACTGTTTTGTGATACTATATTTATATTTTGTTTCCTTTTTCTGCTACCTGAAGGGTAAAGGAAAGGCCCAATCTCCAAGAAGTCCTAGAAGTGGTGACAGTAGTGCCTCATCTGTGTCAGAATTAGCAACTCATGGTATTTCAATTTAAGGATTAATGCAGTTTAAACAGCTTATCAATGGAAAATGAATGCCAGTATTTTTTCTGCAAAATGTTGTTTGGATATTATCAAAAATAATTGGCATTTTCAGTTTTTTTAGTGTACCGAAGTATATGTAGTCACACACATAGAAAAAAAGTGTACATGAAGTTTAGTTATTAAAGTAAAATAAGTTGGAAGTAGATACATAGTGCATATTTAGTGCATATTTGCATAATTAAGTTATTTACAATATTGCAGTTTCAACAATTAATGTATTTGCAAATATGATAAAACATTGATGGCTTGCAGTTATATCAAGTATGCATATATATCTTGAACACGTCATTTCAGCAGAAAGCACCAGCCCCAGTATGATCAAACTGTTGCTGAATAAAGCCAATCCACCATTAACAGCCCCATCTAAGTCTCCAGTGTCTTCACTGCTCCCTGGCACAGGCTTTGACCCAAATGCAATTACGCCTAAAAGGTCTAAGGGTAAGAAGGCAATCCCAGCAGATGAAGATGTATTTGATCCTCCAGGAGAAAATCCCAAACAGGGCGATGGTGACCTCAAACTCAAAATCCATCTGGGGTCTTCTCCTTCTGTACAGTCAGTTGGGGAACAAGACAGCAAAAGTTCAAAAAAGAAAAATAAAAAGGAAAAGATGCCTCCCCCTCTTCCTTTGGACTTTTCATCAGAAAATGATAATGTCACTATCAAGGAGGGAGATGGATTGAAATTAAAACTCATTCTGTCTCCAAACAAAGAAAAACCATCTGATTTGGAACCAAATTTTGATTCACCAGAAACAGCGAAACAAGACAGTAAGAAAAGTTCTAAAAAGGGTAAACAGGCAAAGTCCATGAAAGCTGAGCAGACTGCATTGGATTTTTCTCCTTCAGTGAGTGGTAGTGCTACAAAAAGTGCAAAGAAGGGCAAAAAATCTAAAACCAAAAACATTTCTGCCGAAACTCCATCTTTTGCCATGTTAGAGGATTCAGTTTCTAGTGGTAAAACAGAAGGTGAAGATGCAGATATATCTCATGATAGCTCCACAGTTGTCTCCTATGCCGACTTCATGCAGTCCATGCAAGAAGAGGAAGAAGAAAGAAAGCTAGAAAGGTCCAACAAAAAGAAGAAAAAGAAAGAAGGAGGTGAGCTACTTGGCATATATATTTCAATATAAATTAATTGACAATGGCATAACACTGTCAATTGAATAGACAACTTGGCCAATAAGATACAATTTCACCCATTAGAATAATTGTGTGATTGTCTTGTGTGATGGTGTGTCTAATTTACTGCTCTTTCTGTCAGCAGTTTATATTAATTTGACAGTTAACCATTAATTGAACTGTTCATTCTTCAGAAACAAACACAAAAACATCTGCCAAAAAGAAGAAGGCAGGCCAGAAGCCCCCAGAACCCAACCTTGTATCTGAAAGTGAAACCAGTATGGATACCTATCCAGAAGGTATACATTTAACAGAAAATGTCAGATTTTTAGTCTGAAGGAGACAGACTACAGTAGTCAACAAGGCATGTTAGGGTTACAGGTTCCATTAACATTTTCACTTGGAAATGAACTTTATACATAGTTGTGACCTTTTCAGAAGGACTAAAATTTTTTCATCTTTCACTGCATAATTTGAATATGATTTCTAACCATGGTTAAATTAGTCAGATAATTTTATTGAATCATAAAACCCAATTTTTAAAATTTCCATGATCAGTTCCTGAACCTAAATCATCCAAACGAAAGAAACAGAAGCAGCCATCTAAATTTGATGACAGCAGTTTTACTCTAGAAGATAGCAGGGATGAAGTAGATGAGAGTGAAAGTCACACAGAGGGAGAACTCAGTGAGACACAGGATGAAGATTGTATAGAAGGTAGACCTTTGCATAGTGGTTATACAAATTTTTGTTCATGTTTTTCTGAAATCTTTAATTACTTTCTTCTTGTGAAGGAGTTTCAGTCATAACACTGTTATCCTATTTGCAAAGATGACAAACTTGACTTGAAAATAAAAACTTTCAAATCTTTTTCGTTCTTTCTAGAAGAGTCTGACTCAGCAGATGCTTTGAGTACAGATGCTGAGGCTTCTAATCAAGAATTTGCAGTGCCTGCCCCTCCTGATACTTCACTGTATATGAAACTGAAGAAGCCAGGATTGGCAGAAAAGAAAAAGAAAAAAGGGAAATCCAAAGAAAAGAAGGTGACTCTAAAATTTACAGAGATCCATACATCCAATGCATGATGTTCGCCCCACAACTGCCAAATGGTATTTTTGTTTTAGTTTAAATTTACTGAGTGGCTTTGTTTGGTAAAAAGGCAGGTTGCTTTCGATAATCGGCATGATCAGTTTACATTTATGGTAATTATTCTGTTTTTTTTCCACAATTTTGGTGACGTTTGCCTCATATATAAGTGACAAACCATATTTCTGTTTAATTTTAGGGTAAAAATTAATTTTTTGCATGTATTTGTTGATGTTTCTTCCTTTTTTGGTGTCTGTATATTTGCTAGCTTTGCTGTCTAGTTTCATGTTTACCAATGATTATATTCTTCATTATATTCGTATTGTTTACTATGTACCACAGAAGCATGGTGGAGCATGTGTGATGAAGATGTTGAATTTAATTGATATTTTAGGCTAGAAGAACCCGTGCTCCCACAGCATATACACTGTGGTGTAGTTCCTATAGGCAGAAGATTGTAGCACAGAATCCAGGCATAGGTAATTAATACACTTCACATAAATTAGAAAGAGATGTAAAGTATATATTGGTACTTCATGTCTTTAATAAATGTTGCCATAAATAAAACCAATATATTCCCCTGATATATATTTGTAATAAGACAGGTCAAAACGTATTAGTTTGCTCAGAGTCAAAATTATAATACAGAAGAGGAAAGCCTATTTGCTATTCATTCAATGATAATATCTGTACTATTTCATTCAATTGCACTAACCTTGTATTTATAATTCAAAGGAGGCAAAATTAAATGCTTACTACTAAAGATTGGTGATAGTGTTTTTAAAACTATTTATTATTTGATCAACATTTTAGACTTTGCCAACATAAGCAAGAGACTTGGTGAGATTTGGCAAGCTTTGCCTGAGAAGGAAAAGACAGTAAGTAGTTTGGGTGAAATATATTTTCCATGATTTTATAAGAAATAGAGTGCAAGCAGTTAAAAGAAAATATTTTGAAACATGACTATTTTCTTCTTTTTTAGTAAGTTGTTTAAAACTAAACAAATGAAACTGCATTCATTTTTGTTATACCTTGTATATGACATTCAAGTTTACATTAAAAGGGAAATTAGCATTTGTGTACTAATGTTAAAGTGTTTTAGAATATCCAAGCAGAGAATAAGGAGGAAGGGTGCCTGTGACTCTGTACTTAAGGTAACTGGTCTCTTTTTATCATTTTTAATTACAGTCATGGCGGAGAAAAGCTAAGAAACTTGCTAATAAGGGTACAAGCCTTATAAGTACAGGTAAACCAATGCCCAAAGGAACACACTTGATGAAATCATCCACAGCTGTGCGTCACGGAGGGTCCAGGCCCAAGGCAGCAGTTGCGTCAGCTGCAGCTGCCTCTCCCCCCAGCTTGTCATCTGCCTCAGATGCTCTTAGTCCATATAAGGTTGGTGGTTTCTTTTGTAAGCTTGACTGTTGTGTGTGTGTGTGTGTGTGTGTGTGTGTGTGTGTGTGTGTGTGTGTGTGTGTGTGTGTGTGTGTGTGTGTGTGTGTGTGTGTCATACATTGATAGGTGTTAGTTTTTAAACTTGTAGGATAATCAAAAGAATGTGCAAACATAGTTTTTCAATCACCATAGATTGGTGACTTAAGTGTGAACTTTACTATTTCATACTTGGGAGTTTTCTAGTATATTTTCCCCTAAACTACTTTTGGGCCTTGCCTCTGAATAATAGTCAGAATGTCACCTTTTGACCATGTGTTTTATTATATCCAGGTGACTGGAACATCTCCATTAGATGCTGCAGCCCACCTGAAGCTGCTGGGAGAGTCTCTGAGTATCATAGGTACCAAGCTGCATGAACATAGGGTAAGTTATCTATCAGTGTAACACCATTCATTTTGGCTGCTTACTTCTAATTTACTTTAGATATTTTACGATTTTTTTTTTAATTGATTGATTAATTTCATCAATGTATGTTACAGTAGAATTGTGTGTCTGCATGACTTGGGGATGTAAAATTATGGACTCAAATTTGTTTTTAACATAAATTTATTTCAGAAGATTTTGTAAGGCTAAAAATGTTTTTGATAGATTGTGATGTTCTTGTACATCCTCAGGGTCACATAGCAGTGCAGGGTAGCCTGTCAGTTCTCCTAGACTCAATGATCTGTGCACTTGGACCATTACTTTGTCTGACAGCCCAGTTACCAGAAACAAATGGCAGCTCTCATGAAACGCAAGTTAAAATACTGGACAATATTGCTTACATTATGCCTGGACTTTGAAAATAAAATCAAACAATTAACAACCCCTATTGGGAAACTTTCTTTCTATGAAGTGTTAAGCGTGAAGGTGTTCATGACAATAAAGCTGTGAAGTGAAGGGAATTCACATGTTACACTTAACCATTGTTAGCTGCTGTGGTATCATGATTTATTTATTATTGGGTTAAATTGCTACCCATGATCAGGCAACCAGCAAAGAGTTTTAAAGGTCAGTGAATATCTTGGTGGGTTTCTGGAGTAGAAAAGTGAAAAGTATGAGAGAAGTCTCTTTTCCCAGTTGTTATACCTTAAGATATTGTCAGAATCGTGGTTCTGGGATCCATTGCCAAACCTGGATATTACAGTTTTATGACTCTTACCTTACTAGTGCATGGCTGGACGTAAGCAGGTTTGATTCTGAATGATAAGTGGATGAATATGAGGTCCAGTGGTCTGTTAGGCAACAACTTAAATTCACGTAATTATGTTTATGTGTACTATGATGAAGTGTTGTACAATAAAGTGGAATAATTTTTACTTTATCTTGTATTCTATTAATTATAATTCTGATTATTGCTCCAGTTAA
>NW_019776068.1:336071-371057 GCF_001039355.2 Lingula anatina | reverse complement strand
AGACAGTCTCAGTGGGTTAGATTAATGTATAGAAGCAGGTTCTATGTAAAGCTTTGATCAGATTTGTGTTTTGTGAGATTGTTTATTATTATATTAATAAGTCTGGGTCACAAAAGTCCTGTTAAGACAACTAGAATAAAGAATTAGAAAACGAAAACTATTTATCATGATTTCGGAGCACAGCCAGAAGTACTTCCGGCTCAAGGTCACGACCTCGATTTTCCCACGCTTACGACCAATCACAGCAGGCTTCAGTCAGAATGAGATAGACGTCACGACTACACAGCGAAACTTGTCAGACATGTAAGTTCCGCCTGTCCATCTTTTCGGTACATGTACTGATCAAAAATAGACAACGTAAAGCCCAAAACGCTCTTATACACGTAACCAACTTTGTATGAGCACAAATATTGTCATTTATTGTGAACAGGATAATATGATAATCAGACACACTTGAGACCTGTGAAGCGCATACTCACGTGTCGAGGAGTAGTTTCGCCATTGCCTCGTATGTGAGTCCTAACTCAGCTTTAAGTGTCCTCCACCACCCCACCTCCCTCCCAACATACACAGTCTGAGTGCTTCTTCGTCTGTCTCTAATTTTCTTTCGTATCTTTCGAACTGGAGTGGCTATTTTCTTTCGTCCCTTTTTGTCGCTCTCCTCTTCAGACTTGACGCGCGTCTGAGCCATGTTTGCTGTTTTGGCGCCAAATAGTAACATCCGGGTCTCAGCCGTAGTACTTCATTCATAGTAAACCGCGAGACTTAGCGAGAAATTGCGCGTTCTGAAGCCGTACTGTGAGGTGGTAGCTGAGTATTTAAGACGAGTCGTCTTTTATTATTTAATGGAACTTAAAAACGGTATTAGGTAGGTTCATTTTCTCAACGGTTTTGGATAGGATATACCTTGGTCATTATGGGGAAATTGGTGAGATTTCCAGGAAAATTCATTTTCGTGCTATTTTAAGGGTTTAACGAGCTGAGACTGTCTTTAACTTCGTTGATAATGACAGCATTGCCAATGACTAGTCTAGTCCTAACAACCTGTACTAATGAAGAATATGCACTTCCTAATAATGGGACAGATCTTAATTGCACGAAAATTTTTTACGATCTTTCAAAGACAAATGCCCGTCTGTGTGAAGCAACAGATTTGTCTTTCTTTTCGCTTACGTCTAATAGGCCGCCCAGTGGTGTTCGTGATGGGGTTACTAGCGAATGCGTGTGCCATCTGCGTGCTCAACAGACCTCCCTTACACAAATAAAACCTAATAACCCTTGGTTTATCAAATGTAATAACTTAGTATGGAATTTATGGGTTTGCTAACAACCGGTGGCCAAACATAAACTATAATGCTGTGATAGCTGATTCAGCTGGTTTGAAACTTCCAGCCACTAAGTTTACGCATCGCAAATAGAGGGGAGCAAATGAATGATATTTCGATGTACAAAACATAAATATATCCGGCATAAATATATATGGGTTTAAGAGACATACAGTATATAAGCATTTACGTCGTAGCATCTACACATTACCATTATACCCAGTTCATTCAATAGGAGAGACAAATGTCGTGGTAATAATCTATTTCAACAGCTCAGCACAATATAGCACGGATGGACTTTCATAGGAAGTACATCTCTGCACAACTTGAATTGCCGTCATCTGGACAATCTCTGAAGTTCCTGCATGTAACAGATACATGTAACATGTATATGTACCTGTAACAGATACTATCATAGCGTTATGTGTAACTCGGCAAAAATATAACCAGTGATAATGACAGCATTCCCAATGACAAGTGAAATTTATGAACTTGACAATCCCAATCTTCCAGTCCTAACGACGTACACTTATGGAGAGTATGGAATTAGTAACAACGAGACAGATCTGAATTGCACGGAAATTTTGTACGATCTTTCAATGACAAATGCCCGTCTATGTCAAGCAACAGGAAATTGGTTGATTTGTCTTTCATTTCGCTTACGTTTGATAGGCCGCCCAGTGGTGTACGTGTTGGGATTACTAGCAAATGCATGTGCCATTTGTGTGCTCAGCAGACCCTCCTTACGCAAGAACACTACATGCATATTTCTTATTGGAGTTGCAGTGGCAGACATGTTCTTATTGGTCACCGGATTCGTCTTCTGGGCTGAGTACGAACTACGTGATAGTCACGCCATGTCGGCTAATCCTTACGTATGTAAATTAACTTTATTTACAGTTTATACTGCCCCCGAAATAAGTGCACTCTTATTAGTGATTATGAGTGCAGAGAGATTAATGAAAATCCGTTACCCGCTTCGTTGGTCACTATATTCCAACCCTCGTACTGCGAAGATAGCCGTTCTACTTGTCAGTGGTGTTGCTATTGCGATTAACGGTCATATTTTCTTTGCCGACGTGTACTTTTCTATTTGCGGTTTTGACATTTGCTGGAATACCTATCACGACAGCGTGGATTTACTTGTCAACCATACTGACGGCGTGACATACTTCTTTGCATACGTCAACAGATGGATCTCACTTGCTTTATACTGGATTGTGCCTCTTCTTAGCCTTCCTGTTATTAACGGATTTATCATAAGGTCAATACGAAAAAGAGAGAAAAAACTAAAATACATTCGTCACTGCAATAATATACCGAGCCATTCTCAAGGACAAATAACCAAAATGTTACTACTTGTGACTTTTGCATTTTTGACCATGGTATCAGGTTTGAATTTCATTCAAATAGGAATAGTAAACATAAGTGATATTGATGATATTGATGCACGTGCGACATACACCGTTGTCTATTCTATTTTTATTTTATTATTCTACCTGAACCATGCCTCAAATTTCTTTCTGTATTGTCTTAGCGGACAGCGTTACCGCCAGGAACTAAAAGATACAATAAGAATTGTTCTAGGACGATTTGGCTGTCAACGCAAAACCGCCATTCCGGCAAACACAGGGGATAATGGTCATTTGAATCACATAGCACAGGAACAATCTAGCTCCAGATTCGAAGACAGCAATGACGAAAGTTTCGATCCAGGTGTTTTTGAACCCAGGAAGATGGTCAGATACGGGAGCAGTCTTGATAACGCCAACACGAAGGATTGTACGGGTGTCATACAAAGTTTAAATATGTCACAGGTTACCGCTGACTGCTCCCCAGCTGATGACGCTGAAACATTAGAAAACGTGTCATCCACACACATGTAATATAACGCTCATAATGCTACGGGCCTGGTGCTTAACATGGATTTTTAACATGAGCATACTGTGCTCAATATCCTTGTGTAATCCCATTTTAAACATGACATTGTAGTTTGTTAAACCATGATGTTTCCTCACAAGGGCACAGTAACAAGTATGCCCAACCAGTTGTTTTAACAAAAAAGGATGTCGACTGTTCGTATAAGATTCATATTTCACAATAAGTATTCTGTAAGCAACTCATAGAAATATATAATAAATTCCACGGGGGATCATGGTCATTCGAATCACAAAAACACAGGAACAATCTTGCTCCAGATTCGAAAACAGCAATGACGAAAGTTTTGATCCAGGTGTTTTTGAACCCAACATGTGTATTGCATTTGCATGCACAAGCACTAAGACAATTTAAGTGCTCTTCGTAACGCCACCACACAGGATACTACGGGTGACGTACAAAGGTTAAGTGTTTCACAGGTTACCGCTAACTGCCCCACAGCTGACAATGCTGGTCTATCTGAAACCGTGTTTTCCATACACATGTAATATAACACTCTTTATAATACTACAGAAATAGGGACATTTTTTGTTCTGTTTAATAATTACATGAAACTTATGTGGCGAAGGGAGTCACCGGTATGTTTTGTAATGGAATTTAAAAAATAATTATGCGATAAGGCTTATATATTATAGTGACACGATTAAAATTAACTAAAAAGAAATATGTAATTATTAAAGGTGGGGGTGCAAATGCGCATTTGTGCTACGGAGCTGTAGCTTTACTTTTACATTGAGGATACTGTGCGCAATACTCTTGTGTAATCAAATGTAAGCGTCACATCTTGTAAAATGTTAGAACAATCTGATTTCTGGAAATGACGTTGGTGTATTCCATGGTGCATTTATCCATCTTTTATTTAGTGCTCTGTTGATTTTGCTCACTTTGTGAAGAAGTAATAATAAGCAATTGTCACATGGCAATGGTAATAATAAGAATATGTCTACTTTTGTAACTAAAAGTTGGTTTGTTCATTCACTAAAAGAGAGCGATAAAAGTAGCCCAAACAACTTTGGAAATTGGTCACTAAAACATAAAAGAGTCATTCTTTACTCAAGATATTAAATCCATCAGCTTCTTGAAAGTCGTTCAAAGCAACGCTAAGAATGTTTATCCATAATATACCGTTTCAGTAAGGAAAATATGCCTTAAATAACAACAATAAAATAGTATTTTAATTTTTTTAAAATAATAGTAACTAGAAATGCACTCAGAGATCACATACCTCCACCAAGAATGTGTAAACAAATGTCTTTACGTCGATCAAATAAGTAAATGAGAATGGCTGCGCGTTAATAGCTTTAACTATTCCACAAACTAGAAATCAGGATACCGATATACAGTTTAAAACGAAAATGAGACCCTGTATGTACATTTTGTGGCAAAAATAAACAAGCATTTGCCAAGGAAGTGTTAAGGTCCGTGTTTCGTGAAGACCGATATTGAAGTCATAGTTTCAAAGACAAAACTTTACAGAACCTCGCAAAAAAGGGAGCTTGCGATCACGTTAAAATTGTTAGGTGAAGTCGTACATTTGACCGGTTTTGGAAACATTAGGGATGCGTGTTTACCACCCGCCCCGAAGGTGCACATAAATGCAAAAACTGTTGGAAAACTTTGCTTTCTTATATATTTTCATTATGTATGCATCTCCCACACACTTTTTGCACATTTGACAGATTGCTTTGTGATCTCCCAAAGTCTGCCCAATTAAAAATTCACAAGCTCGCCGCCACCGTTGGGACGAACAATAAGCTTTCAATAGTTTCTAGACTGTTCACATGGTTGCACACTCACCCAGTCGCATTTGCTATTCAGAGGAAACAAATGTTTAATGGAATACAGGTAGGTTGTCGACTATTGCTTCACGCCTCCATGATTATCGGGGGACTGGAAAGAAAAACGTTAGTAGTTAGTAGTGGTGTTTCTTTATTTCAGAGAAGATATACAATTTATAACACTAAATACGCTAGCAGACCCAAAGGTTTTCTCCGGCATTGTGGACGCTGCAAAGCTAACAGTCTGGACTGTAATAAACGATAAAAGATGAAATAAACTGTGACATGTAAAAAATGCAATTTACTGTTACAAACATTTAGAAAATATGAAGACAAAGAATGGTAATTTCGAACTTATTTAAAGTCTGTTACATATTTCAAGGTTCAATAACTTCAAAAGTATACAAGCTGTAAAATTTAAATTTCGCTTCGTGAAGCATTTTTAATATCATCATCAAGTAAACAACATATTGACAGGTGCCGTTACTGCCAGACACTGGCACTTGTCAGAAGCTACATAAGCCGCCATGGCACTTTATACTTAAAATTTCAATTTTTCGGTGTGCCTATAGCGGTGTGCCTATAGAGAGGAAGAGTCGTTAAATTTTCAGCATTTATTAAAAACGTCATCTTTCTCAAATGTCTCCAATTTCATCGCAATATTTTCAAAACTGTTTCTGGTTTTATCGTTCTTTTCAGCCATCATTTTTCTATGTCGGCTGCAGGTGCGAATAGGGAGTATGAAATAGGACCACAAAGCTTTTTGTTGGGCCAAGTTACTCCACCGCCTCTATCCGTCACCCATAACTCTGGATGCATGGTTCTTGAAACAAGGAAGCGAAAAAGAGTGTGTAAAAATGCTACAATGGTTGTTCATTTTAGTCTCAACTGTCGCATCAGGATAAACGACTTCACTGACTTATGTCTTGCAGCAAATTATATTATTGCCATTTCCAGATCGACTGAAATTGAAGTGATTAATTTTTTTTTTTTTTTTTTTTTTTTGTATACTGTATGTTTTAAGGCCAGTTTTTACGCTATCTGTCATCATTTTTTCTGTTAAACATGTGAAATTTGTTCTGGTTATAGAACTGAAGCTTTGATAAACTGAAAACATACTTTCAAATAATGTGTTCCTGAATTCTACACATTATGTGTAGTCGACACTGAATGAATAAGTTCACATGTATTTCATTACAACTGGTTAATACCACCATGATGGTTTCATATATATGTTAAAGAGGGGTCTTTTATTCTTCCACGAGTAAACTTCGTTGAAATCCTTATCTCTAATCCTCCATGATTCCCCGTGACTTGTAAAAAGTAGAACAAATAGATACGGAAGCAGGGCTGTATGTGTTGCTATGGTCCTCTCTACTAGACTCGACTGAGAAATATCTTCAATCCCATGCATAAATTCTTGCTGGACCTCGATGATTTGATACCAGATGGAATCAAATTATTTCTACACCGGATTAATCCTTATGCCTTCACACGTCTGGCAATTCCAAGTCTTTTACTTCATACAGGTAGGTCTTCCGTCTCCACGCATTTCAGATGACAGTGGCAAAAGCTTATTGCTCACTCGATCAGGACTGCAAATGGAAAATCTTGTAGAAAAGGCGCGTTAGGCAGTGGTCATCTCACAAGCAGCCAGGACCTCTGCTTAGAGCGTCATTTCTACATATATAAATTTCATTAAGTTCGCAATGAAGGTTTTTTCATATAAACACCTCGATAAAGTTCGATATTGGGATGTGTTTGACCACAATTAATTTGCATACTACAGTTTGATTGCTTGTAATGTTTGTAAAGCTCTTATTTCTGTTGCACATTGAAGGTATTCATCAGATTCGAAGGGAAGGCTTTGTAAATATGAATACCTCGCTCAAGTTTGATTTCCGAATGTTTCAGCTTCGACGAATTTGTTTACCGCGCTAAGATCCTTGATAAGCAGTTTGAGGACGCGACACATTTGCCTCGCAGAATTCTCTGTTAGCGTCCAATTCGTGTGTTGAAGTTGGCAGACTGAAAGTGACCAAGTTATACTGGCCTCCAAGGCCCTTGGCTTGCATACCTTAAAGAATGACAGTCACTCAAGGTACGGTATGCAATATGGAAAGTAATAAGTAGTTCTCTAATTGGCTCGTATCGTTTGAATGAGAAGAACATTAACACAGGATTTGCAAAATCAGTTAATTCCATTTGACTAATGCAATGCACAATAGAGACGCCAACTCATTTTATTTTATTCAATTTCAATGCAACAGACAAATGAAAAGTGTGTAGACTTATGAAATTAATAGTCTAGTATGTACGTATACCCATCAGGATTTTTTTTTTTTTTTTTTTTTTTGTACATTTTACCAGCCGGATCAGTTTGATGAAACTTTTTATGTTCCTGGTAGATCAATAGAACAGGAACAACCCAATTATTTGTTGGATCTTCCGTCGCTTCTTGACGAAAAAGGTAACCATAGCTTGTGCCAATACAGTAACCCCTTTCATCATGTTTGCAATGTATAATTAATGCTGGTAAAACAACACTTAAAAAGAGACAATGATGTCATGTTTTATTAATAAAACTTAATGGGGTTTTATTGTTCTATGTAAGCTCCAGATTTGAAGACAGTAATGACGAAAGTTTCGGTCCAGGTGTTTTTAAATCGAGCAAATTGGTCAGATACGAGAGCAGTCTCACTCAGACGAGTACTCTTGATAACGATAGCACGAAGGATTGTACGGGTGTCATACAAAGTTTAAGTATGTCGCAGGTTACCGCTGTCTGCTCCACAACTGATGATGTTGAATCACCAGAACATGTTTTCTCCACACACATGTAATATAACACTCATAATGTTAAGGACCTGCTGCTTAACACGATTTTTAACAAGCTTAAGGACACTGTGCTTTTTAACATTTTTTAACAAGAGGATACTGTGCTCAGTATTCTTGTGTAAGCCCATTTTAAACATGATATATTGTAGAATGTTAAGGTATGATGTTTCCTCACAAAGGCTCAGTATCATAGAGGCCTAACCAGCTGTTTTAAGGATAAGAACTGTTGGTATGAAATTCATATTTCACAGTGAAAGCGGTTATCAATGAAGGCATAATTTGTCCTAAAAGTATTACATCATTCGCTCTTATTTCAAATTGTCTCTCACGAAGCATAATCTTGCTATTAATTGCAATATTTGATCAATTCTTTTGAAAAATAAAGTTGAAAAAATGTAAGAACATAATATGCACCGTTATTGACGTTTTAACCAAAGTAGTTGTAGACAGCTAATGCATTTGTAGTGAAGTTGCCATGAATGCTATTGAGTGATTTTCCGTGCGAAGTGAAAGTTTAAAACATGCCACTGTAGTGTCTCAAACATGTAATCAAGAGAAAATTAAAAGCGATAACGAGTGAAACATCGAACAAACATAACCTGTATATATAATGTATGTTAAAGACAGCAACCAAATATCAATGACAAAGAAAACCTTAAAATTATCAAATCATTGTGTATAGTGGAACCATCCACTCATCAGTTCACTGGTTAACATTGAAGCTGTTTCTAGGGAAACCGTTCAATAATTTGAAACGGATGCATCTCCTATTTATTAAAAAAACAGTAGAAATGCAATGAAAAAAGCATTTAAATTTTCTTTTCTATGAAAAAAATGTTTAATAATTTCTATTGTCTCATTTTGGGGTTTATATATAATGTATAGGAAATAACTACAATGGAATAACAATAACAAAAATGCTTTTGATTTTTGGTCAGAGATTTATAGAGGGCACCGTATCTTGAAAAAATAGGTAACCACAGCTTGTGCCCAGAAACCCCTTTGGTCATGTTTCCAATGTATAATTAATGCTGGTAAAACAACACTTGCAAAGAGAGAATGGTGTTGTGTTTTATTAATAAACCTTAATGGGGTTTTATTGTTCTATGTAAGGTTTATAAATTGGAACACCTTAGTATAAAATTGATTTGCTTGCTAATCCCCGGTGACAAAAAAGTAAACGATCGTGTTGTGGCAGTTGATCAAGATACTTCCCGGCGTCCTCCAGGCTAGTTTGTTTAAACTCCATCAGCAATGACAGGCATCGAGTTTACGCACTGCAAAAGGGGTGGGGGGCATATATATATATATATATATATATATATATATATATATATATATATATATATATATATATATGGAGGTGATAATACCAACTTTTTGTACTACCCCCCTGAAATTATGTAATGGGTCTTAAAAGACATAACAGTTTTTTTTTAGAATTTTTAAACCCCTTGTGGGGAACCCCCTTTAGACCACCCCGGGCTCCCACATTACGTAAAATTACTTTTAATAATAAAACCCCCTAGAGGTTTGGGCACAATGGGCTCACATCTTTGGATAACGCTACCTGTACTGCTACAGAGATTCCCAGGTTCCTGATCTTAAATTCTGCACACGGAAAAGAATGGAACGACTCCATGTTGTAACTTCAACAGAATATATTTTGCTACACTAAAAGTTACATGATACAAGTATGACTTCTCTCTCCTCCTCTCTCTACATCTTACTCTCTATTCAGTCTCACATCTCATATAACTCTTCCTCTTAGATTTAAGTTTACAGGTTTTATACTAAACTTTATCAGTTAAACTGTCAATCACATAAAAACTCATTGGTTACTTCATACCCAAGTCCACTCTCTTCCTGGTGGTCACTGTTAATAACTCCGTGTAATCAAGCTCTAACAGATTACTGGCTTCGAAACAAAGGACATAAAAATTTGAAATGCAAGGTGTGAAGTATTATCTAAAGCTACTTATACAACATGGCTTTTCACGTATGAATTTTATGAAACAATTGCTTCCTCTGATTGAATTAATACTACACCTAGTATGCAAGTTTAAAAAGTACTAATTACACTTTTTTCTATAGGTCCACTGTGGTTCCTGACACACTTTAACCCCCCTGTACATAACCCTCTGAAGTTTGCCATATTCGAAAATTACTATAATTTGTTGCAATTTTTGCAATTTTTTGCATTTTCTTCGTGGTATTTGCCCTTCTTAATGTACCAAAGGCTTAGAGAAATATATTCTTGTATTTTTTATCCACAAATATCAAGATAAAACCAGTTTCAACATCATTGCTAAAAAAATAACGAAAAATTAGACCATTTGTGCTCATAATCGTTTAGGACAGACCCATATTTTATGTCACACTGAATATGCTATATCTGAATAGTATTTTTAATACATCAAAATAATCCTTGATAATTGGCCTTTTTTTTTTGGTATGAAACAATAGTCACCTTGGTCTCAGGGTTTTCACCTACACATCAGAATTTACCCCTACCCCCTTTATCATGCAGGCGGTTGCTTGTCTTATGTGATTTGGGGGGTTCAATACCTCTTTTGAATGATAAGTCAGCACCAGAAACTATGTTCTTATAATAAAACTATAAATTTCAATTATATTTATGTTTAATAATAACTGTTCCAAATATTGCACAGCCCTACAGATACTTGGTAAAATAGCAATTCTAAGACATCTGCCAACCCCTTGCTTGATTTTGTTGCCTTGGAGGACATGCAAGTGAGTGTGAAATGAAGATGTTTTGTCAAATGTTTAATTCAGAAAATTTTTTCTATCTTTGAAAAGAGATGCCCAACAGAATAATGTTGGATATTTACTAGTATATATTCAGGGAACAAGCAAAGCAGTACCTGTCTGTGAAGTGCAAGAATTAAATGTGGCAGATCATATATGATGATATATAAAGGTGAAGGAGTTCAATATAAACTTGACAAAGAATATTTATGATCAAAGCCACATCATAAGTACAATGTTTTAATACATTACCCCAATATGACAAAGAAAACTGCTAAGTATGTAACTTAGTTATATCATCAACATTCTTTGTCATGTTTAGATTGAACTAGATCCTATACATACAGTATACATGTACCATCCATCCTTTCTCCATCCTTTCTCCATCCATGTATTTCACACTGCAACACAGCTTCATTAGTTCCTTCAATTTATTATTATACAACATTATACAGTTGGAAATGTTCTACTCAAAGAGGGGAAAGATATTCTTGGACATGCAGACATTAGATATTGCAATGGCAACTTCTTTGCTGGTCTCAGTTTATGACAATGAGTGTTTCCTGTCTGCATACATGAAGAACCAAGATATATCATCCATTATTTTTCATGATCTTAAGATAATCTCCCTCTGGTTGCTTGAGGTGAGGATAATTCTAATTGTTCCCTACAATTCACATCCAACTAAACTTAAGATCTCATCACTCCTTGCTTTGACTGAGATTTTGGCTTTTCCATCAAGCTTGACAATGTACTACCAACACACAAGGTGACCAAACTCCCATTTCAAATGTAACATAAAAAAATATTTCTTACAACCCTAAATATGAACATATGAAAAGGAACAGTACAAAGTATGGGCCATTTAATTGCTGATGATGAAACACTTGTTAGGGCATTTTGTCAGTGATTTTGAAAATGGTGATTTTATCAACCTAGATGGTTGTTGTGAAAAAAGTTGTCCCATCTGTTAAGCATCCATTTCTGCCAAAGCAAATACCTGTTAATAAAAAATTAGGAGATTCAGCCAACCATATTCCATACAGGTACTGGGGTATATACAGTACATACTGCTTGTTTCTACATTTGTTACACATACTTTGTATGCAATCCAAAAATGGTGTTTTTTATTGATCTAAATAATGCTCATAGCTCAAATTTCTCATTAGAAATGGACTCTCTGGCCCATTTTGCCTTTGGAAACACCCATTCCTCTAGGGTTTTCCAAAGAAGTTATTATTTACCCTTCCCTATTATTTACAACAAAACGCAAGTGTTGATAATCACCAAAAAATAACGTTTGTATCATGTATTTATTTACTTCTGCATCCATAGACCTACAGATGAGTTCATTCAGACAACTTAAAGAAAGGAAATGTGTATTTGAGCATCTTAACATCAATTAAAGTACTAAACTGTGGTGACAGATATATACGAGTATCAGTGCAAATGTAAACAGCTCGACAGATGGATCAAACAAAAAATGCAAAAATTGTTCCAGGTTCTCCTGATGCAGGTAGTTTGTATGCATCCTGAATTACATTAATGTTTTAGGGCGCATTCCCATAGATTTTTGATCAATCTATCCCCGTGGGGAGTCTCACTAGATAACTGTCAGATAATCCGGCTTAAATGTCTGTCCTGCCTACTACAAGCTGTAAGGGGGTAATTAACTTTCGTGCCCGCTCGGCTGACAGCTATTTAGCGTGAACCCCCAGGGAGTTAGGTCAATCTGGTTGGATAGATCTAATCTCTGGGAATGGGGTCTAAGTTTTTTTTAATAATAAAATAGAAATAGTTAACTATGGCCATACAAGATACTAGGCTTCATTGGTGAACAAATAGGCAGTTGCAAATAAATGTATGTAAGCATATGCATGGAATATTGCAGAAGTCGCTTAAATGTGAGTTTTTCATATCTTTCAACTCCCAAGAACAAATAACAGGATTTCTATAGAATGTACATATAGGAAACATATACTTCATACTGCAAACATAATATATTATCCATTGTGAGCATTTTAATTACTCACAATATGACATACTATACTTAAACGCCAAACAAGCGTCCAAACCGCTAGATCTGTGAATATCATTAACTTCAGGAGGTATGTACAGGGGGGTTAGAGGGGGTAAAAATTTCAAAAAAAAAATTTTTTTTTTTAGTGCACTGAATAGGGCTGTGCTTGTGTTAGCTCCGTCAGCACGAAACCAACGGAGATAAACAAAGTGGTATGTAAAAATCACTTCTATTTTATTAATTTGTGCGGGCTTGCTCCTCATTGTTGATTAGAATTTCACCACATCATTGCTCACTATTATTGTTATTGAATATCAGCATGGCTTCATTAGCTAAAATTTAGTTTACAGAGAGTTTAAATTGTCATTTAGCAGACAAGGAGAAATGTCTTATTAATCTGCTTGAGTGAACGATGATACTGATATGACTTCACAGGATACAGATACATCACTATGCTTTTATGCCTTGTTTTCATCATTATACTTAAAGGAATACGATGCGCTTTAGACCTTTATGCATCAAAAATGGAATTTCCCTGGAAACTGTTTGCCTTTCAGAAAATTGTTCCGCTCAGGTGTAGCAGACCAAATTCGTGTCTACCAGGCTGCCAAGATTAAACATGATAGACAATCTTACATTATTGTATGATCACTTTTAGGCCACAGAATACCACAAAAAGGGTCTCAAACCATTTTTTGATATTCTAAACTGTGACCAATTCTATAACTATCCTATGGTATTGCCAAACCTATAGGCACCTTAATCCCATAGTGTAGTCCGGATTGAAAGTATACAAGGGACTGCGGTTGTTGAATAGCCACTTCAATATCTGTCTCCAGGTGAGGATGGACTGCGTGCTTCAGCATTTCAAAGTTATTTCTGGACGCTGCTTCCAAGTTCATGTTTGCTCTTTATGGACGATGTTGATCACTGCATTTTGCGTACATGCGTCTCACAGGGGAAAAACAAAATAGAGCTAACGCTAATTTAACGCGTCAAATCTGAAGGAAATATATCTGGTAGATACAAATATATATGTAAGTATATCCGTCTACACATCTACCATTTCAGGTCATTCAATATGGGAGACAAATGACGAAATAACAGACTATTTCAACGGCTCAGCAAATGGCACGGATAGAATGTTTAAAAGAAGACGCAGTCAGCAGTTGAATTACCGTGATCTGGACAAACTTGCATGTGACAAATATATGTAGATTTAGAAGCTTTGTGCAGATATTCATCGTCGTTGGTAAACAGCAGTAACGATGGCAGGTGAAGTTTATCAAAATGACAGTGCCCATTTTCCGTTCTTAAGAACAGACAGTAATGAACAATATGTACTCCGTACCAACGGGTCAGATCTTAATTGCACGGAAATCTTGTACGATCATTCAATGACAAATGCCCGTCTGTGTGAAGCAACAGGAAATTGGCTGATTTGTCTTTCATTTCGCTTGCGTTTGATAGGCCGCCCTGTGGTGTACGTGTTGGGGTTACTGGCGAATACGTGTGCAATGTGTGTGCTCAATAGACCTTCCTTACGCAAGAACACTACATGCATATTTCTTATTGGAGTTGCAGTGGCAGACATGTTTGTATTGGTCATCGGATTCGTCTTCTGGGTCGAGTATGAACTAAGCGATAGTCATGCCATGTCGGCTAATCCTTACGTATGTAAATTAACTTTATTTACAGTTTATACTGCCCCCGAAATAAGTGCACTCTTACTAGTGATAATGAGTGCAGAGAGATTAATGAAAATCCGTTACCCGCATCGTTGGTCACCATATTCCAATCCTCGTACTGCGAAAATAGCAGTTCTACTCGTTAGTGGTGTGGCCATTGCGATTAACGGTCATATTTTCTTTGCCGATATGTACTTTTCTATTTGCGGTTTTGACATTTGTTGGAATACCTATCACGACAGCGTGGACTTACTTGTCAACCATACTGACGGCGTGACGTACTTCTTTGCATACGTCAACAGATGGATCTCACTTGCTTTGTACTGGATTGTGCCACTTCTTAGCCTTCCTATTATCAATGGGTTTATTATATGGTCAATACGAAAAAGAGAGAAACAACTTAAACATATGCGTAACTGTAATAATAATAAATCAGGCCATTCTCAAGGACAAATAACCAAAATGTTACTACTTGTTACATTTGCCTTTTTGATCATGGTTTCAGGGTTGAATTTTATTCAAAGCGGAATTATAAACATTAGTGAACTAAATGATGTTGATTCAATGGCAACATATAACATTTTCTATTCTATCTTTATTTTATTATTCTACCTGAACCATGCCTCAAATTTCTTTCTGTATTGCCTGAGCGCACAGCGTTACCGCCAAGAACTAAAAGATACAATAAGAATTGTTCTAGGACGATTCGGCTGTCAACGCAAAACCGCCATTCCGGCAAACACGGGGGATCAGGGCCATTTGAATAGCATAGCACAGGAACACTTAAGTTCTAGATTTGAAACCAGCAATGACGGAAGTTTTTCCCCAGATGTGTTTGAACCCGACTTGGTCAGATACGGGAGTACTCGCACTCAGACGAGTGCTCTTGATAACGGCAGTACGAAGTATTCTACGAGCGTCGTACAAATTTTAAGTATGTCTCAGGTTACCGCCGACTGCTCCACAGCTGATGATGCTGATGCATCTGAAAACGTGTTCTCTACGCACATGTAATATTACCCTCTTTGTTCTACGGGACTTCAGCTTCACACATATTCTTAACATGAGAAGTGCTCAATATTCTCGTGTGATCCTATTTGCCTTCATACATCACTTATTCTAAAACAGTCTGATTGCAGTTAAACGCTGTGTAAATGAAAACCACTTGTGCATGGGACAGCATTAACGTAACTTTCGATTTTCTATGTCTGGAAATGACGTTGGCGTTGTCAGAAGCATCCATTTTGTGCATATAACGAAATGGAGATTTTTCTCATTTTGTGCTCTGTCAAAATGTTGTCATAGTCGTTCGTTTAATATCAGTTTATTATTATTATTATCTTAATAAAAATGCGCTACACATACGCATCAGTGTAAAATGCATGGGTTAAGTACAATAAGAATTCCTAAAGTTGGTGATGTAAACTAAATAAGAAAGCCTTGCAAACATTATGAAAACCAAACTTGACTTTATTATTCTAAGACATGTCGAATATATTAAAGCATTGTTCAAAGAATATTAAATGGTGGCTTGTTACATATTCATTCAAATACTGTTGAAATGAAAATGCTTTAACTATAATAATTAGATGTCCTTTTATATTATCTACCTCAGTACGTCTATGACAAATTTGTGGATTTCCGTCTGATGGTCACTTTGAGCCCTTACCCTCATTCTTTGAGCTTTTCCTCTTGCTCACCATACGGTACATTACATTTTTACATCATTATTATAACCTCTTTCCTAGCCTATGATTCCTACCCAATCCTATCCTACATTGCCCCCTCCCCTATCCTATCCTACCCTATATCCTACATTGTACCCTACCGTACCTTACCGTACCCTATCCTATTCTACTCCTATCTTATCAAATCCTTACCACTGATCATGCTTTCACTCTCAGGCCACTTTCATTCTCTCTCCCAACTACCAGACGCGGCACGGAAGGATCCAGAATCACCGTAGATCGGATCACGCTACCGGTTTCCAAGGTGTGTACATGTATTAGTACGCGCCATGAAATATCAGAAGCAGCACCCTCTTGCCTGGTTTAAGCGTGCCGCGTCTGATAGTTGGGTTGGCCTGACTCTCGCCACTGACTTAGCCAAGGTTGTTATTGGGCTAATGTGGCGAAACAGAGGAGGAAAGGATGGTCCTTTTGGGGAAGTAATAGATGACCCTTTGTCGGCAGCAATCTCCAGACTTTGCCCAAACAATCCGCAATGACGCGTTGTTGATTGAATTTTTTTTACCTTTATTTCAGGGCCGTAGCCTGAGCAAAATGCCAGGGGGGGCAGTAAGCGGACACGAGGGGGCGAAGCCCCCGAGGGGGGAGGGTGTGTCCCCCTCCCACGGTGTGGAAATTTTTAAAAAACTGTATGTATAATACTGCATTCTGGTGCATTTTAACTGTAATTTATTGGTCAATCAGTAGTCAGAAATTGTGGGTTCATTTTGCCATAAGTACAGTCATTTTTTCAACAAAACACGCCAATTGGCCTGGGGGATAGCTCCCTCAGGGAGGATGAGCTTTTTGGCATGAACAGAGTTGGCTAAAAAAAGTACACCTTTGTAAACAGATTGTTGAATGATTGTCTAGTGGCCATGAGTGCCTTTTCTCACAGAATTGATACCAACTTTGCAATTATTTTTTTTACCTTTGCGATTATTTTTTTTTGCACCCCAATTTCCAGGGGGGGGGGGCACCTGCCCCCCCCCCTCTGCCCCCCCGGAGGCTACGGCCCTGTATTTAGTATCTTTTAACAGTTTCTTTTGACACTTTCAAGACATGTAATAAAAGACAATTTTAGAAGACTTCAGTTCTCTGAGGGAATCGAACATAGGGAGGTTGGCCGCTTCGCAAAATTCATCAGTTTCAGAACATGTTGTCACTGCACCTAGCTACCCTGATCCTTCATCGGCAGTACATGGACAAGCAGCACTTTTGACGGCCCCCCTATTCCGCAAAAGGTCAAATTCTTGCACATGTCCTATGGTTGACGAACCACTTTATTTTTCTTCGTCCATGGGTCCCTAAATACTTACGGCTCTTTCCCAGTGACATTATCGGTCAACGTAGAGCGATCTAAATCCGTGGGGACTCTTGCAGAATGCAATCAGTTAACAAATTATCACGCCACCTCTTGTTTCCATGTGTACACGCATAATAACCAGCTTTTCTACGCAACGCCAGGAGGAGGCGTGTCATTCAGTTAATCTGATTGCATTCAGCGAGGGTTCAGCGAGACGTCGGCGTATTTTTCTCATGACTATACGTTTTTTTACACACTTAAGATAACCGTAAAATGTATTCTGTGTAACTTGATATTGAGTGGTTTTATTCAAGTGGACCATCCTACGGTGAGTTTCAGAGAATTGGGATTGACAGGTATCTGTGTGTTCGTGTTGGAATCTCTAGAGGGTAGGTATGGAGTATTTTACCACTTTTTGATTGATGGAGAAAGAAATGAAGAAAGTTTGGCTGACATTTCTATTATTGTTATTGCTACCACCACCACCACCACCACTACTACTACTTGTAAATAGCACCAATGAAACTTTCAAAAGAAACATGTTTCTATGCAGCCAGCAATTGAATTACCGTCGTCTGGGCGAAGTAACATTTGACACACACACACACACACACACACACACATATATATATATATATATATATATATATATATATATATATATATATATATGTGTGTGTGTGTGTGTGTGTGTGTGTGTGTGTGTGTTGATATTTAATAAGCTTGGTGCAGATATTCGTCATCATTAGTAAACAGAAGTAACGAAGTTTATCAAAATGACAGTGCGTACATTCCAGTCTTAAGAACAGACACTAATAGCTCCTTACCGACGGGTCAGATCTTAATTGCACGGAAATCTTGTCATTCAATGACAAATGCCCGTCTGTGTGAAGCAACAGGAAATTGGTTGATTTGCCTTTCGTTTCGCTTACATCTAATAGGCCGCCCAGTGGTGTAAGTGATGGGATTACTAGCGAATGCGTGTGCCATTTGCGTGCTCAACAGACCTTCCTTACGCAAGAACACTACATGTATATTTCTCATTATTTATATATACTCGCATAATAATAAAAGCTACTGTTATTAACAATAAAAGCTACCGTCGTATTTAAGTTTTTATTTTATTTCTGTGGAACCGTGTATAAATCGACTATTCTTTCAATAATAATTTGTACTGTTAGAATATACAGTAATTGATTAGTCATGATCAGATATAAATGGCAATACAATTGAGGGTTAAGAGTTCAGCGACAAGAAATCTATATAAACATTTCGTGTGGAGATACAGTGTAAATTTTAAGAGGCGTATCTAACTTATTTGAAACGTTTTGAGAGTGATAGATGGAAGTTTGCAAAATGTTTGTTTTTGCTTAGCTTCTTGGGAAGTGGATAGCGTTTTATGTTCACGTGTTTTGCAGTTTTTTTCCACAGTCTTTCTGTAAGCAAAATCTAGCAAAGAAAGAAAATTTTCTGAAGCTTAGACCGCCCACCTCCCCCACGCCACTTTATTTATGTTAAACGGATACCTATAATTATAACCATTATTATTACTGTTAATAGTATCATTATTATATTTTCCCGATGCCATGAAATGCATAAGTTTCACTTCCACTTTTAGAACAAGTACAGCCATATATGACATTAATCTTACTATGCTACTGCATTTCATCAGATAGATATTATTTATATTTTCATGTCTAATGATAAAAGCTACAGATATTGTATTTTAGCATTTATTTATTTATTCGTTTATTTATTTATTTATTTATTTGGCGCGGGGTGGCAATTTCTTTTAGTAATAAAAATCTGCAAATATTTATGTGAATATTTGTCGTGAATAACCTCTCATTCGTCTGTGCCTTTAGAATTTAATGAAGAAATAGTGATACTCACAAACATGCATTTGCTTCTACTCCGCATAATAATGTGACCTTGCGCCTGCACCACACAATGTTGCGACTACGCCCAACCGTGTCCAACTGCCAATAACCTATTGGGAAGACAGTTTGCCCTACGATGAGCAACATATTGTTATTGTTATGCAAATTACATTAGGTGCATATGGCTTATTCAGGTGGGGGTTGTTCAGGGGCGGATACATGATTATTTGAGGGTTGGGTCCGCGGATGCGGATTTAGAGAGGGGGGGGGGTTCAGGGGGGTCCTGCCCCCCCCCCCCCTTCGTATTCTGAAAAAAAAATCACACTAATTTTTCCCTCTTGAAATTATAGTTTTCTAGCTGATTTATAGCTCTAAGTCGTTCCAAATGGCACGTGCCGTTCGCCCTCTAAAATATTGCAATTTTTCCGGCCCCTTCAGCGGGCCCCGGACCCCATCCGCGGACCACCCCTTCAAAAAAATCCTGCTAAAAAAGGGCTCAATCTTAATTTCTACGACTAAGCTTTTACGACTTTAAAAATTTTTTACAGTATTGTTCATATTTAATTTGATGATGACAAAACACTGATGTGAATAATACTAGCATTTTGTCTTGTGTTGAGTGCAATGAATAATGATGAAGCGGATACTTTTTTATTTTCATTAAGAATACGGCATTTACGACAACCGTTACTAGGTAATCTATCTACATGCCTGTCGCAAGGCTGACGTTCTTGCAAGAGGGATTTTCCATGGTGGGTTTAATATATAGCTAACAATGAGCGGGTGCATATTACCGCCTTCACCTAGCTGGTACTGCAGCAAAATTAGTGACAACAATGAGGCGGGGATATTTATATATGGTGCTAGAAACAGCCTCCATCTCCTGGACACTAATGTTCGACCCCCTCGGTTCGTAGGGGACATTCAGCACGCGCACGGGGACCGAGTCACAGGACTGTCTCTGTGCAAGCATGCGGGCCTGAGACACCTCTGCAGCAGTAGTGGGGACGATGGCAAGGTGAAGATATGGAGTTTGGAATCCAAGACATGCTTGCACGAGCACCGTTTACACGATAAAGTAAGTTGATACCTCTCGCTCAAGACGTCTCAATTTTTGTGCCTTACAAGTTTCATTCTACAGGGGTAATATAAGACCCCATAACACCCAGTGATACAAAATCTTGGCGCTATAGATATCCACATCGTGGGAAAATTTGCCTGTCCTCCATCGCATATTGTAGTATATCTTGTGCAATACCCCCCCCCCCCCCCATCACACACACATGCATAGACATACTGTGCATATACATGTAATACATGTACATGTACAGGCCCATAGCCAGCAATTTCAAAGGGGGGGGGGGTTCTTTTATTGAAAAAGTGGACCTTTTACCATATAATCCCCATGTACCTAGGTCAAATTTTACCCAGAGTGGACCTTTTTCCAGCAAAAAAGGGGGGTTCTTTCAAACGCCCCGAACCCCCCCTGGCTACGGGCCTGATGTATATCTAATACTGTACTTTAATTTACAAGCAATAGAAATGTACTATCATGTTCTTCTCTTCATAACTTCAGAACAAAGTGACGTGTGTGGACTGGTCAGTGGTGAAGGATGACCTGGTCATCAGTGGAGATGACAGAGGGGGTCTGGTTTGTTGGAACTACACCTCTGGGTATCATAAGAGGTTCACACCAGAGGGCAGCATAATCTGTTGTCTAACTGCTTCACCACATGATTTAAGACATGTAGCCGCTGGGTGAGTGGGGCATTTGCACGGCATATTATCACTGCATGCATGGCCATTGCTGCTTGGTACTGTACATGTGTAAACAAAGTTCATTGAAAGTTACATGTATGAGTATAACCAAACCTCTGCAGCAATAGTGCATTAGAATTTCCCTCAAGGAAGACATTTAATTGTTGAGAACAACTCGACACGTACTATAGTACATCATTTTAACTTTTCATAAGAATTTTTCATTCCAGTTCTTGTATCATAAAAAAGTGACTAAAGACAGTGGGTACAGTATCAGCTCTTAAGTACTGAAAATAAAAATTTTGTTACCCAAATCTATCATCTTATTATTGTAAGTCCCTTTATGTTCATTTTAGCTACAAAAGTGGTCTAATTCTGCTGGTAGATATCTCTCAGAATGGAGCCATACTACACAGACTGCGAGGTCATGATGATGAGGTTCATTGTGTTGTGTGGTGTCCTACTCTTGGGGAAGAGGTGGGAGACAACTGGAGGATAAATGAAACAGAAAATGGTAGGTCTAAGTTTAACTAGGGGTATAAATTTCTATGCCCATTGGTAAAGATAAATGAACTGTTGCTTGTCCATTACCGATTTTGTCAAAGATAGATGCTGAACCCCCCCCCCCCCCACACACACACACACACACAAACACACTTACAAAATGAATAAGCAAATAAATGAATAATTGCAGTAACTCACCAGTAAGTGTTTCATGTCACCTAAAACCAGATCATTGTAGCTCTGTGAACTGTCCTCTGATTTCAGGGGCCTCTAAAATAGCATATACAAAAAATAAAGTACAGGCGATACACTAATTTTGTATCAGACTACTGGCCAACCCTGTGATCAAATTGTACTATAACCCACATCACTATAAATCATTATAACCCTGGTACTAGATCTCTCTCATTTAGTCAACTCTAATATAATATAATATAATATAATATAATATAATATAATATAATATAATATAATATAATATAATATATAATATAATATAATATAATATATTTCCAGGGGACACCAGCGATGCAGACCCCCCTACAGACCAAGGCTGTTTGCTGGCGTCTGGCAGTAGAGACAGGACAATACGGCTTTGGAGCACCACCAGGGGGCGACAGGTCAGTCTGCTGAGGCTACCGTCCAGTCATGGTCAGCGCAGAGACAAAGGCGAAGACTGGGGCAGGACGAGGGTGTGGCTGACCATATACTGGCCAAAGTGCTGGCCACTGCAGCTTGTATCTAGCACTCAGAGGTGGGTAAACTGTGTGTGTGGATTAAAGTGTATTTTGATTTATTTTTCTTTAATGAAAATCGAATAGCATACCATTGAATTACATCAAGAATGATTCTTGATTACATTGAATTCATGTGAAACTTGACTGCCACTTTATTATTATTATTATTATTTGCATGAGAAAAAAAAACAATATGAATAATTCAAATGAGATTTTTGTTTTCATAGTGGCGACCTGCTACATTGGACGCCATTTAGTTCTCAGAAACAAAAATGGCAGCCACTGAACCATAAGGAGGCCGGAGGACACAACCGTATTGTGTTTAATATCTGCTGTGGTGGAGTGGATATGGATACTCTTTGTACGATATCCATGGATAGACAGGTCTGTGGGATCTCATCTTATTGGTTTCTGTAAGATGTTAACTGTCATTTATCATTTTAAAGACAGTACTATCAAATAATGGTATGATTTAAAATGTTTGTTGTAAATAGATTATGTGTTTTAAAAATTTTCCAAAAGATAGAATACATTCACTGAAAATGATTTATTTGTACAGGTTCAGATTTGATTATTCACTGGTACATGTTAAAAGATCCAAGAATCATTGTTCACATTATTGAAGTCAACAATCATGATTTAATCTGGTTGCTTCCTTGTTTCATTGACTAGAGCAAAAATTTTTTTACTGAAAAGAGATGTATTATGAAATAAGTTTTTTTTTTCAGATTGTTGTGTGGTCGTTAAGAGACCTATGCTCTGTACAGAGTATTCCGACTTTAGGGGGTTTTGCCTACAATGTCGCTGCCTCTCCAGTGGATCCAAGTAAGTGCAAGGAGATGCCAGGCTGAATAAATCCAGTCTTAGAAATTACATTGTAGAGAATTAAGATTGCATTTTCCATCAGTGCTATTCAATACAACAGACATATTGAGTCAGGTATATGTTTTATATTCTCATTTTGAGATATTTTGACTGATATTTTGTTACTGGATTATAATATACAGGATAGGTAGGAAAAATGAGGCTTACTGATGAATTCTGCATGTATTCCCAGTAACAGGCATGTGTTGTGTTTCAGGTCGCGTTGCCATTGGTGTTGGAGACCAAATGATACGAGTGTGGAACACTGGTAACCCTGGTAACCCGTACGACTACCTGTTACTGTGGCAAGGGATTAGAGGAAAAGTTACTGCTGTAAGTATTGCAAAACATGGTTCTAAACTTGGTGTATAAGAAACTATTCTGTGCCAAATTGCTGTTTTTATTTTGCTATTCTTATTGGTATTGTCTTGAACTTCAGTTACAGTTCAAGTTTGATGTAGTCTCCACCCAATGAAAAAGAAATGTGAAAAAAAGAATGGAAAAACTAGTGGAATATAGACTCATTCGTTTGTATCTTTATACAGCAAAAATCATATCTCATTATTATTTTGTCTTTATTTGAATTATTTTTCTGTTTTTATTTCTTTCTTATTTGCTGGCCAATGCTTGTCGAATTTATTAAGAATGTGTTGCTTTTCCGTCTTCAGCTGAGTTGGCACCCAGACAGGGAGGGGGTTCTAGCTTATGGCACTGATGACGGCAGAGTAGGCATATATGATGTCTTGTCTAATAGGTATGATTTATATTTTAGTTTGAGAATTTTCAACAGACATTAGACTTGGTTTTATGTAGATTTTAAGATATGAATGGGGTATTAATGAATCTCCATGTAATGATGTATATTTAAGTTGTTGTTTTATACTTTTGTTCCATTTTTGTCAACTATGTCAAGAACCAAGGCACACAAAACTGAAAAGTAATCAATAAATCATACATTTATGCAATATTTTCTAGAGAAAAGACGCACCAACTTTCAGATTGTTTAATTTTAAAGTGTTACAAATGTAGTGTGGATGACAATTCTCAATCTATTAATTTTTTAGTGTATTCAGTTCTCTGTTCCTTTTGCAGAGGTATAACAATAACCAGCATATGCAGTTTGATTTTTCTTTTGGTCATTTTTTATAATAAATATGCATTTCCCCCCTCCACTCAGGCCTCCTCTAGTGTCTAATACATACCACAAGAAGACAGTCTATGTGGTCTCATGGGGACCTGCAGTTCAGCAAACAGGTATGGGCAGAGTTTGTGTTATGAAGTGATCTTAAACCTGGTCCAGTTTGCTTCTGGTATTTGAAGTGAATAAGTTTTTGTTTTGAATGAGATGTTGGTTTAAGTAGAGCATTAAATTTAATATTGGTCCGTGCACTTTCTGGCACACATGATGTTCCAAGATATAAAAGAAAGAAATCTTTTACTCGATGTTACAAATGAGGTTAATTACATCCAGTTATGAAGTAATGTGAATCAGGCCAAACAATCATTTTGTCAGTATTTTTCTAGATCCCATCAAAGTGCTCCATGCAGTGTACAGTGTTGGTGATGGTGTGATTTTACAACATGACCCCCACAAGCTGGATACGCCGGCCCTGCAACTCAATGATGAGATAGCCAGGGTGAATGGAGACAGGGTAAAAGGATCAGCACTTTATGTGATACAGTACCTGAAAGTTTGTAGACAAATATCAGACTAAAAATATGGTCCTTGCTTTAAAAAAAAACAACAAATAATTAAAGGTATTTTAAATATGTTTCAATAGATTATGATAAATGAATAAAATGGTTAATTAATTAACTAAATGAAATTTGCTTTTCCACAAATTGCTTTTATTAGGGAGATTTACCACACTTGAGTGATTAAATGTCTCTCACATTTTGTAAAATTTAGACAATACTGTGCAATTAGTTCATTGCAAAATATGGTATGTCATATTTAGTTTGATTAAAAATTTTAATGGTTTTGCCACCATTCTGGCTGTGTCCACTTAAACATGGTAAAAATTCATCTTAAAGGAGATCCAATTCCTTTCAGAAATTTCCAATTCGCAGTGAAATAAGTTGGAAGTCAGACTTTTCTGTGGTGGCCATTGGGAATGATGATGGGTAATTATATAAGCTAAATATAATGTTAGGCAATAATGTCAGTCTTTGCTCATTTACAGAAAAGGTTTCAGTCATTTTAAGATAAAGCTCATTATTGATTTCAGAAACCCTTATCAATATTGGTGGTATAAAAGGTGTAACAGTACATGTATTTTATTCTGCAGTCAGAGGTTATATTCTGGTAATGTTGATCTTAATGTCACATGTATGATATATGGAAGTTCAGCAGTGAAGTTTAGAATCTGTTTAAGGTGGTTAAAAGGTGGTTAAAAGCAAAAATTTAAATAATTTTTTAAAAGATTTCTTGGGGCTGTTCATAATAAGATTAGGATTTCTGGTGGTATGATTTTCTATATGCTACACACCAGGTCAGTGGAAGTGTACCAGACCTCCTCACTGAAGCTGTTATGTACAGTCCAAGTACACAGAAAACTGATCAACTGTGTCCGCTGGCATCCCCAGCACGTAGGTACCACCAGCAGCCCTTCCCCCTACAGACACTGGCTGGCTTGTGGCTCCAATGAGTCCGTGATTCATGTCTGCGATCTTGGGAATATTTTGGGTAATTGGTATTTATTTATGATATTGATAAGTTATATGTTTCTTGTCAAAGATTATTGATTAAGTATTACTGTCATATTTATGGGCACATTTTAGATAAGCCCGCTCGTTAATTTAAGTTTTCATTTATTAAAAAAAAATGCCAGTTCAAATTGGTGTAATTAATTTTAGCTTAATACATGTTATTATTGTAATTTGCTTGTAGTATGTTAACTGATTAAATAGACTACATGAACCGATTTTATTACGTGATATCATACTCTATAAAAGACAAGATCTAATTCTAATACTTTGCATATTTATAGAAAGCACAGAGGATCCACCACCTGCTCCAGTGTGTATAACTGATAGTTTCTGCCAGTTAGAGGACCACAGCGGTCGAATCACTGGACTTTCATGGAGTCTTCACACAGACGCTATGTTGGTGTCGGCTTCATATGATGGAACTGCAAAGGTAACACTGAAGCCATTATACTGTTATTGGTATGAAAGAAAACTTGTTGAAAAATATTATGTAAATAAAAATATCTCTTAATTGAAGTTATATTTACTAAAGCAAATAGTTTGTTGTTTGTCTTTAATTTATCTTTAGTAATAAGTAAAAAACTTCTACTTGCTTAAAGTAAACTTAGTCTACCAGGAAGATTTTGGTTAATTATTTCATTCACACTATTACCAGTCTTAAAAGGCAAAAAAATCTTTATCAATTTACATTTTTGTCCATTTTTGACTCCAGGTATGGAATGTCCTGAAGAGGGAGCCAGTGGCATGTTACACAGGTCACAATGGTCGTCTGCTCACTGTGTTGTGGAGCAGTGTGGACTGTGATGTCATATTTAGTGGAGGGGATGACTTTGCCGTCCACCAGTGGAAACTGTCTGAGTGGGAGGGGCATGAAGATAAAGGTGAAATAACTATGCCATGTGATCCAATGAAAGAAAATTAAAATTGTGTGTGCAGATGTGTAAATAAATGTTCAACATAGTTAAGTTTTTTTGTGCATATACGTAACTGCAGTAAAGCTGAAGGTTTTTGAAAATTGTTTTACTATCTAGACCTGTCTAAAAATGTGAAATTCATTTCTTTTTTATCATTGTCATTTATCTACATGTTTATTGCCTTACTGTAAGTGTCTATAAGTAAAACAACACCATGCAGTGTTTTCCTCCTTTGCTCCACAGGAGGGCCTCAGAAAAGAAAGAAATATAAAAGCAAAGGTAGAAATCATCACAGCAGCCAGAACCATAGAGCAGAAATCTCTGATTCTCCAAGGGAGCCTTCTTCCAGTAATACTCAAAATGAAATTTCCACACAGGATACCAATGTGCCTAAGTCACATTCTGTAGATGTTTCTGAAGTGGAAGAGCTACAAAAGATGTTAAACGAGAAGAGAAAACTTCTAGAAGAGCAACAACGAGTGGAGGAAGGGAGTAATGGTACGATGGAGGCAGTTTTTCTGAGTCTAGTTTAGATGTGAATTCTATTTCAGGTAGTCAGCTATGTAAATCAGTGAAACTTTGAGATTTTTTCTTTGAAGTGGACCTTAATATGTTTACTAATTTAAAAGAAATTAAAGTTACAGTGTACATATTGTATATTTTAGATACATAGTCTAATATTTTAAACTTTACCAACTTTTTCATATTGTTTTGACATATCTCATTAATTTTAAAAGACCAATCAGGAAGAATGAATGTGGTGGAAGACAAAGGGCAACTGTTGTCTGCCATATTTGGCTCAGCTGCTGCTGCTGCAGGAGAGGGTACAGTGGTGCCACCTACACATTTGATAAATAGAACAGGTTAGTGTTCAGTTGCTTTCATTCTCAAACAGCGCAGACCAGATGAAAACAGCAATTTGAGTACAAAGACAGCAGTTTGATTCATAAGATAAATCAATTAGAAAATTCTTTAAAAGGTACATGTAAACTGGAAATTACCTCAAGTAACAGTGTCATTTTGTGACCAGAGCTCATAGGGACCATCATTAAGTTCCTGACTGTTATGTAAGCATGGTTATATCAGTCTTTGTTTTGACTTTTGTGTGCGAGGTTAATCTAAATCTGTTTCTTGTGAAAAAAAAAACTGCTTTGATTGCTAATTGGATGTAAATGGACATAATTTTTAAAGAAAATATACATAGCTGATGTCTGGTGTTCATTCATTTTCCAGTGATTCCCAGTATAGACCACAAGGACAGGAAGAAGAGGAAGCCCAAGTCCCTGTTCCCTGTGTCAGGGGCTGCCGAAAACAGAAGCAAGGGGGCAGCACAGGAGGACTGTGTGCACCTGGCAAAGCAGATGTGGGGTCAGTGACATACATTTCATGACTTTAAAGTGTTTGGTATTAGTTACATTTAACATTTTGTGCACTGTGATAAATAAAATCAAATTAAATATTCTGTCGGAAGATTGAAAAATTTATTGAATCTGGATCGTGCTCTTGAAAGGTCATCAGTATAGAATATATTTCACATTTTCAATAGTTTTATGAATTTGGAGAATATTGTCCCTAGTCACAATGGATTAAAATGATAAAATCTTGACATTTATACTAATCAGTTTGATTAAAAAAGAAAAATTTATAATAATTTGGCTTCCTATTTATCCCTTGACCCATGAGATAAACTGGACCAGATTCACATTGTTATACTCTATACAGGAAAAGCTCCAGAAGATGCCAAGGTTGACACCAATCATTTAGGACTGTACCTTGACAGACCCCAGGTGTATGTGCTGCTGAGGAAGGAAGGTGGGACTGTTTTATTCCTCCTTCTACTCTTTTTAAAATGATTTTAGCATTTTGTATTGAATTTTTGTAATGTCATATGGAGGTTCTAATAAGGGTAAACGAACAGGGGGTTAGAGTGTGATGAGCAAGGTGAAACAAGTGTGGTTGCCAAAGAAAATAGATGAAGTTTGGGTGTTATTGAAAAACTAAATTAATTGTACAGTTCTAATTAAAAGAGTTATAAAAAAATGTGTTTTCATATTCAGGTGATCACCATGTGTCTCAAGGTTATATAGATGGTTATCTTCAGCTGGAGGTTTGGAAGGGAAACGTGTCTGGAGCCTTGAAATATGCTGCAGAACATGCTGTCCTCTCGGACTGGTTGATGTCCATAGCACCCATGGGTAAGTCTTGTCTAAATTGGCACCTCAGTCATGGTTCCTGATCTAGACAGCTGATTGATGTAATACTTCTGTAGCCTCCCCTGTTCACATCACTAATGCCTTCTGTAAACTTCTGTAAAAAATGAATAAAAATGATGATCCAAATTGTTGTCAAAGGTCATTTTTTTTTAGCTTTTCACTTTGTACATGAAAAAGTCTACTCTTTTTAGACTTGTAAAAATAATCATAAAATTGGGTGACCCCTTATGGACATGATTTTTGGAGAAAAAATGGGTGAAAGTTCTCTTTTGTCAAAAAGTGACTGGATATTTCAGAAGTCTTCAAAGTGAGGAGAATTTAAGTGTAGGTAAGACATTTCTCCTGAATTGAATTCATTTGTTCCTAATACTAGCTATTCCTGAATTAAAAAACATGTTTCTAGAACCCCACCTTATTATTTCTCCACTGGTGTTTGTTTATTTCTGATCAGCTTCCAAGCGGACATATTTGGAGCTATGTGAGGTATATGCTCAGCAGCTGGAGAAGGAAGGGAACTACCATAAGGCCGCCTCTTACTACCTAGCCTGTCATAAGGTCTATGAAGCAATTGATATGTTGAAGAGGAATCGGCTGTTCAGGTAGATCTTATTGAGTTTTAACTTGCTTATGCCTTGAAACCGAAGTTGTATTACCTAACTGATAAGATATGTGAATTTGAAATTTAAAATTATTGTATGTGCTTACATTGTGATTAGTTTACTTCTTTGGCTCCTATATGAATACTGGCTAATGAATATCAATTTTGTTTCTTAATTTTTAACAAAAGTACTTCTGCATTTCTGCATAGATTTTAAGATGTTATCAATGAAACACTCAAGACCGCATTAAAGGAACTGTTACAATGTTAACACTTCCAGTATTTTCAGTGAGATATTTTGGCAACATTTGCTGTGTATTTTTTAGGGAGGCAGTTGCCTTGGCCAAGTTACGCCTCTCTCCGTCAGATCCACTGCTCTCCAGTCTGCAGGAATCCTGGGGGAGACATCTTGCTAAAGATGGCAGCTATGAACAGGCTGCAAAATGGTGGGTAATAATGCTGGGTACTGGCACTGATTATTTAAAGCAACCACGCTCTTTTAACATATTTTCCTGTTAAATTTTCAAGACCAGTCACAAGGAATGAAAACTATATCTGAGAAGTGAGAGAAGAGTCAGTCACTGGTATCTCTTACTATATCAGAAACACTAGTACTGTAGTAAATTGCATGTGAATATGAACCAAGTAATACTAATTGTTTTATAATTTAGGTAAAGTGTCAGCTCAGATTAGCTGTATGATTTTAATTGCTATTTGAATGTTATGAAAACATATACCCTTCTTTTGAATAGCTATTTGGCACTGAAGCAGCCTCTTGAAGCAGCAAAACTAATGGCACGGCGAGCAGACCACTCTGGATTGGCTGCTGCAGCCCATGTGACCATATCAGCCAATGAGATTGAAGCTGGGATGGTGTATGCCCAGCGCTATGTACAAGAGTGCTTGGCAGTCTGTGACTGGGCTTCTGCAGTAATGTTCTCAAAGTCTGCTGAACAGTTTACAGTAAGAATTTGATGAAAAATATTTACCATTTTAATTACTGTTTCTTTAAACTTTGAGTTTCAGTTTATGCTTCACTAGCTGTTACAAATGTCCAAACAGTGCCAATCATAGACATAGAAAAAAGAGCGAAATGAAAATTTAATATAACTGTAACTGTTACTGCTTTGTAATGCTAGTAGATAATATAAAAATCACCAGTTATAGACACATACACAGATTTTAACTTTTTACAACTTGACATACTGGAAGGTTGGAGGTGGAGGAACCATCTGTTCTTTTCATTGGCATCCAGTTTATCTGCATAAAAACAGATTTATCTGCATAAAAAACAACTTCCAGTTTATCTGCATAAAAAACAACTTCGTCTCACAAACCTTGGATCAGCCCTAGGGTCACTGCACTACATTAACATTTTCCAATTCTTCTGCAGGTTCTGGCCTTGTTTGTGACAATGCATGAAGCTGTCTTGAGGTTTCTTGTCAACCAGAAATGTCTGGACAGGAATTATCTGAAGAAGTCATGTCCAGGTGGTTTACTGACCACAGAGGCACTGGAGCATGAGGAACCAAGAAAAGGTTAGTCAACTGGGGAAAACTTTCATCTTCCTGAAGTTGAAAAAAATAAATAATTATTGGGCAGCTTTTTTAAAAACATTATTTGTGAAATTATTGGATTGTCTGTACTTATTGGTGGATTGATATCTGCAGTGCTTTGAAACATTGTAAATTATTGTAAAAATAAGTATTTCAGTAAACATTACCATCACATTTGATATGTGCAATATGCAGTCTGGTATACTTAAGCAATAATAACTTGTTTATGATTTTCACTTTAAACAACAATATACTATTAAAAATAAAACTTAAAAATTTACAGGTGATGGTGGCTTTCCTCAGTGGTGCACTGTTCTGATTGAAGGAGAAACTTTTATGCAGTATTTTACCAACCTGCTGAAAGCAAAGATTTTACCTGAGTCTCTGGAAGAGTCTGGTGGTTGGAGAGATGTATATGAACAACTGATGAAGTGGAGGGCAGTGAAACAGGGACAACTGTCCACTTTACAGGTTTTAAATTGTTATTATTATTGGACATTACTTATAACAGTAATAGTATTGGTTATAACGTAGTAGTTAATAGTACAGAATACGTAGATATGACATGCATATAGAAGTCAACTTAGAAGTTTTCTGTAAATCTGTAGTTCATATGAGTTAACTTTGTTGCAGTTTGGATATTTTTACTTGTAGTAAAATGCCAGTTTTCCTCTTTTCTCAGTTTCTCATCCATGTTGCTTTGGAAACAACTCTGGGAATTCTCGCTCTACAGTGGGGAGATCTGGAAGTGGCGAGTGGGCATTTCTTAGAAGTTTTAGCTGGAGCCTATGAGCTAGGCCATGTAGACATAATGATAGAGCTGTGCAGAATGCTGTTTCCTCAAGGAAAGCTTACAGTGGGAGGTGAGTTTTCTTCACTTAAAGGAATAGCTGAAATCTTTATAATATTTTATCTGAGTCTCCTACATGTAGGTCATTGTGCTGTTTTAATCAAACTTTGTTTTAATGACTGAGGTATTTAAACCTGAAGCAAATCCAGTGTGACCATCATAACAATTCCATTAGATTTCATAGACTTTTATTACCATGAAGAAACAAAGTCCATGGGAATTTATGGTTTGCATGTATATTTTATTAAGGTGAACTGCATTATTTAAATATCACAAGAACAACCATATATTTTATGAAGTATATTAAGAATAATTTATAAAAGTGTATGTTCCCTATACAAGAGAAATATCTTTTAACCCAATGGGAGCACAGAATTATTCATAGTTTTAAATTTATAAAAATGACTGTTTATTTCAGGGGCGAAGGTCACTCAGCCAAAGTCTAACACTAACACTTCTCTCAAAGAGATGGTTCAGTCAGCACTTGACGGAGGAGATAATGATATTACAGCCAGCAGACAGGCAAAGAATATCTCCCCAGAGCTGTTCCACACAAGCAGGCAAGAATGCAGTACACAAGACAGTCTGAATGCTTTCATTGCCTTGTCCATTCTCCTTGATGTGTGGTGGAAAAATGCTGCGAACTGCACTGCCAGGAATGTAGTGTCTGGACACGTAGAAAACGGGGAAATGGACACTGTTTATGCATCTCCTTTCCCTGATAACAAAAATTTCAGTCAAAATGTTGAAGAGGAAAGGCCAGCAAGATCTGAAAATGGTGATATTGATGACACTGGGTTATCTATTAATTGTACAGAAAATGGCAAGGAGTCAATTTCATCTAGTCTTCAGTATAGTGCAAAAGCAGAGTGCAATAACAGTTTTTCAGTACAAAATTCAGATCACTTAGATCTTCTTGATGGCAAGGTTTTGCAAGAACTTTGTCAAGCTTTATTGTGGGATGTCCATGCAGCTAGAAACAAATATAATTACCGTTTGATGGAGATTGAAAAAACATTGGCCAAAAATACTTCTGGAAAAAAGGACAATCAAGATATGACGACAGATTTACACAAAGAAGGCTCTGAGTTGGAAGGTGCGGAAAGTGTTGAATGTGCTGAAAATAACAGAACTATGAGAACAGAAACCTGTAGTGTTGTTACCAAAAGTGAATTGGAGATAATTGATAATGAAGGGAATATGCATCCCTCTGGTAGTGATGCTGAGACCATTATAAATGGTACTGATGAGAAAGATGGACCTAAGTGTGTTAGGTGTGACAGGGCTGATTGTGTTGGATGCGATAATGACACACCCAATGCAACTGATGACATTAGTTCAAAAGCTATTGGGATGTCTTTACCAGAACCGGGTATTGAAGAACACTTAGTAAAAGATGATCAAATTCATGGAATAGATGGAAGTAAGGTTAACTCTGCAAATGGAGGAATGGTGGACACAGTCCAGTCGGAAGAGAAAGAACTGAAAAAGATGTTGGAAAGATTGCCTGCTCTTCCTAAGGTAAAGGGACCTTTAAACTGTTTCATGTCAAAGGTTCATTTTCTCCATCCAAAATAATAAGCAAAGTTTTGAAAATAGATAAAATTGTAAGCAATGCCATGTATAATACTTACATAATTCTAATGTGATATTATAATGTAGTTGTGCTTTTCATAGAAACCGTTTTAATAATATTATGCCTTCATAAATTCAGTTGTTCATTATTTTTATGAATAATCCCGTTGCATTTTTTTGTTAATAATTTTTCATTCTAGACCAAACTTCAAAAAAACTTTCCTCTATAGAACAAGATAGAGCATACCAACTCTTTTGATTTTAATGTTGTTTTGATATGATAAATTATTTTTAGAGAAATACATTATACATAGAATGTTTATTTCGTTTTCCAGAATTTGACATTCCCAGACCCAGTTGAATCTGCCCTGATCATCTCCTACATGCTGAAACAACAATACAGCTCCCAGCCCAGTGAGAGGACTGCTGTCATTGGCTGGGCTAAACAGTATGCTGTTACAACAGAAACAGTGAACCTTCTGGATAAATTGTTGTGGCAAGCTGCAGAGATTGTGCACAAAGAATTTTAGAACAGGAAATTTCAGTTTCGGTCTTGAGCAGTTTTGTTGCCAGATTTATGAAAGTGAGCCCAAAAATAAAATTAAAAAAAAACAGGAAGAAAACCTCTCTAATGTTGAGTTCAGAATGACTAAAAATTAACATTAAGATGATATTGAAAGACTTGCAACTTATCTGAAATAATAAAAAAATCATCATATGTACATAGTTTATTGTCCCTTTGCTTCAATCCATGTTTCAAAGCATATGCCTCGTATTTTGTCCCTATATAGGCCCGTATCCAACCGTTTTGAAAAATATATAATTTTATATATATATATATATATATATATATATATATATATATATATATATATATATATATATATATATATATATATATATATAGTATTTTATGAAAGAAGACAATTATAATAGTTTTGCAATACCTTTCCAGGGGCAGATCTAGGAATATTTGAAGGGGGGGGGTCTGCGGATGCGAATTCGACCCTCCCAATTTTGGTATTTTAGAGGACGAACGGTGCCATTTGGTACTGTTTAGAAGTATGATTTAGCTAGTCAAAATTCTTATTACAAGAGGGGACCATTAGTGTGATTTTTTTTTCAGAAATCAAAAGGACCCCCTGACCCCACTCTAATTCCGCCATTGCTTTCCCTTAGTGTCAATGTCAAGTTCGTTTTTCAGTAGGTCAAAACTCAAACGCACTTTCCTTCAGGATCGGTGCGTATCTTGAATTGCAACGTTTTTACATAAATGAATTACATTGTAGTACGTTGAAAAGTTATCAGCATGGTATGTTTCAGTCAAAGAATGCTAACCATTCCCTACACTTGCTTTATTTTGATATGAAATAATAATGACAAATTTAAATATAAAAGTAAAAATAAAGACAAACTACTTCTTTGACTGCAAAAAAAAA
>NW_019776068.1:282518-331568 GCF_001039355.2 Lingula anatina | reverse complement strand
TTAAAGTAGGATTCCTTCGTATCCCTTATAAGTTCCTTAACAAGCACAGACTGAGTATCATAACAGAGTATATTGCCCGGAGTAGGATTGGTTTTCATTTTAGCATAAAGTTTCTTTTTTTTATTTATTTCATGTTTTAGTCTATCAGAAAACCAAGGTTTATCATTCCTTTTAATAATTCTTACTTTTTGCGGAATATGCTTTTTAAAGATAAGGAGTAATCTTTCAGTAAAATTTCTAGTCATTTCGTGTATATTATTTTGAGATTGAAAAAAGGTATCCCAATCAAAGCTTATAATATCATTGTTTAGACCATGAATATTAGCTTGATCATATTTCCAGATTATTTTCTTATATGGCTTATATTTAAGCAGAAAAACATCAAATGAGGACACGAGAGTGCTATGATCGGTCGATCCAATGGGAGCCTCAACTGACACATTTGTAACCAACCCTGGGATATCAGTAACTGTCAAGTCAATGCACGAGGATGAATCACCTTGTATTCTGGTTGGTTCTCTTACTAGCTGGTCCAGACCATGGGTTGAGAACAGATCATGTAGCAATTCACCTGCAACATCATCCCTTCCACCCAGGTACCAGTTCCGTGAGTGGGCGTTAAAGTCCCCGTTGATGATTATTCCGTCAGATCTGGATAATTTAGCTCTATAGAGACAATCAGATAATTGACTTATAAATTGGTTTCTTTCATTTGCAGTTTGGCTTGGAGATCTGTAAAAAATACCATACAGAAGCTTTTTATATTTAAGCTGTAATTCAATCCAAAGGCAATCCAACTCCGTGTTACACAAGTCCTCTCTTATTTTATATATCATGTCATTTCCCACATAAATTATAAAGCCACGTCCCTTTTCCGAGTATAAAGGATTATGATAGCCATCGATGTAATATTTACTAGTCAGATAATGCTCAGGAATTTTCCCCGCTTCACACAGACCGATTATATTAATTTCCAATTGTTTAGCGCGAATGGATAGAGCGTCAAACCTTAGCCCGTTTTCGGCCCCAAGGCTACGTATATTCGAAAAGAGTATTTTTAAGTCATTTTCAGGTTTAAGCCTAGGCCCTGGGTTGGGATGTACGTCACCGGCGAGAAGAAGTTTGAATCCTGACAGACTTATATATTGAAATGTCGACGTCGTTTGGAAGAGAGTTAAATAAAATGCAAGTAGTTCAGCCGCAATAAGTATATAGGTTTTCACATAATATGATTTAGCGAATAATTGCGATATGCAACAAAGTAACAGTAGTGAGGACAGATTGCCGCCAGCGACACACGCAAAGGAGAATGGAATAACCGGCCGATCTTTATGATCTTGGGTTACACTTATAGGATATACCAAGTAAAGGCACAAAGTTACAATGATAAAGAGGAAGATGAGAGCGGTTAACGGTTTCATATAAATTAAATAAGGGAACTTAAGGTGTGTTTCCCTTTTCTTAGCCATACCTTTGAGACAGCAGAAACAACCAACCGTCACCCTCCACTGCATCAAGCTAATCCCCATTTAGATGGTACACCTCCCACGATACATCCCCCCTGATCCCCATGCCAAGTCCCTCCTCCGGCTCCCCTTCACAACATATAAAACAGTTAAAGAACATGGTTATATAAATGGGAAAGAACAAAACAGAATAGATAATACTCTTGACAGGTCGTATAGTGTAGATTGAGATGGCACGGTGAAAAGAAAAGGCAAGGTTTGGGATGGCTTCGGAATTAAATACGGCTGTAAGTTTTCTACCAATCTCCATTAGTAAGGTCATTGATGTGCAAGGCTTGCATGTGCTTACTTATGTCATCTGGACCAGTTATTGATTACTATTTCGTCCATCATAAAACAGATAATGGTCATCAGAAGTTGATAACAGTAAGTCATCCATCTTAACCATCGTTTGGTGTCTCATCCATTATGAGCCAGGTATCGTGTAATTAAATTGACATTTTTCTAGTTACACACCAGCTTAAATATGCATTTATCCATTGATTAATAGAGACATGACTCTAAAACCTACATAAAATCAAACTAAAGCTCATCGAGGATAATCACCAATAAATGTTTGGTCAGTTACACCTCAGATTAAAATTTTGTATTTTCTGACTGGCTATATGGGCATTTTTACAATCCTGGGCTCCTTTTTTTCCCACCAAGGGTCAAAAATAGAAGTCATTATTGTGTTGAAATTTGTACTTTTCTTGAAAGTATAGACCTGAAGGGTATAAGAAATGACAATCCCGAGATAAAACCTTGTGTATGTATAAAGATATGATTATTTGAATTTTGAAAATCATTTTCAATCAATTTTCATAAGCAAAACCTTGAAGTGTGTGACTTTTATGATAATTTAAGGTATTGATCTCAAAAAAACCACTTAGTTTTACTCAGAGAGTATTGCTCTTTTATGTATTTGCAAAAAAAAATGGATGAAAATATCCAAAATTTGATGAATCAATGACATTTTGTAATTTTCCTGTTTCAGTCTTAAATGTGACTCCATGAAGTTTTTGATTCTGAGATATTCTGAGGACTTCCGTACTTCACTTTACCTTGCATTAGTTCTTTATGTTATGCTTCATGATTGTGTAAAATATTATTTTGCACAGACATGTGTGCTAATTGCAGTGTCATGTTAAAATAAATGTCCTTTCCGAAACATCCCTGTTTTGGAAAGGACATTTTTTTAAACATTTATGATATTGTTTTAATATATTGTAGTATTTGAGTTTATAAGTTTTAGGTGAAGTCTATGAATAACTGGGCAAAATAGGTGGAAGCTGAACTAAAATTGAAGTCTTTTTCTTACATTTTGTGCTTGTTTTGTCTATTCTGTACTAGTAATTCATTAGTGGAAGTTTATTTTATTAAATATTGATTCTGAAATATATTCCAGGTATTCTTTATGCCATTATACCTTATTCCAGTTTCTTTTGTTACAGTTCATAGCTGTATGAAATATTATTTGACAATGTCAGATTTACCAACAGTAAAGACATGTTTTAAAATATGTCCTTTTGGACATGTCCTTGTTTCGGAATGGACATTTATTTAACATTTATGAAATTGCCTTAAGATCTCATAGTATGTTGGTTTACAAGGTACAGGTGAAGCAATCATTGGACAAAATATGAGTCAACTAAATTAAAACTGAACTGTTTTTATTACATTAATTGGTCATTTTGGATAGTTTTTGATTCTTTTTTGAAATGTTACTCCCTTAGTATTTGATCATGACATGAAATAGAGTCTTCTACACTCCATTATACCCTATTCTACTTCCTTTTGATACAGCTCATAGCTGTATAAAATATTATTTGACAAGGTCAGGTTTAAATTTAGTAATTACATTTTTAAATATGTCCTTTTAGGCATCATCTCCATGTCCTGTGTTTCGGAATAGACATTTATTTAACATTTACGAAATTGCTTAAATGATATATCATGATGTATGTATATATTATAAATAATCACAGGAAGTTAATTATAACCTGTGTCTGCCTGCAAGCGCCTTTGTAAACCCTGCCAGTGAACTGACTCTCGCAACTTTAACATGTGTAGCCTCATAACTATTTTCGATTACTTTTATGTACATCATAAGTAAGCAATATTTAAAATAAGGTAAGCTATATTATTCAAAATTATATTCTACATAAATTTGATGTGCTTCCCATCATCCTCTTCCTCATGAATAATAAATAGATGAGCAGACCAAAGAGTAAACAAGTGTTTTAGACAATGTGTTAAAAAATGTCCTTTCCGATACAAAGCATCCAAATTGCCTTTATTTCTATTTATACTGATATAATCTCTTCAATTAATTGTTAATTTAACTTTGAAATACATGAACTTAGGGAAAATATGCAATGGAAGTTCTAGTAGATCCAAAGAAAAGATGCTGACTTGCAAAAATGAATTTTTTTGTTGAGGATATACCTGTATATAGAAATTTAAAAAGATGCCATTGAAGAAATGTTTTTCTATTATTTTAATGTCATATGCATGATGCTCTAACAGTGATTTGCTCATGTCAAGTGAAACATACAGCATTAAAGACAGAATTATAACATTGGCACTGTAAAGGTACTTTGTTTCGGAATGGACAATTTTTAACAAGCATCTCAAAAAAGGCCACAGTTAAATGGGTTTCTGTGCACTGGATTTTTCTTATATAAAAATAAATATCACATGTCCTGGGCTTTAGAGAAATATATATTGTTACAGGCTAGGTGTCAACATGTTCTTTTTATGTAAGAGAAACCCAATGTTTCGGAATGGACAAATTTAACGGAAAAACACGGTAGGGTTATTTTGCACTCCATGTCAAGCTCCAGAATCATCGCGCAGATTTCATTATTTGATACAAACAATACCAATACATCCAAATAATGATTAGAATGGTTAATTATACTGTATGTTTTATGATATATTTTCTGAAAGTAATTTATTTTTGTTTCGGAATGGACATTTCGTTTAACGGAAATACCAGCATGCCATTAAAAGACTTTTTTTCTAGGATACACCTCTCTCCTGTTAATATTTAAACTTTTTTGCTTCCACCATACTACTGAGTGTTTTATAATCCAAAAAAATGCAATGTCAAACACTGTTTTAATTTATTTCAGAATGCTTTTTATTTCATATGACTAAAACGGGAAAAATTTTTGGTCATTTTTCGGGCTTTGCTTTAGCATAACTTTGGACTCGGTGGTGATATTTGGTTTCCATTTTCATTGTTTATCTTCACTTACACCATTCTCTAACATAGTGATTAAAGAATTCTTTGATCATATGTATGTAATTTGTTAATTAGCAATATGTGGGAAAATCTGAAAAGTGCCCAGGATTGTAAAAATGCCCATATAGAGAGACAACTCCATAGTTACATTCTCCATGTGGTAACAAGATAACCGATCAGTCGTGTAGATGTTTACATGCTTGGCTAAAAAGATGTGATATAGCTGACTAACTTGGCTGTTCTTTAGTGACAAATGGAAGCACACAAGCTTGACTAAGTAGTGATGTTGTATAGCTAGCTACGTTGACTGTTGTTCAGTGGCAAATTGAAAGCACACAAAAGACTGCACGACGGCTACTCACACCACTTGCTTGCGTGGTTTACGAATTACGGGTGGTTTGGCAGGGGCATTTTCCATGTCGGTGATAATATTGTCAATGTCGTCAGTTACTTGGAAGACACGAATGACTCCGTTTTTGGTTTTCCCAAGAATTTTCCCTCTGTCTGACCAACAATTAGAGATCGAACCGTGATCCGTCAGTCTTCTTAAAAGACCACGATTCATTGGGCTTAAATCTTCATAGACACGGATCCCGGTCCCTTTCAACAGAAATCTATTTCCAATAAAGTCATCACGGACAGCTTTAGACTTCAGCCTAATTATAATTTGGCTTTGATCTGCCCTCTTATGTTGAGGTAGCCTATGCGCCGTTTCTATATCATCGCTGACAAGTTTTGGATGAATCGGTGTGTCAGATAAAGTTTTCACCAAGCTGGAGATGCAATGCTTCACATTGAAAGGCTCTTTTTTCTCCATTTCACTTAAGGGGACCCCGGAAAATCTTAGCTGTAAGCGTCTCGAATACTGAGAGTTCTGATTAGCAAGAAGTGTTACTTGATTTAGATCCTCTTTTATTTTCAGATTTTCTGCTCGTAACAAGCTAAGTTCGTCCTGCAGCTCCGCATTAATTTCGGCAAGCTCGGATTTGATGGGAGCTATTTTAGATGTAATGGCCTCATTTATTGCCGCTCGAATTTTCACATCGACAGATTTCATTTTCTCATCCAAATGTTTCTCGAAATCAGTGAGCATGTCTTTCATTCGTGATTCAAACTGGCTTAGAAAGTTAAGAAGATTCGGGTCGGGATCATTAGAAAAGGCATCAGAAGACACAGTCCTATTTTCAGGCGTATTTGGCCTACCTCTTTTACCAGGAGGCTGTACGGGGCTTGACTGGTCGTCGTCATCATATATTCCTCCATCTTGGATGTCAATCCCAGTCCTCTCCCTGGTGCCCGTTAGGAAACTAGTAATAGCAGACTGTGCCATCTTTTGCTTACATCCACCTGCGTACAGACACTGCTAGGAGACTTTATAAGATATGTCGAGACAACAAATTTCACTAAGCAGCAGCCAAACTAAAGAAAGACACTCTAACGTCCGAGCCTCCCTAATCTGTGACCATTACATCTCGTGACGTCACAACCCGATCGTGATCATAAGATAGCGCGAATAGAAAATAGAATTTAGAAAATAGACATTGCATGTGAACGAAGCCTTAGAATAACTTCACAGACAATCAACGTCTGGTTTAATTAACTAGCCCAGTTCTGCTATCTCTTGTAACGAGTGCCTCGTGGTGCGGAGTACAGCTCAGGTGACTCCAGCTATCAGGACGAGTGAGGTGTGTTCTCACATACACCCAAGTCTACAGTTAGTGCAAAATTAAAGAACCATAGTTTGAAGGTATTTGGAAAGTTCCAAAACCCCGTTAAATGAGATGTTATTCAATGGTAGTGTCGGGCGGGGAAGGTAATAACTGCTCAATCATTGGCATTCTCTTGTCCTTGTATTGAGTTGTAAACAACATCTCCTTGAACAAAATGTTATCGAAGTCCCTACTTAGAATAACTTCACAGACAATCAGCGCATTGATTAATTAACTACTTCAGTTCTGCTATCTCTTGTATCAAGTGCCTCGTGGTGCAGTGTGCATCTGAGGTGACTCCGGCTATCAGGACGAGTGAGGTGTGTTCTCATGTACACCCAAGCCTACNCAACCCCCTGTGCGGACCGTTCCGTGTGACACAATAATCTATCCTGCAATGTTTGTCTTTTTGGCACCATTTTGGCACAAATTAACAATTTTGTAAAACACTGCTAACCTTATTTTACGCACTGCAAACCCGACCGCTTGCATGTATGAGTACAGGTGTGTCAAAGCAACTTGCATGACAGGCCCTGAGATCGAAGATATAGTTTTGCAATTTTTTTTATTATTTAGGACATTTCTGGTTTCTAATTTCACAGCTGAGTATCACTGTGTGTGTGGAAGTCAGTCCTGTGGAAGCATATTATTTCTTCCACAACCCATTTAAAGTATTCATACAAATCAGAAGAGGTCTCACTACACTTCCTACTTACTAGTAACTTAGTTCTGATAGTTCTAGCTGACCAGACAAAATGAGAGATGATTAAGTGTATCAAAATTGTTTTCAGATCGAGAGCACATATAAAGGAGTGAACCACAACCATATGGACTTTGCGGCGTTTATTTTTTACAGCAGCTGTATGCAGTGTAACATTTGCTGCTTTAAATTAGAAGTAAACTAAGGAACACGAGGGTCAAAGCCAAGATCATGTGGTGACATTATCGGGTAGGTGGGACGATAACCTTCGAAACAGCATTCATCTTGCTGCTCATTTAAATGAACTATGACGATTTATTGTGATAGAGAACTCCAATAGATGATAGAATGTATTATTGTTAAGGTGAGACTCTACACCTAAAATTGATATTTTTGGACCTAGCTGAGACACCTCAAAATGTTTACCAAATGTCAGGGTATGATGAAAAATATTGAAAATAACAATTTGAAAAGCTCATTTTCATATCCAAATTAGGTTAATTATACAAAGTATGCATATTTTGGGACGAAAATTAAAATGATTATATCTCAAATACCATAACACCTCTTTAAATTCTGTTGTTTTTTTTTTTTATTATTTTTGCAGAAAACAACTTGAAATAATTTTTGGCAGAAGAAATTCCCAAATTTTGAATTAATAATAAAATTAATTGATTTTTTTTAAATCTTTATGTCTTTTGTAGCGCTTACTGATACAAAATGACCTATAAAATTGACCCCTTACTTTCAAATAAAAATTCCTTCTGACAAAATGAAGAAAGAAGCATAACACACATAGCTCCCAAGTTTTATTCAGACATAACAAGCCAGTTCTAAGATATTAGCTCATGAATTTTACGATTCAGACCAAAAGCGCAATTTCGAGATTTTTACATTTTAAAGTTTTATTTACATAATGAACGAATAGTGTGCTTGCTCTTGGCTTTCCTCTCCTGGCATGCCCGGTAGTGGCTCTTTTTCATTCGCAGCTCATCTGCCCTAGTCATAGAGGCCATGCAGATTTCTGTTGGTATTACAACCATGTTAAGCATGACTTGAGCAAGATGCATGTTACCTCTATTGAGCTTACCAACAGCTAGGGCAACTGCAGAGTCCACTCTGTTCTTCCCAACAAACACGGTTTGGGGGCAATGAACCCAGATTAGATTATTTAGAGATTCATTGGCATTACTGGTTTTCTCATGGGTCATTTTTTAGCATATTTTCATCGGCCATTCTTTTATAAATAGGCACATGGGCTAGGGCTGATTTATAAGACATGTAGGTAGAATTTTTTCCTTCATGTGGTGGGGGTTCATCCCCTTAAGCTATAGCTCTGTTGTAAAAACACCATGAGTCCTCACCCATGGGACACCTGCTGTGATGTGGGCCACCATCAGTAGACATAGAGTGAAACATCGCGGCCCATATGACATCCTTTATAGCCATGATGTAATGCAGATTACTCAAAATAGCTCCCCTATAGTAATTTTGTAGCTTTTGGCATTTTTAAAACTTGTGTGAGAGCTCCTGGTTTTCTGCCTTTTAGACGCACTTCTTTTGACATCTCCCGCAGAGCAGTGCTCATTCTCCCAGGTGCATGATCCTAGCTTGGATTTGGTGACTTGGTCTCCATAGGGTTTGACATGGCAAACTGCTATATAGAACACAGAACCTCCATCTTACAGCATTTTGGTATATCTCAAGCCAAATTGCGGAGATCTCTACCATATCCGAAGAGCTGCCTCTTGCTCCATGACCTTAGAAGAGTCTCCAAAATTCTTCGAGCACTGGTCACCGACATACTCTTCTATCCATTCACCAAACTGCTGTTGGGTTATTACCTTTGTTTTCAATTTATTTTCACTAATGGCACATGCATGACAGTACTTTGAGAGCACTTCATAATCGATTACATATCCTGTGAGGACATCAATGCATGTTCCCACCCCATAATTAGATGTAAACCCCCTCTTATGCCAAGTGCCATCAAAACTTACCATCTATATCCAGTTGATTGTGAGGATCATGATCAGGATTAAGCTCAATGGAAGCAGATCTTACCATCTCCCTTTCTTCTTCCAACACTTTGCTGCCCTTAGCTATGTGACTGAGAAACTATTTTGTTTGTTTTTTGGTATTTTTTTGAGATGCATATTAGATACCCTAAGACACTGAGAATTTTTTTCTAGGGCTGCATAACCTGCACCTAACTCATGTACAGAGAGTACCTTGAGGTCCTTGATCTCAAACCTAACATTACCTCACAACCTAACAGTAGATCCTCCTATTCTGTTAGAAAATACCTCCTTGAATTTACAGGGGTGTGACATTTTATTTGCGAAGGATTACTGAACCCATAGCTCTGCCTACTTATGTTAACACTCAGGGTGTCAGTAGAGCACTGAGGACACAACAAATCAGACAGAAAGTCATTAAGTTGAGCAAATATCTATAATCGACCTGCAAGTGTTTGATTGAGAGGTATTGGCAGTATTGTTAACACATGAGTCAAAATTACTGCTACTACTAGTACTAGTGATACAGGGTACTACGACAGCGAGAGATCTTCCCTTGCGATGTTCCCTCAACTGTCCCCGTTTTACTTTCGTTTTGTGTATTACGTAACTCACCAGCTACAGCTAGTTGTTTATTCCGCCTCAGCATAGCTTTTTTAACCTTAGGCATTCTTAAAAAACGTGAAATATTCACCTTTATTCACCTTTATTGTTCTCTAAGTGCCTCACACAATAGAAAAGACGCAATCGATCTTTGCTTGGACTTTGAACTGCCTGAAGCGGTCACTTGGTTAAGCTTATCCAATCAGATTCGAAATTGACATGCATATTTTCCGTCAGGTATCGGCAAGCCCGATTGAGCTCAAAGTTCACTTGAATTGACCACTTTTCGGGCGAATACTATAAATAGCAGTCATATAGGGGAATATGGCATGAAACAACGAGTGATTGACGTTTCATACCATATCAAATTCATTACGATTCCTGGATTGATACCGGAATTTGAGCAGCGTCAATTTGCGCTAATTACGAGATAACCTGGTCATTTTTTAATAAGTTCCACCTTATTCATAAAAATGAGCAAAAATAAGGCCCATACGCTTGCAGTTTGGTTGTTAGACTTGTTAATTCCGAAAATATTTACACTTAGGTAGATGAAAATATCTGAAAATTGATATTCGACTCCCAGAAACCCAATTTTTAGGTGCCGTGTCTCAAAAAGAAAAGAGAGATGAAGGCCATATAATGTACCATAGAGCAAGGCAAACAGCCGCAGCTATAACAACGCTTGTTCAGCGTCAGTTTTTGTTAGCAGTGATGACCTAGCATACAAAGCTTGGATTGAAAGCTTCTATATCTTTTATGTGGACTATATAATCTAGTGAATCTACTTTAGTTTGGCTGTCAGTTCCCCCAGTTTATGTTTGTTGAACAATAGTTTGAAAAAATAACCCCATAGAGGATACTATGACACCGCTCTATGACACCGCTATAGAGGATATTCCATGCATGAAGCCGGCTGACTCAGAGAGGCTATTGTCTGCCGATGCAAAGAAAGATTCAGTTTGAGTTTATTTGTACAGGGCTTTTCTGAATACAGACCCTGCTTAACAACATTTTGAACAATAATTTCCAGTGGAGATCACATTTTTAAGTTTGATGAAAACTGGTTTCAAAAACGTACATCGGTGTATATTGTTAGATATGTAGCCGTGATCAAAGTGGAGGTTACATTTTCTGAAAGGTAAAGGCCGCAAACGATGACGATATTTTCTGAAGCTACCTGCTTGACGAAGGGCTTGTACTCGTTACAAAAAATCATTTCAACAGGCGATTGCATGCGTTTGTTTTATTTAATATGACAAAGTAGATTTATACACGCGAAAGTATACATAGGCAAAAATTCCAAGTTATGAACAGAGCAAAATACAAATTGGTAATGAAAGCCATACAATGTTCAGGTGACGCCAACTGTGTGATACCGTCACAGTATTCCAGTCACATACCTCTAATTATGTCTAATTATTTAAAGTGACGAACGCATGACCCAGGACATAATCAAGATGCATGCCAAATGATATAATCCTCCCAAGCGTTGGGTCCAGTTAAGATTGAATTTTAGATCCCTTGTGGTTTTATTGAAGTAATGTTTCTGGTCCTTTTAAGTTTAACCTTGAAAACAAAATGCATTTCGTCCCGAGAGAGGGCGCTTCATCCAAATATATTAAACGAGGTCACTTAACAAAACGACAAGGAAGATTAGCAGGGACGAACGAGAAACACCATGCCTGATGCGTCTTCCGCCATTAACCTCGTGATCTACAAGGTTGTACAAGACCGGTTAGTATCATTGTTACTCGATTAAACTAAGCAGAGAAGAAAAAGAGTATATATATGAATAATCGACAATGTTAAGAAGCGGTATACTCGTACTATAGGTTTTTTTTATTTTTATTAACTATTCCAAATGTTTCATCGGTCTGATACCAAATGCTTTCTTCTTTTAATAGACTGAGCATTATATAGCATTTGAAGAATATAATTCTTTAATTCGGTTTCGACTCCCCCTTTCCTGGCCTGGGCTGATCATGTTAAATGAAAATATGCTCAGGTCTGACCCATACTATTTTAGGTGCAGCTAAGGCAGCTATATGTCTACCCACTGTACCATATACATGTGTAACAGCCATTGAATACATCAGTTTGAGAGGACTCTTATCGGGCGTAGGAACCTTGGTTAACTGTATAACAACTAAACAGTTTAAAACAAATCTTTACCCCCCCCCCCCCCCGAAAAAAATCAAAAGAAAAACAAAGCTACTGATATAACGATTTTATTTATGCAGTTTATCTCGTTATGTTTTGTAGTATTTATATCTTCAATGTTATTGTTTAGAGCTAGCGTGTACACCTCATGTAACATGTACACCTGAAAAACTGAATATTGCCAAACCGCACCATCTCCAAGCATCCCAAAGATGAACGTTATAGGTATAATAAAAGAAATTATAGGCAAACCCCTAACTCGACACAATGAAGTACATGTATCAGGTATCAAACTATGGTATATTCTGTATTTGTTACTATGAAAGCTGAAGCTATAAGTAAATATTAGTGTAAGTTTCTAGTAGGTGACTTTCGGGAAATCTGTCTGAATTAATAGCACGTGGCATGTGTGTATAAAGTCCACACCCACCACTTAGCAGTAATACATGTAGCAGTAATATCAGTAGAGATATCTTCTATTTCTCACAGCTATTCAAGAAGCACAGAAGAAAGACTATCACCGTGTTTTAGATCCTTCCGCAATATATGTGTAAAGAAATCATCTAATAGGAAAGAATAAAACCACTATATTCAACCGGACTCTGGACTCGTGTTGATCAATTATATATACCTCACCACCGCGAACAACGTAACAAAATCGTGGTAATACTACGATATAGTGTTGTAGAAGAGGATCCATTTTATTAAAAAAAAGGGGATGAAGGCAATGTGCGGCAGAGCAAAACTCATGTTAAAAGAAACTCCCGTTGAAGGTTATGTGTTCTTTGCAGACATATGTCCCGTCTGTGGGGTAATGCAAACAACCTCTGTAATACAACGCTTATTCAGAGCCGGTTTTGTTAACAGTGGTGACCTGAAATACAAAGAGTGGAATGAAAAGCTTCTCTACCTTTTATTTGTACTTTATTATCTAGTGCACTTACTTTAGTTTGGTTGCCATTGCCTACCGTATGTTTGTTGAACGGTTCACTTAGTTTGAAAAACAACATCTTTTATATGTGAAACCGGCTGATGCGGGAAGGCTATTTTCTACCCATGTGAAAAGATTGGAGCTTATTTGAACTTAGCTTTTCTACTACTTTTAAAACAATTCGAATACATTTTCAGGGTTTTTTTTACAGAATATAGAAAAAGATGAGTTTTTTCATCTGAAAGTGAATTTTCATTTGAGACTCACGCCAACTTTAAAAACACTGCCCCATTATGAGATAAGTCTGTCCTAATTTATACGAGGGTTGGGGGCATGAGATGAGAAGCTATACATGAACGTTAAAACGGTATGGAGTTACATACATGTATACGCTTTAATTATCAGTTGTACCATTATAACTAGCCAGCAAAGCCGTTTGGGAGTATAGATGTGTCTTAAAGGAACTAACATGCATGATAGTGGCGGAGTAATAGTCACTGAGATGATATATCAATATCACAATATTTCTGGTGTAAAACATGCATGATTTCCAAATGTTGAATATTTGTTTGTCCATAGACTTTGTCAATATATAAACCAAGGTCATGATATTGGGTATATAATTTTACATTTTGTTAAAGAAATACTACAATTTTACAAGGAATATAATTTTTCAGGGAATAAATAGCTGAGTATAGATCATTAATGTACGTGGGGGAAGTCATTTCCGCGGAAGCACGTGATCTCCACTAATAAAATTAATTTATTTAAATTCTAAAAACCCTAAAAGTTCCATGGACCTTACAATGATAAAACGTTTAAATATTCCAGTATTTCAAACAAGTTATAAAACCATAGTTAAGGCATCAAATTGAAGGCTGCACTTAAAATTAATAGTTTTACAATTGAAACAATTTCAATATTTCTTTGGAAAAGATGTAAAACCATCAAGACATTAAATAAAAGATTAGATTTAGAATAACATTAGCTTTTGACACTTTAAAGAAGTTCAATTATCAAAATCCTTAAAAAGATATGTTTTGAGTTCTCTTTTAAAACCGTATTTTGATGCTATATATATTTGGTGTAATTTAAGCGGCAGTATGTTCCATTCAGCTGGACCCATTACCATAAATGCCTTGTCACTATAGGTTTTCTACATACCGGTGCAAAGAGAGAGATCTCAATACACTTCCTACTGGAACACTGCGCTGGCGCATAGTTCTGATAGTTCTGACAGACCAGACATTATTATGTGAGAGATAATTAAATGTATCAAAACATTTTTTTCAGATGGAGAACACTTACAAAGGAGTGACACCACGGTCATATGGACTTTGAGGCATTTATATGTATAGAAGTTGTCTGCAATGTAACATTTGCTACTTAGAATATGAAAGAAACTCAGGAACAGAGATTTAAAGCCAAGATCACGTGGTGACATTATCAGGTAGGTGGAGCAATAACCGTCGAAACTATTTTTCTTGCTGCTCATTTGAATAAATTCTGTCGACTTATTTTCATAGATGACTCCAATATATATATATATATATATATATATATATATATATATATATATATATATATATATATTCTTTTCAGTAAGATAACATTTTGGTCAGCATTCATCATATAATATTAAAAATTTACGAAAAGACCTGTTTTATAATATGTATGTAGTTGTGGTCATATATAAGCCATTCAGCGTGTAGTACTTAGTTTGTTAATATCTGTCAGCAATCGACTTTCATACTGTTAATTGACATTTTAAAGAAAAAAGTGACGTGCAACAACATTAAAAGTCTGTAAAAAGTTATACAATACATATCAGGCTTTTATTATTTTCTTTTAGAAAAAAATAATTATACTGAATGGAGAATGTGAGATGGTTCTGCAATCGACAATAAGGAATATTTAAATTTTACACAGTTTATGTTTTATTTTGTGTGTGTCAGATTTGTGTACTTTAATAAAACAATTGGTTGGGTATGTGTTCTGATAAAAAAATCCGTTCTAGCCATCTATGGATTTTAGGAAAATCCCTTGCAGACAGTTCCTACCCCAAGTCACCCTGCACTTTCCAGGAAAGAAAATACACTGCATTTGAATAATTTATTTGAGGCATTCACAAATTAAATGTTACTTGCGGTGTGAAGAAAAATAATGGGCAATCCTGTTTACTCTTATAGACAGGAGAAAAGCATAATATATATGGTCACAAAAGTTGGCCAAGTTGTCAGCTGGTGAATACTATTATTTCTGCAGAATGACACTGAAAACGATGCACTTTACTAAAATGTCATAACATCTATAATTTTCATCATAATGGCTTGAAAGTTTCAAGTTAAATAAAAACATATTGATGCAAGTTTACTTCAAAATGCACTGTTGATATGTACTGTGCTGTTAATGTACTGTTAACATTTAGATGTCACAAAACTAGTGTATCTCTCAATTTTGCATTATTTGCTCTTTTTTAAATTATTACCCTAGACTTGAATCTTTATGAACTTCCAGGTTTTTTTTTTAAATACAGACATAATACATAAGAAATAGAAGAAATAATGCTCTTTTAACATGAAAAGATAATTATCAAAAAAAAAAAGTGAGTATTATTTTGCTGCAAAGCGTCATTCACATTTCTGACGCAAAAGTCAACTTCACATTTAAAAAACCAAATGACCATGAGCCCCGAAGAAACAAACTAGCAAACCCACTAATGGTTACAAGAGCATTAGCTCCACCAATTTGTCAGAGGTAATGCAATTTTCTGTCGAAAGATTCAGCAGCTTTTGGTTTTCATGTTGTCTGCTATGACTGTCCGGCAGAAATTTGCCAAATTTTAAGATGATTGGTTAAAATAATTGAAATATAGCTATTAACAGTAACTCAGTTTATACGGGCCTTCACAGGCTTTCTAACCAGGATCCTCCCCCTATCAGGTTTTTTGGGCCATCTGACCAGGAAGGGGCTAACAAACTCTCAACTCCATATACACTGCAAATTTATGTTTGCTTTCTATAGTCATCAACATGTGTCAGGTCTGGTGCAGGCATCGGCGATCATGTTCCTCCAGTTTACTCTATTTTCAGTCGATTGGATGAGCTTGTTATTGTACAGTTGTTGATTTGTTGCGGTAGCATTAAGGCTATCAATTTATGATGTTCTTTGTATTCCTTTTTGCCTTTCTTCTAGCTTATTGTAGTTACCGCAAAAATGACACCCTAAACATTATTTATACGCCTGCCACATGTGTTAATGTATGTAACTGCATGCTCATTTCGAGATGTAATTAGTATATGTTGTGTTCATGCATAGCAAATCCGACTACCCAACATGCATAGCTGAAGATCTTGCAGATTTAAGGATTATGTTTACCCGCCTTTTATTACATTTAGGCTATAAGATTCAGTATATGAATAAACACATTAATTACCAACGCATGGTCACTAAACTGGCACTGCTGGCCTTGGTGCGTTTGGTATATTATATTCTAATAGCTTGCCTTTGACACTATTAGTTTGTTTTCCATGTTGTGGACAACATGATCCGTATGCTTGTTCAAAACCATCATAGAAACATAGCTACTCTATGTGGATAAATGTGTAAAGGTGAATCATATGCATTCGTATCTACAAAACCTATAAACAGGTAAACACTTTTCCTTTCCAGAGATTGATATATTATTTCAGTCAGCTTGTATAACTGCTGTCTTTTTTCCCTTTAGGTTATCATTTCAAACCGTTTCTTTAGACACTGAGGATTGAAACACCAATGACCTTTTTATGAGACTATTAATTGTAAACTCATCGATTAAATAAGGGTATTAGACGATTATCATAATGCCATCAAGCACAGTATTGCGCAGTGGCTTACGACCTGAAAGCTGAAAGGTGAATTCACGCCAGCTCCTATTTGAAGGAGAAGATGTTCAATTTCGAGCATTTGCCGTACAGAAACTGATCAATAAGCAATAGATTCAAGGCAGCAGTCAGTAAATGACTTTAGAAAACGGTAGCAGATTCAAGACTTAGCCCAGGGCAGAGAAACAGTGGACATTCCAGTACCTCTGTGTGCTAGCAAAGAAAAGAAAATGAACTAATACTCAGTTCAGTGCAGGGAGACAGCAGATATATCAACGCCTTTGTGTGCTGGTAGAAAACAGTGAAGGAACCAAGACTAGACCATTGCAGGTAGACATTAGTCATATCTATATCTTGTGTGCTAGTAGATAACAATCAAGGAACCAACACTCAGCCCAGTGAAAAGATACAATAAACTTCACTCTGCCTGTGTGAGTGAAGGAATTATACTAGTGCAAGAAGGCAGGAAGGGAAGGCCTACATATGTGTGTGTGTGTGTGTGTGTGTGTGTGTGTGTTTGCTAGTACACCCCAACCTTTGGAAATGCAATCGAGTACAAGAAGCATTTGCCTTATACCGTTTATGTTATAATGTATACAACTTCCCCCTGTTCACACTTTGATGAAACCGGACTGATCATAATTTGGTTTATATATGGTAGCAGCAGTAAAACCACAATTAATCCTGATTAACTTACTTTTATAAAAAGCCTAAAACACTCCTGTAATCATGCTGCTGCTTTGCACAATCTATTGCATTAAAAAACAATGCACGTCCTGTCAGACACACCAGGAAGACAGCCTGCTATGTTGTCGAGTTGTGCACAGTAATTGATGTCCCAGATAGGGAGTTGACTCTTCGTATTGTATCTCCAGTTGAACCAATAGCTGCCTTTTTGTGATCATTGGCACGCATGTTCATTTTCACCTCTAGAAATGGCTTCATCTAAAAAGGATGCGTCCGAAATATTATATGGCCGAGGGGATGTGCAACAAATCAAAGACAAAAGTGACAATGATAATAATATCCTATTGTTTGGTGACGAGAATGAAAACTTGGATCACCAAGGTGATATACACCCAAACTTTGATGGAGACAGAGCCAAACTAGATATCCTACAAAAACTTGAAGAAGATCCAAATTATCGAGGACCGGGCACGGACCAGGTAGAAACATGGACAGGCTTAAACCTTAAAGGGTTAGGATGCAGAATCCCCGAGAGCTTATCACGTTGTAAAAACCTGAGAATGTTAGATGTTTCCAATAACACTCAAATGGACGAAGAACAGATAGTGAACATATGTAGCTTAAAAACCTTGGAAGAGTTAGATATGTCTAATTCAAATATTTCTACAATATCGCCAGACATTATTTTGCCCAAGCATTTGAAAAAACTGGACTTGTCACAAAACCAATTGACAGACCTTCCACTTCCATTATGTGACCTGGCGAATCTGAGGGAGCTTGATCTAAAAGGCAACAAAATAGCATCCATCACGCCACAACTTAAGCAACTTTGCAGCTTAAAGAAGTTAGACCTCTCCAGCAACCCTTTGGAAGAATTCCCGCTTGAAGTGTGTAAAATAAAAACTCTGGAAAACATTTCCATGAAGAATACAGGCTATGTATCAGTACCGAAAAAGATAACATTACTTCAAAACCTGAAGGAATTAAGCATGTCATCGAATAGTTTGAAAAAATTCCCACCATATCTATGTGGACTAAAGACACTAGAATCCCTTGACCTGTCAGAAAACGAAATCACTACAGTGCCATCGGAAATTAAAGAACTAAAGGATATGAAGATTTTAAACCTATCCCATAACAAGTTGGGGGAACTGCCTTTGCCAGTGTGTGCGTTGGTGAGACTGGAAACACTTGACCTTGAGAATAACCAAATCTCCACATTGCCACCTGAGATATCGCAACTTAAAAGTCTGAAGAAACTAAACCTGTCTGATAAGAATTTCAAAGAATTTCCGTTGTCAGTATGTAAGTTGATTAGGCTGGAGGCACTTTCATTCAGGAATACCAATATTACTACAGTTCCATCCCAGATAACACAACTTAGGAGTGTGAAACAACTAAACCTGTCCAATAACAAGTTGGAAGAACTCCCGTTGCCACTTTGTGAATTAGTGGGACTAGAGACTCTTTATCTTGAGGGAAACAAATTCATTACAGTGCCACCTCAGATATCACAACTTAAGAATTTGAAACAACTGAACTTGTCCAATAACAAGTTGGAAAAAATCCCGTCTCCAGTGTGTGAGTTGGTGAGACTGGAGACACTTGGCCTAAGGAATAATGAAATCACTACAGTATCACCTCAAGTAACACCACTTAAGAATCTGAAACAATTGGACTTGTCAAATAACAAGTTGGAAGAACTCCAATTGCCACTATGTGAATTAGTGGGACTAGAGACTCTTTACCTTGAGGGAAACAAATTCATCACAGTGCCACCTCAGATATCACAACTTAAGAATTTGAAACAACTGAACTTGTCCAATAACGAGTTGATAAAAATCCCGTCTCCAGTGTGTGAGTTGGTGAGACTGGAGGCACTTTCATTACCGGGGAACAACATCACTTCAGTACCACCTCAGATAACACAGCTTAAGAATCTGAAACAATTGGACTTGTCCTATAACATGCTTAAAGAACTCCCGTTTACAGTGTGTGAGTTGGTGAGACTGGAGACACTTTCATTTTGGATGAACAAAATCACTACAGTACCACCGGAGATAGCGCAACTTAAGAATCTGAAACGATTGTACCTGTTCAATAACAAGTTGGAAGAACTCCCGTTGCCAGTGTGTGAGTTGGTGAGACTGGAGACACTTAGCCTACAGAATAACCAAATCACTACAGTGCCACCTCAGATATCACAACTTAAGAACCTGAAATATTTGTATCTGTACTCTAACAAGTTGGAAGAACTCCCGTTGCCAGTCTGTGAGTTGGTGAGACTGGAGACACTTGACCTACATAATAACCAAATCACTAGAGTACCACCTCAGATAACACAACTTAAGAATCTGAAAAAATTGTACCTGTCCAATAACAAGTTGGAAGAACTCCCGTTGCCAGTCTGTGAGTTGGTGAGCCTGGAGACACTTGACCTACAGAATAACCAAATCACTACAGTAATACCCGAGATATCACAACTTAAGAAACTGAAACAATTGAAGCTGTCCAATAACAAGTTGGAAGAACTCCCGTTACCAGTGTGTAAGTTGGTGAGACTGGAGACACTTGACATAGAGAATAACCAAATCACTACAGTGCCACCTCAGATATCACAACTTAAGAATCTTTTGGATTTGAACCTGATAGGGAATATTTTAATACAGCCACCACAGGAAGTAGCAGATAGAGGAAAGGATGCCGTTTTTAGATATTTTGATGATCTTATCAAAAGTAGAGCGACATCATCATCAAGACTACAGGTAAATATCCTTGGTGAAACATGTGCAGGGAAGACAAGTTTAGTGAAAACTCTGACATCCGGAAGCCCTTTCTTAACAACTACGTCAGACAGAACACACGTCATGGAGCAGATCCAGTGGTCGCCAAAGGAAGACGTTTTCCTTAACATTAACGATTTTGGTGGTCATGAAGTCTACAAAGTCGCACATAATTTCTTCATAACCAAGGAAGCAATCACACTGATAGTGTTCAATCTCCAGGATGTCTCTTTGAAATATAACGACATTGTCAGAAGCTGGATAGATAACGTTCACAGCAGAGCACAAGATTCAACCATATTACTTGTAGGTTCTCATGCAGACCGCCTGAACAATGAAGAGTTGGAAACCAGAAAAAAACAGGTGTTGCGTGCTCTCAGGTTTCACTTACGTGATAAGGCATTCGAATTAAGAACAATTCTGGAAGAATTAGAGAAAAGGGGTGCCTTCAGAAAGCCGTATCCAGAGGCGTACAATGAAAAGATGAAGCGTATCAAAATGCTGATACAAAATCCACCATATATTAACAGAAGCGTTTTTGTCACTAGTTCTCAAACTGGATACGGAATGGTCGAACTTAAAGAAGAGTTAATTAGAAGAGCTAAAGAAAAGAAATTCGTACTCCCTGAGACATGGCTGCAGATGGTGGAGCACATAGAGACAGCAAAAAAGAATGGACAATATCATTTCCTAACTCTGGAGTCCCTTGCAACAATGGCAGAGAAGACACCTCCACAAATGCAAAGAGGTGGCGAATCCCAAAGAATTGAAGACGTGTTGAATTTCTTACATGCTACAGGTGTTGTTCTTTGGTTCAGAGACAAGCCGTTGCTGAAAAACTTCATATTCCACAGACAAGATGTTTTCATTGATATCTTAAGAGCAGTCCTCTGCCACGATATGAAATCAGTTCTTGTGTACGATACTGACCCTTTCAACAAAAAGTACACTGAAAGGAAATTTGAATCAGCAAAGAAAGATGTACTGCAAAGAGGTGTGATCAGTAAAACCATGTTGGAGTGTTTATGGTGGCGATTTAACTTTGAAAACCCCGGTCTTGATGCCATGATAGAGTTGCTAAAGAAATTTGAGATTTGTTACGTTGTGAAACGTGCTGATGAAAACCGATACCATTTCCCATGGCTTCTGAATGAAGATAGACCAAATTGTATTTCCTCAAAATGGCCTTCTCTTCCATCAAGAGAGAAGTTGCAGATTTCGACTGAGGTCCATTTTCCCACCGCCTGTCCCCCTGGTCTCTACGAAATGGCGGCAGTGCATCTCCATGGTTTTTTAGGACATTACAAATCAACATCTCAAGACTGGAAAGATGGTTTTTATGCTGAACTCGACAGCCAGTTCCAAATGTGTTTTGAGAGAAGGCTCAGTGGAAGATCAACCAATGGAGTTCTTCGTCTCTCCATACGCGGTGAAAATCCTGCTCAGCTGAAGGAGCACAGCCTGGTGATTTTTCAGGATCTTGTAGCTCTTGTGGAGAGAGAATTTCCCGGTTCTCCTCGCGATGAATTCCTGGTGTGTCCACACTGTGTACGAGAGGAGAAGGATCCACCAACCCTGTTTGACGCCCCTAAATCTATACTTAATGTTCCCCTTGAAGAACCAGCACCTTATCATCCGTGCCCCGAGGAAGATCCCAACAACTTGGCTTCAGCAGACTTCTTCTTTCCAGTAACAAAAGGTAAATAAAACCATTTTATAATAACACGTACTACAATTTTGTTGCGTGTTACTATATAAAATGTAACTTTTTATCAACTTGTATGGATTATTATTATTTGATATCGCAGAAATCAGTGCAGGTGAGGTTGTAATTTTGTGTTAAGTAATTTTGCACGTAGGTCATTGATATTTCGTTCCCCCTACATCTAAAGACAAGATATTTTCTTTTATAGGAAAAATGACAACCCTGCACTGTACATCCCTTGACAAACACGTTAACCACACTGTGAAGATCATCCGCGGTACATTCAACAGTCTCCGCAAGATACTCAGTCGACTCAGTAAATCCGGTATGCTAACTGAGGAAGAAAAGACAACATTCCTTGATCCAGACGAAGATTTTAGACTTTCGACATTCCTTAAAGCCAAGAGCGATTTTGCCTTTTACGTGTTCTGTGGTGCTCTCCATGACAGCGGACATCCAGAAACGGCTCGGATGCTGAGGTAGGTTTTGAAAGGTCGATGCAGGCGTCGATTTATAATAGTTTTTTGGACCAAAAAGCTGTTCTGGTCTCTCAGCCAAAAGTGCAGTCTACTTTAACCCAATATAAGTCAGTTCTATCCCTATTAAATGAGGTATCTTGTTTGTTTAATAGCAAGAAGGGTGTGGCTTAATCAGGATATTAATATGGATTAATGTCGAACTGAAGTGGATCAAATTTTTCTTGAATTGAAATTAACATAACTCTTCTTTCGCGTAACTGGTCCAAAGTTGCACCAAAGTTGTTGCCTTTGCTTCAATTTTAGTGTTTCTATGTTTGTTACAATCGAGCGGTTCGTTTATAATTTTATTATTATTATTATTATTATTATTATTATTATTTAATATTGAACAGTCCTCACTTCTAAAATTGATATACATTATTGATTTTGTAAATTTGAAGTATACTTGAAATTAATTTCTGAAATAAAACTTTAAGCCAGAAAATTAGGGAAAAATTAGTAAAACTTGATGTTTTAGTGAGGAATAACAACGGTCTGGAGCTTTCTAACGTTTATTCAGCGACCCTCACAAGTATTTATATGCTATTTCTCCGTGCTGATCATGCATTTACTTGTTTTCTTTCCATTGTCTTTGCGTGATGACAAGGACTTTTCCATTATCATGTTGCAAACCATCATTCAACATTTCCTTATAAGGTAATTTGTAAGAAATTTGTCGTTAACTAAAAACATTTAAAATGTCATTTGAATTACTCATGCTTGCGCTATATCCATCCTTAGTTAGCATGTGTTAAAATACACGTGTCAGAAACTTGGAAAATATATTAAGAAATTAACCAATCAAATCGAAGTATATGTGACTTTGACATGTTCCATCTTTTTCTACTACGAAATAAATTTCTACATCTGTTGACTCTTGAAGAAATTTAACTTGCTCTCAAGAATTATCTATCCTTTTACTCATTTGATTCCGTTAAAATTATTATCTGCAATAAGTGAAATTGTAATTCATTTACGTTACAACATTGATACTCAATGACATAGAGTAGTTGATACCTCCCGTTTGCATAACACAGAGGGAGTACAGCTGGATACAATTTGCAAGGCTGATTTGAAAATTGTAATTTTGTTCCTTTCACTCTGCTTTTAAAATCACTAGGTACAATAACCGGGAAAAATACTAGTAAATTACCGATAAGTGTGTGAGCACGGCTAAAACTCAATCGATGAAATGTCCGTTATATACAAAATTGACGTTTGGCTCTCTGGCTACATGCCAAATGGGCTGTACAAACTCTTTCTGCGTCTATCTGTCTCTGATATTACGCTCGATATTTTTTCTAATTACTCATAAGGTTGCCCGACTTGGCTATGGAGCTTCCAGAAGACGCCCTCGGTGAGATATTGCAGAAATTGCTGGACAAAAGAGTGATCAATGATCAAGACAGGGATCAAGTGTGGCGTGAATCAGACAAAGAGCAGAGAGTATCGGCACTGGTGAGGAAGCTTAGGGAGGGAAAGCGAGACTACGAGGCGGAGCGTGCCTTCTCTGAGTTCGGGGATGCCATAGATGAAGAGATAGCCAACCAGAAGAAGATGACAGGAAATACTTCTTAGGTATGCTATTTTGTACATTAGACCTAGATATATATTGTTTTTCATCACAACAAGGCCGTCATTATTATTATTATTATTATTATTATTATTATTATTATTATTATTGTTGTTGTTGTTGTTGTTGTTGTCGGTAGGACGGTCGAATTTTATTTTCGTCTTTATCGGCCTAAGTTTAATGCTTCGGCCAGCAGACAGAAGGCTTACATAATATCAACACTGACATTTAAAATAAATATATACATATAAGCTTATTAATTTGCGTCATCTTGATAAGCGTATGACCACAGTAATTAAGATTAGTGTCGGTTTGAATTATTATCATTTTACTTTTTTTGTAATTTTTATGTGATATTATGTAACGTTTTGCAAGGAACACATTGTAGGCACCCATATTTGATATACTGTAGAGTAATTGGCGGAGCTCTGATTTGGTCTCCTAAACAATGGCTGTCAGATCATAATTATCACATTATAATACACATTTCAGAGTTGTATTTTTTCTTGCTTCACAGACGGTCTTCACAGACATTCCATTGTTAACCGTTATGAAGGTCAACAAAAAACAGAGAAGGGTCCGCCACTACAGCCATATGCCGCGTCGCACAATGCAATACAAGAACATTAATTGAACCCTAATACAAAGATGGATAACGCGTCACTAGCAGCTGATCGGTTTGACTGACAGGCTAAAAAGTCCTTCAGATGAGTCCATGCAAAGGGGAATAGCATTCGACTCTGTCAAAATGGTGACTTGGAATTCTGCTCAAAACACCATGGAACAGCAAACGATAGCTTGTTCATTTATCACAAACTGGGTCATTTATACATGTCACCTAATGTGTTAGCACTGATGAAACTTTCGTGACATTTGAAAGGACGAACTTCACAGTAAAACACTCGATTCCATGCACTGCTCTGCTGTTGACCATGAACTGCGCATAGCACCACGTTAACAGTGACACGCGCAACTCTCTATTATGGATTTAGACAAATGTCGTCTTACAGTACGAATACTAATGTAAAACAGACGGACTGAAACCATGTAAAATAGGTTATTATACTGTATATAGTTTGCAGTACAGAACGTTTTTGTAAGTAGTTAGCACATTGCTTTACTCTTGTACAGTGATCGTAGCTGATATGACATTTGCTTATTGATGTACTGTAGGCATGTTATGTACATAGTCTTATCTGGATAACAGAACCAAGTCCAAATGCACCCCTCCCCCCCTTATATAGGGATGGTGCCTGTGTAGGAGTTGACCACAGATTGCTCTAGATTGTAAATATTGGAACCAATGTAAATATTTTGTATAATTATCTTATATCTGGGTATTCGCTGTTGTATAACAACCCTCTGGCAATATAAAACATTACGGGGTACATGTGCCTTTGATGCATTTGTCCCGTTGTTTAAAAATGCGATTTTATAGTTGGGTATTTGCAAAGTAATGTTAATATTGAGGACAACAAAACTACATGTTGACCTCATCCATAGTTAATGAATGTAGACGATTTTTACAAGATGTGGGCTTTTTTTGCAAACTTGATTGCAGCTATTTGTATATACTTTTATACCACACTTGTTAAAGGAAATATGGCTACACATTCGTTTTATTAGAAAACAGATGTTTTTGACCGAGATATTTTAGTTTGCAGATACACTACGGTAGACAGCCTTTAGTAGTAGTAGTAGTAGTAGTAGTCTGACATTTGTGCATTATATTATTTATATCAGTCACTAATGGTATTGTTCATAATCCCTGTGGTGTACTTATTTTAAAGAATTAAGTATAAGGGAAGATAAGTGAAACAAGTATAGTGTATAAATAGATCATTCGTTAGTAGGCTGATAAAATTATTTCACTGTCCATTAAATCATAGATATGAAGAAATTTGCTGAACTTCCCAGTTTCCCCCCTCTAGATGGCGGTAGTGTGGTCTGGTATGTTCAATCATAATAACAACTGCTCAGATAAAAACATTTATTAGGTTAGGCAGTAACCTGCACGATATTGCTTCATTCTGGGGTGGTTTAGTGTCTGGGATTTTCTTCAGGTGTATTGTGAAATATGTTGAACACAAATGCGCCCCACGTATATGTTTTAAATACATTGTTTAAAACATTGTTTCCATTCAGATAATGGTGAGTGTTGAATAGAAACTAAGTAAACCTAGATACAAAAAAGGTTCACTACGTCCTATGAAACTAGCTGAACTCAAAATTCAGAAAATTTCACTTCTTTGGGGATTGTCTGCATGGCGGTATAGATACTATATCCGCATATATTTCAACTGATTCAGTGTAAAGTTTTTCTTTATGAACGTAAGACATATGTTCATAACATATTACTAATTATATCTTATGTATTTTGGTGTTCCCGTGCGTAAAACTAGTTTTGGCCATCCCTCAATACATTACCCACATGACATTTGCCTCCATAAATTATTGATCTTTTACATCTTACTCTCAGCCCACAGGGTGCGCTAGTAGTCTGGTACAAAATTTCTATTTCACAGCTGATACTTGAATTGAGAAGGCAATGATATCAGAGGGCATTACGTCCCATGAAATATGTTAACAGTTTTGAACCCAGTGAAAAGTCGAATATTTGTGTGATAAATAGTCATGAAGAGGGAAAAGTTGTGGAATGGTCTGTTTTAAATCCTACATGTGGTATTACATGCATCAGTATGTTTATATTTAGATTGTAGTCTTATGAAAGTAACACAATATAGTTAATGTGATATTTACTTTTAGAATTGTGTGCATAATTCTATAGATGAACATGTTATATGTTAATTAGATATGTAGCAAGGAATACTTCTTGGTTGTGGCAATACTGATTTCTGGTTGACAGACAAAAAATCATTCAAGGTAAAGGGGCGAATTGACAGCACGGAATGATGTTTGATATGGGCCACAGTCAACTGTTTTGTTTTACATGTAAAATGTGAAATGCATACAATTTTACAAATGTTTGTCTCCATTTGAGAAAGTTTACTGGACTTGAAAATGCTGTAATACCGTGCATGGAATGGAAAATAAGCATTAATCATTATTCCTCAAAAATTTTGCTCATCAAAATTTACTAATTGATATTTAACTGCCGAGATTTGCAGATTTAGAAAAAAATCTTGAAGATATGTTCGGAATTGCATATAAGTGTATGTTGTATCCGATTTGAAGTTCTGGGTAATTTAAACGATTATTGATTGATTATGCCAGTCCAGAATAGGTCTCCAGTTTCAAAAAAATATCTTTTAAGAGAGGGGTAGTAGACCCGCCATTGTTTTTTAAAGGAAAATTGTAAAAGAAGTGTTGTCGCCTTTTTTTTTCAGAAATATGCAGTTTATGCTCTATAAGATCAAGCATAATAAACGTAAAACATTGTTTAGTTGATATTAGAATTTGTTGGTTAAAGTGAATGATTATGAAGGTTTTATTTCTGGTCGATGTCTTAAAATTTTCTGCCATTTTACCATTAGAATTAAATCTTTCCAAATATAAACAAAATGTCTTAGCGTTTGCATTGTTTCCCTGGAAAATCCAAATCATGGGTCTGGAATTTGGTGGATGGGGAGGGTTACAAAATACTTTTTAGAATGGCTTTTAGAATTTACATTTTCAGTGGTTAGTTTTAGAAAAAAAAGTCCAAACGTTTTTTTTCTCTGACTTCTACTGACCTTGGCTCTATATGAACAACACTCACCAAAAACCCACCTGATTATTAAAATAATCTACAGTCCAGCCCCTTTTCCGTACGGAAGCGTTGATTTCAGATTAACCATTCGTTATATACGGCACAATGAATCCCTGTCCCGAAAGTTTGTTCAGGTTTGGTGAATTTAAAATGGATGGAGAAAAAAATCACATTTTTATAAGAAGTCACATTTGACATGAAGTGATTAGGTTTCGCGGTCAAAAGTAATATGAATGGACCCCATAAAAACATTGGCGAACGATTGTGTTAGAGATGACAAGATGTGATTTTTAACGCAATCCACGACGCTTGGTTATCGTGCAAACATGACATCTAGTTAAATGAAAAAAAAAAAAAAATGAAATTTGTGTAATTAACTATCTTAAGAATTAAATAAAAAATATATTTATTGTTAGTAAATTTCAGTCTGTGTATGTGTACATACAATTGCCAACACTTTTTAAGACCAAAAGAAGTAATTTATCAACATGACCACAGTGTAAATTTATCAATCACTTTATTGTTCACATTTTTACACAATAACCGAACTGAGTGCTTGAGGATACAAAACAGACCAAAACTACCGATATACACTGATACCACGGTACAACACTGTTCAACTTTACAGACACTTCATATATCTTACTTAAAAATACTTCTTAACTGGGTATTATACCGTGACAATTTCCGATCAAGTGACGTTATTTGGCATTCAGTGTTTTTCTATAAAAAACATTACACTTGATCATACATTGTCATTTGCCTTGCGGTAATTACCTAATATTTTCAAGGCCGACATTTTTTGTCTAAAACTTTTTTCTAAATTCGTCAGTTTTTGACTTTATGCAATTTTTTACACAAATGCAAGTAACTTTTAAATCAGCATTAATACCAACACAGTTAAAGGGGGAGATTCCCAAAATTTTTGGTCTGAAAATAATAAGTAACTACCGTAATTAAATGAAACTGGCAAATTGGACACTTGTCTCGTTACGAGCAGTAATCAAAACAACAACCGTTGGCTATAAAGCATCATATGTATACATAATATATATACAAACTATATACAGTATCATAGAGCACGTACATGTGAAATTTATATAGATAATACATAACTTGGGTAAGTCTGACTGACGCACAAGGGTCCTATATGAGGGTCGTCGTATCAACTACTTAAGAGTCCAACAACCCTTGTCCAACTGTCAACATGGGGCACGGGGGGCCTCACGCTCCTCTCTCTCTCTCTCTTAATAAAAACAATCTTGCTGTCCGGGATCTCTCCATTTTTGCAGAGTCGGATGTCGTGTGACTGTTCGAGATTTACAAAGTAGGAAGCGGAATAAGCTACATTACTGAACCATGGTACCTAAATATGTAACTTCTGGTCCACAATTTTCTTCTTGAAACTTGCTGTTCACCCTCCGATGACTTTAAGGAAACAAAATATATTTATAATATGAAATAATAAATAAGTTAAGAAAAGAAAGCTCCACTTGCAAATCCCCACGTGTAACAACACCAAAGAGCCCCTGTGTCCCTAATGCTGATGATTTTATCCCTCCCACTCAGTGGTAATCAAGGCAACATTCATTACTTTCTTCACACCAATGGCAGTAAAATTAAATACAACATACCTGATAATGCAATATCGTACTTCGTCAGGCTGAATGAAAACGTTTCAAGGAAATTTCATCAAATACTTGTCCCAACACATTGGAAATATCCACAAGATAGTCACACTTAAGATCAAAACTTTGTTTTACAACCAAAACCAGCCAAAATATTCTAAGAAAATTTGTTTACAGTATATTGCATCAAGATTAAATCACATGTTCCAATACATCAAGAAGAGACCATGGTCCTTCTTAGTGGAATTGTGGGATATGTTGCACTGAATTCTGGGATCACACATTTTGAACTTATCACAGGTCAAGTGTACAGGATTTGAAAAAAAAAAAAATCAGGAAATAAATAATTCTGTGTGTGAGGTATTAATGACTATCAAAGACCGAGTCTTTCAGAAAAAATAAATAAACAAAATAAACTATTAAGAGCACACACAAAGACAATTTTAAGTAATAATCTCTGCAAACATTTCAATCAAATATTAATGCAATTAACAGTTAAGACCTTTCATCTTCCCTTTCAAAGGACTCATAAGTAGATACATAAGGACCCGGCCCATATTCTAGTCTTTGTCACAACAAAATTCCTAGCAAACAAGTTGTTCCTCTGTCAGTTCTGGTAGTTTGTTTATGTTGTTATTGACAGTACATTGTTGTGTGGTTTCACTGCCACTGTTACTGTTATTGCTAGTACTGGTGATATTGCTGCCGGTGGCGTTACAAGTGTCTGTGTTCGGTTCCGAATTTTCGTCTTTATAGATATTGCTAGAAAGCTCCTCGTTTGGGCATATTTTAGACTCCCCAGTGTTGTACTTGAATTTCTTGGGCGTGCCCAGGTCTTGTTTCTTGTGGGGGCTCTCTGGGGGGTGTGTCCTGCGACAGCCAATGGGAGAGCCTAGAGGGGATCGCAGCAGGGCAGGTGAGGTAGGCACTTCCACTTTCAACCAGGAATGCTGCAGACAGTCACGTGCTGAAATGCGCTCTCTGAAGATAGAAGAAGGCAAAATTAGTGAGATAAATCATTAAAGTGATCTCACAAAATATTCAGTTTTTTATGTTTCTAAAAGTATACATCTCATTCATTCAAATATTTTATTAAGTGATCTAAAAAAATATTCAATTTTTAAGTTTCCAGAAGTATATATCTGGCCATTCAAATATTTTAAACAGTTGCAATATTTATCATTTAACAGATTTTGATTGATACATATACCAGAAGATGATAAACCAAGTAGAGTGCTATGCCTACAGAGGGCAAATAAAGAGCTAAACATGGTTTTTCCAACAAGCAAACAATACCGCTACTGTGGCACTATTACCCAGATGACTGATGATGTAAATGTTGTGAAAAAAACTACTGGACAGAAACAATCACAGCTGGTGAATAGGCAAGTAGAGAAAATAATTGTAAAAAATTTTCTAGAAATATATTTTTTTCCTATGCCCCCTTTGGGNGCGCCAGTACGCGGAGCCGGCGGAGCCAACGGAGCTGGACGAGACGGGTCGGGACTAAAACCATGAGTACCGCCAGCGTACACGCTGGCGGTACTAATGACGCCGCTGTCCCACAACTGCACTTCAAACTTCACCGATTGGACCATAAAATTTTTAAGCAATAACATATCAAACATTATTAATCTTTTCGAACTGAAATTAAGTAAAGATTATTACTAATAAGGATTCTTAGCATCTATCAACTTTTAACAAATAAACAAAATTGCTAACACTTCTTAAGACCAAAAGGAGAAGTAATTTATCAACATGACCACAGTGTAAATTTATCAATCACTTTATTGTTCACATTTTTACACAAAAACCGAACTGAGTGCTTGAGGATACAAAACAGACCAAAACTACCGATATACACTGATACCACGGTACAACACTGTTCAACTTTACGGACACTTCATATATCTTACTTAAAAATACTTCTTAACTGGGTATTATACCGTGACAATTTCTGATCAAGTGACGTTATTTGGCATTCAGTATTTTTCTATAAAAACCATTACATTTTATCATACCTTGTCATTTGCCTTGCGGCAATTACCTAATATTTTCAAGGCCGACATTTTTTGTCTAAAACTTTTTTCTAAATTCGTCAGTTTTTGACTTTATGCAATTTTTTACACAAATGCAAGCTACTTTTGACCCAGCATTAATAATAACACAGTTAAAAGGGGAGATTCCCAACTTTTGTGGTCTGAAAATAATAAGTAACTACCGTAATTAAATAAAAATTGGCAAATAGGACACTTGCATCATTACGAGCAGTAATCAAAACATCAACCATTGGCTATAAAGCATCATATGTATACATAATATATATACAAACTATATACAGTATCATCGAGCACGTACATGTGATATTTATATATAGATAATACATAACTTGGGTAAGTCTGACTGACGCACAAGGGTCCTATATGAGGGTCGTCGTATCTACTACTTAAGAGTCCAACTACCCTTGTCCAACTGTCAACATGGGACACGGGGAGAGGGGGTGGGGGGAGAGAGAATGGGGACAATAGGTGCTCTCACTAAACCTGCATGCTTTTGGTTCAAGCTCCTCTCTCTCTCTTAATAAAAACAATCTTGCTGTCCGTGATCTCTCCATTTTTGCAGAGTCGGATGTGGTGTGACTGTTCGAGATTTACAAAGTAGGAAGCGGAATAAGCTACATTACTGAACCATGGTACCTAAATACGTAACTTCTGGTCCACAATTTTCTTCTTGAAACTTGCTGTTCACCCTCCAATGACTTTAAGGAAACAAAATATATTTATAATATGAAATAATAAATAAGTTAAGAAAAGAAAGCTCCACTTGCAAATCCCCACGTGTAACAACACCAAAGAGCCCTCTGTCCCTAATGCTGATGATTTTATCCCTCCCACTCAGTGGTAGTCAAGGCAACATTCATTACTTTCTTCACACCAATGGCAGTAAAATTAAATACAATATACCTGATAATGCAATATTGTACTTCGTCAGGCTGAATGAAAACGTTTCAAGGAAATTTCATCAAATACTTGTCCCAACCCATTGGAAATATCCACAAGATAGTCACACTTAAGACCAAAACTTTGTTTTACAACCAAAACCAGGCAAAATATTCTAAGAAAATTTGTTTACAGTATATTGCATCAAGATTAAATCACATGTTCCAATACATCAAGAAGAGACCATGGTCCTTCTTAGTGGAATTGTGGGATATGTTGCACTGAATTCTGGGATCACACATTTTGAACTTATCACAGGTCAAGTGTACAGGATTTGAAAAAAAAATCAGGAAATAAATAAGTCTGTCTGTGAGGTATTAATGACTATCAAAGACCGAGTCTTTCAGAAAAAATAAATAAACAAAATAAACTATTAAGAGCACACACAAAGACAATTTCAAGTAATAATCTCTGCAAACATTTCAATCAAATATTAATGCAATCAACAGTTAAGACCTTTCATCTTCCCTTTCAAAGGACTCATAAGTAGATACATAAGGACCCGGCCCATATTCTAGTCTTTGTCACAACAAAATTCCTAGCAAACAAGTTGTTCCTCTGTCAGTTCTGGTAGTTTGTTTATGTTGTTATTGACAGTACATTGTTGCGTGGTTTCACTGCCACTGTTACTGTTATTGCTAGTACTGGTGATATTGCTGCCGGTGGCGTTACAAGTGTCTGTGTTCGGTTCCGAATTTTCGTCTTTATAGATATTGCTAGAATGCTCCTCGTTTGGGCATATTTTAGACTCCCCAGTGTTGTACTTGAATTTCTTGGGCGTGCCCAGGTCTTGTTTCTTGTGGGGGCTCTCAGGGGGGTGTGTCCTGCGACAGCCAATGGGAGAGCCTAGAGGGGATCGCAGCAGGGCAGGTGAGGTAGGCACTTCCACTTTCAACCAGGAATGCTGCAGACAGTCGCGTGCTGAAATGCGCTCTCTGAAGATAGAAGAAGGCAAAATTAGTGAGATAAATCATTAAAGTGATCTCACAAAATATTCAGTTTTTTATGTTTCTAAAAGTATACATCTGATTCATTCAAATATTTTATTAAGTGATCTCAAAAAATATTCAATTTTTAAGTTTCCAGAAGTATATATCTGGCCATTCAAATATTTTAAACAGTTGCAATATTTATCATTTAACAGATTTTGATTGATACATATACCAGAACATGATAAACCAAGTAGAGTGCTATGCCTACAGAGGGCAAATAAAGAGCTAAACATGGTTTTCCAACAAGCAAACAACTACCGCTACTGTGGCACTAGTACCCAGATGACTGATGATGTAAATGTTGTGAAAAAAAAAAAATACTGGACAGAAACAATCACAGCTGGTGAATAGGCAGTAGAGAAATAATTGTAAAAATATCTAGAAATATATTTTTTCTATGCCCCTTTGGTGGCTAACCAGGCAGAGTGTTTTATCGCTCTCATGTATCAGATCATATGCAACACAGCAGTACTCTGATTAGTATATTATGACTGAACTATCTTTACTATTCACAGATTTCAATCACCTGTCATTTTTTCCCCAATATATCAATCCTTTAATGTTATTAATTTTGAGGTTCTAAAATAATTATGTTATCTGACACGAATCTTACAAAACAGCAAAATAATTATTCATTATTCTCTCTCTCTCTCTCTTTGGGGTTGTGTTTATCTTATTAATAAAAATAGGTTGGGAAAATATCAGCAATCTACTTTTACGCATTTATGCAGCAACTTTCATAAGAACTACCAGGGCTTTACAAAACCTGGGACAAAACAGCCACCTGCTGGCAAGCAGACAGACAGGCAGGCGTGAAAACCCAAACAGAATACACTTCCAATAAGTCTATCTTGGAGGTTGAAAGCCACTTACTGGCATAATCCAGGGATGGATTAGCATGTGGTGATTTAATTGCGACATAACGCGCCTACGCCCTGTGTTAAAACTGCATGTATCTTATTACCTCATCTTTTCAGGTACGAGTTGTTTAGCCATTACAACATGCAAGAACCAAGTGATAGCATGGTACCTGGAGGGGGAGCAATCATTTAATCTGATATCAGTCATAGATCATTACATGAAAGCTCCCTTGATATAACTAAATATCATATGCAAACATCACTTTTGAAAATCCAGAATCCCTCGGATAAAATAGTAGGCTGTATGAATTTAATTCTGGTGTCTGAGAAAATTTATGAACATCACAAAAGGACTAAAGTTGTTTCTTTATGCAAAAATTTATGAACATCACCACAAAAGGACTAAATTTGTTTCTTTATGCAAAAATGTCAAATCAAAAATTTTCTATTTTTCTTATTGCCCTGACCATCATTCTTAACCTAATATTTTGAAGTGCTCTGTAAGATTAACATTTGCTGCATTCAAATGCCACAATTTCACCTCAGAGCACCCCCCCCCCCCTCCCGTCACCTTCTCTTCTTCCCCTGCTGGCTGAAAGTCAACAATCTCACAAAATGAATTCTAGCATATAATAACGGGTCTTCACAAATTGTTTTTGGTAGTTTTCCAAGCAGGTGCCCTCCAAAATACTTAGATTCAGCTCAGAAAACCACCATTTGTGCATAAGAAGTATTAGTATGTCAAAGAGTAAGTTTTTTATACAAAAATATCATGTATTGTACTTTGTGCTTAATATGCAACTTGCCATGAACATTTTCTCAAAATTCACGTATGGAGAAAATAACCTTTTGAATGGCAACAAACTGAAAGCACTGTCTCTTTTTCTCTCTCACCCTCTTCAAATAAACAATTTTTTGGAAACAAACGATTTATTTTCTGGTAACTATACTAATTCAATTGCAGTAAGCATGACAGACTAGTCCATTTTGAGGACAAACTCCCACCAGCTTATAATTTGACAAATTCAGATGCCAAAATGTCGCCCTGTAATGATACTCCACGTAGGAGATTAGAATTGTACCAAAACAACATTTTCCGGGAACAAAAAACCAAAAGATAATTACCAGGTGTTGAAAGCCTTGAAATGACCCCTATGTTAAGGACACGTCCCACCTTTATATTTTTGGATTAACTGTGATTTTAAATTCTAACTTTTTTTTTTTTGTCAAATTCAACTTCACTATGTCTGACAGCTAAAAATATCAAGATTACGAAGAACACCTATTAGAAAACGTCAATTACACTCCATTTTGAATCAAACATTTTTGATATGTGTGTGTGCGTGCTTGAGAGAGAGAGAGAGAGAGAGGGAGAGAGGGAGAGAGAGGGGGAGGGAGGGAGGGGGAGAGAGAGAACGCAAAGTGCTCCAGGTATTCCGAAATCTTGAAATGGAACAGACTGTCCATAAACCAAAGGTTAAACTGGCATACATCAAATTCAGTGGCCTCACCAGGTCATGGAATGACATTTGCCCAAAACACAACCCACAAATATCAATTTTTCAAAGTTCAAGCTAATTTGGCTAGGTACACCACTGTGCAGACAAATGAAGACCAACCTCAGAAAATGGATTCCTTGATTTGGCCAATGTCTTACTGTGAGGTCTGGTGTATAGTGAATCTCTTCAACTTAAATGTTGTCCAGGAAGAAGTATGATATTAAATATTCTTGACAATATCAGAAATTCAGGACAAAAGTACACAAACACATTCAAGTACATCCAACATTACTAGGCCTAACAATACCAGCCTCAATGACCCTTGACTGAGTCCAATGAAGTCTTGCTGAATTGAGGAACATGACTGATGCCCTCGGATTAAAAAATAAATGTTAAATGAACAGTGTGACAGCGTATGCTACATGTATAGGTGTGGTGTTATATAATATTTATATACTAAGGAAGAATACACCCCAATTTCAAAGGTAGCTCTTGTCAGGAAGTAACATGATTCTGTACTTTATTTTTTTCTTGTGATCATTATTTTAAAACTTAAACTCTGTGTCCACTAAACATTTCAAAATTTATATTTTCTCTTATACAGAGATCCAAAGTTCTTACTGTCAAAACCCACTTCCTTATTTTCAGGTCAAACATACACCTCCAAATAAATCTTATTAGGCCTCGAGTTTCTTTACAATTGATTTACCTGCCATAAACAACCGTTTACCTCCAAAGTTGGGTCAGTTTTTGTAGCTAATAACAGATTCGGGTCTCTTGAGTCTGACATAAAGAATTTTTTACTGTCCTAATAAAATATGCACCTGCATAACCTGCTAACAGTATGGGGTCAACCTAAAACTAACCACCATGACCCTGCTGACTCTGCCTGTTATGTTTATATAACCTACCAGAAAAGAATATTTAAGTTTTCCTTATCTTTTATTCTATATAATTCCCTAAAAATCTGTGATGGTGTACTTAGCGTTAACATATTGTTCAGCAAATAAAGAGTCCTAAGTCAATTCAACCATTAAAGACATCAAAGGATGTAGAGATTACTTAGGGAAACAAGACAGTGTGTGTGTGTGTGTGTGTGTGTGTGTGTGTGTGTGTGTGCTGTGGATGGGTTTGGGGCTGATAAGACAGACAGAGGCACAGACAGACAGAAAGAGCCAATATTGTACTGCAGAAGATCTAATTTTAGGTCCAAAAGTTTTGATATAATTTTGCACCAGAGTAGTTTTTTTTTTTTTTTTAAACTGTCCCCTGGAATGGTCAACCCTACTCACCCTGGCTGCCTGACCAGACATTTAGAGATGAAATCTATGGCGTTTTCCGAGATATCACAGAATAGGTCTTCTGGGAAATCGAGGTTGACCTGGGAGATATTCAGGAACGTCTCCTGTTTGTCTTCTCCAGCAAATGGCGAGCACCCTGTCAGCATCACGTAGACAAGCACCCCCACGCTCCTGGGAACAAAGAAAACATGGCATGGATTGGGGGAAGAACAGAATATGCATGAAATAAGGGAATACTAGTTTGATATTTCAACAGAAGGCATGAACTTAAATGTAAACTAGTACTTACATAAAGAAATGTATAATTACTAATGGGGGACAGACCTATCTCCTAGTAGAGAAAGCTTTACTTGCATGATTAAAAATACAAGGTGACATCTCAGAGTATTGTACTGCAGAACCAAGTTTTTTTTTTTTTGCTAAGTCATTGCAAAGTGACACATTTGAGACACAAGAAATGCAAGCATATTTCATTCCATTATAACAAACGTTAACATATTCCAATCATGCACCCAATCTTCTTTCTTTTGGTCGCCAACTTTCTCAGTACATTAGAAATACTAACCATATATCTGTGTAGGTACCTATGGGCTCATAACTTAGAACTTCTGGTGCTGAAACACACACAAAATATCACAGTCATTTACAGCAACAGATTCCTTGCAAATTCGTACTTTAACCTCCAAAATATCCATTCCATTTCACCAATTTCTCCTTTTGAATGTCTTAATTCAAGTCTCCCTTTACAATTTAAATGCAAATGTTCTTCAATAGCATTTTTCTGTTAAGGAAAATCTCAATATAAGAGATAAATGAAAAAATTCAATAACTATGAAAATACAAGCACAAAAAGCCTACATCTTTCTGAGGGGAGGGGGGGTGGAGTGTCACTAAATTGTTTTTTTTTTTTTTTTAAATTTGTTATCCTTATAACAAATATCCAGATAAATCCAGAAGACTTTCTTTTTTTGTATGATATTTTTCACCATGCTACTCACCAACATAGTCTGGCGTCCCAATGATGTCCCTGATGTCTTCTCCATAGTTGACCAATCGCGCAAAACCAAAGTCACATAACTTGACGTCGCCATGGGGATGAGGATTGGTCAGGAGAATGTTCTGAGGCTGAAAGAAAACAAAATATTGATAGAATTCAATTTCTGATAAAAAGAATGTGATTGTTTCAAAATGTTTGTATGTATGCCTTTTAGACTGAACCTTATGAATTCTTTTAAAAAAATGGTCTTTTGAACTTTGTGTCATTATTCTCAAACCCAGACATCCAATTTTTTTCTTTTTACAACCTGTTAACTCTTGTCATATCAAGCCGTTTGTAACCCTTAGCAAAACTTTACGCCTGTTGCAAATTTGCTGTAATGTTGCTGTAAACTGCAATTCCTTTTTGCAAATTTGCTGCAATATGGTTGCAAACTTTTAATAGTGCTAAGGGAAGGATTCCATACCCCCTCCATTATTTTACTCTCTGTCTGACTCTCTCTCCATTTTTTTTTTGTTTTCTCTCTCTCCCTCTCATGTCAAGTGGCTTTCAGTGCCCAATGTTAGGCTTCGTTCACATGCAATGTCTATTTTCTAAATTCTATTTTCTATTTGCAGCATGTCTTATGATCACGGTCTGTGCACTGAATATCCCGCCGCGTAATTACTGGCAGCGCGAGCCAGTTACTATAAGTTACTATAAGTTACTATAAGTAACTGGCTCGCGCTGCCAGTAATTACGCGGCGGGATATTCAGTGCACAGACCGTGATCATAAGATAGCGCGAATAGAAAATAGAATTTAGAAAATAGACATTGCATGTGAACGAAGCCTTAATCTCCTTCTGCTCCTGACCAGGGGTCAAGGGGTCAAATTCCTCCCAGGTCAAACATGCTGGTCTGACACCCAGTTTTATTCTGACAAAGAGCTCACTTCCTGTGTTCTTTCGCTACTATGTTTAGTTGTAATTAAGCTTTTCCTGCACAAAACTTTATCTATATAATTTGTTTCCCAATATTTAGATATTGTATGTTTCCCAACGTTTAGTCCTGTAAGTTTTTTTTTTTTTTCATATCACAAACAGGTGAAAAGAGAAGACACACCTGTGGCTTAATTCAGATTTGATAAATAAAAATAACACAAAATAAGAAAGAAAATATCATACTAATAATAATAGAGGGTTAACTGGAAAAATATCATAATCCTTTAGTACTTTATTCCAATAAGAGAAGAAACAAAGCAACAGCAACCATGGGATACTACTGTTTAGATTCAAAATGGTCACACTCGAGTACTGAGATGCCAGTTTTCCACCCTCTTCTCAAGTACTGGTGAAGAAGATGGGCCAAATTTATACCAGCTTCAAGTAGTAACCATCACTCTCTTCTGGCAGAGGAAAGAAGATTGAAATGAAATTTGCCATGAAGTTTCCAGAAGAGAAATGTATCGCAATAACATAAATGCTGAGAATAAGCAACTGGTTTGCAGGGAACAAAATACCATGGCAACCAACTACAAAAGCTGAAAGATTTGTCGAAAGATAAATACATGTTTTCGCATGCAAATGTGTGTGTGTGAGAGTGTGTGTGTGCATGAAAGAGTAATGAGTGTGAGAGAGTACAAATGCATGTAATACAAAAAGAAAGAGACTGCATGTGTTTTCAACATGCACATGATATGTCTGCCCTGCTGTCCCTGCTCTGCCATGACACCACCAAAAGAATAAAGTGACAAGTCCCAGAGTTTATGCTGGGACATAAGTTATAATAAACTGCCCTTCCAATGTTATTAATTACATCTTTACAAAATGAAAAAGTATTAATTCTTTTCCTGATAAAAAAAATAAATAAATAAAAATAAAAATAAAAATAAAAATAAATCATATGCTTCAGATATTCTACTCTAGTCAAGGGAAATTCAAATATGTTTCTATTCTTCACTAATATTCATAACTCATTTAGTTCAGACAATTAATTTGGCTAAAATTATCCATCTACTTGGTTAAAGGCCGTGTTATCCTGTAATAAGCGTAGTCACTGTATTCTGATCCTGAAACAATAGGACTGCCATGACAGCATGAAGTACCAAGACAAAGGTGAGACATGATTAAAAAAAAAAAAAAAACGAGAGAGAGAGAGAGAGAGAGAGAGAGGAAAGGCCTGCAGCCCCAAACTTTTGCACTGACAAGGGAAAAGTGATTCCCTAAATAATCAGGTTGGCAGGTGACCTCTGCCAACAAGAATTTTTTTTCTTTTTTTTTTTGCAATTCATGATATCCAGGTACAGGTAATTCCTTGTTAACAACAGCAATTAGTCTTCAGAAGTTTCAGAAGAAGAAAGAACAAACTGACTAATAAATTCAAGATGACTCCCTTGGTATTTTACGGACGGTTGGAGAAGAAACATCTCCAGCCAACAAATGTCAAGATTTATTCCTTACGTTACAGCAACAATGCTGGTGAAACCAATCAATCTCTGTGTCTGTTCCTTTACTATAACTGTTTTTTGGGAGAGGTATTTTCACGGCTGGTTTGCAAAAAGGTATCCACAGTCAGAAACCAACAACAGTGCATCTTATCTTACCAAACAAATGTTGGCACAGATCAAAACTACCTTGGAGATAAAAACCATAAGGGAATCTGTTGAAAGTTAGATGAGAATACCTTTTCCAAGTAAGATTTAAAAATATATTTATAAATCCAATGCAGTTGGGTATCTGGGTAGGGAGGATGAAAATTAAAAATGCACCTGTGCTGCACCCACACTATGTTTAACAGTAACAACCAATACCACAACTAAGACATCCAAAACCCTTACTAGTATTCACCCCTGGGAAATTTCAGACCAGAAATTAATTATGCACTTTAAAAAAAGACAAGTTCCTATTGACATTTAACAATCTAGCCATGTGATGATGAGTTATTACGATAAAAATACAACATTTTCTCTCAATCTCTTCTAAAATTTTCCAGTAGGATTTTTTTTGACATCATCTTTTCAGATTGAGGTCAACTTGTGGTCCAATTTGTTCCTGCAGTGAACTCGGCAGCTTACCAACAAACACCAGCCCTATCTGGCCCAGCAAACCTTACTAAGGGGAAAATGTAACATTATGCCTACAGTTACACCGTTCAAGCTGGAACAGTTTTTCCCATTACACGCTTCGAAGATCAAAAAGATTTCCTCTATGAAGATCAAATGAGATGACAGTGCGGAAGATCAAACAGCCTGCTCCTGCGATACACTTCCATTCTTCCAACTCGTGCACTGTAAATAATGACTTGCTGTATAATGTACCTTGTGTAAATAACTGATATCCTTGGACGGCACATTTATCGCTATATTAGAAGTTTTTATTTGAATTCTATTTGCCAATGGGAAATTTTTCACTATTCCCCCTCCTCCCAGTTTTCCTGCTTTTTTATACTTCTTTTAGAAACATTTTCTTCTTTAGGTGGAAGGAAGGTGTTAGAACTTGAAAAGCACCCTGGAGGATGTAATGAAGTCAACCCAGGTTTCTTCTACTGTTATGACACAAAGAAAACAATTTGTGAAACCTGCACTCTTTATGAAACACTGGCAAGACCGACCAATTTCATACAAATACAACATGGGGGCAGCATACTAAAAATCCACACCTCTGGCACCATTGCTGGTATAAAGAAGCCCTTAAAAAGGATAACCATGTGTACAAACTGATTGTGTTAGCTGTACCACATAAATGTGTCTGCTGCAATAATAAAACTTAGTTCCCTGTTATTTGCAGTTTTTCATTTCTCCCCCATGGGCCTGATCATCATAGAATGTCTATGTTACATTATGATATGTTATGTTACCTTATATTACATGGGCACCTTCAAAAATAATTCCATCATCACTGTTACTCAAAAGCACCAACACACACACACACACACACAAAAAAAAAAAAAAAAAAAAAAAAAAAAAAAAAAAAAAAACATTTTACTAAAATCCCATGAGGGAGCAATTAAGCTTTAAAGAAGCTTTTGATCATAATGCAACACTGGCAAACACCAAGTCCAAAAAGATCGACAGATACACATATCACTTCTTCACGATTAACTCGTCTTTGCTTGACTGAGCCCTACATTATTGATCAAAGAACTTTCTGAGAATATGATATCTTAAAGTTACAGAGGCATTCTATTCTTCAGAAGTTCTGACATGAAAAAATGTTAATGCTTATTGCATACTCAGGGGGTGCATGTGTACCCAACACATTTTTTGTTGGAATTTGGGAAAGCTATATAATCATTTTGGACTGAAGACAGTGAGAAAAAATGTAATCATTTTGGATGGAAAGTAAGAGAAATGCTCAATTCATCCTTTGGTTGGAAAGTAAGAGAAAGGGCTACATTCAAGTTTGGTTGCTTGATGGGCCTGCATATGGGCCTTATTTATTTTTGGTAGGAGAGAGAGAGAGAGAGAGGGAGAGATGAAGCTGTTGCTCATGGTGTGGCAAGTTATACTGGCAGTGTCCCTCATCCACACAAGAGACCCAGAAAATTAGCTCAGAAAACACAATTTTTAGCCTCCCAAGGTCTAAATATTCAGAAGTTGGCTAAATAAAGCTGTATTGATGACTGCTTATTTTATGGTCATACGCCATTCAAGGAATCGGTGAGTGTCAGTTAGATACTAGTATACACAAGGACCCTTGAGCATTAACATCAACATGGCTGCCCGAGGGTGACAGAAGCCATTGTAGTATTGTCCCTACCAGGTAAACTCCACATCTGAGGTCAAATATAACAGTGGGAACACCGCCTACAATGAAGATAGCAGTACTGTCAGAGACAATGGACATAATTTTTTTGTGCTGACAACATTTTCTTATTTTGTTTTGCAGGTAGTTAAAACGTATCTTATTTTGGTCAACTGTTAATACAAAGGAGTTGATAAATCATATCAAATACTTCGGACTGCACATCTCAATATATTGTAAATTAATCACACGTGTACAGGCCATTTCATCGTCAGAGCATTGTTAATTTTAATTTTGAAAGTGAATCCAAAGAACATGACTGAAAAAGGTAAATGGTTCAGCTAGTTTTGCCAAACAGAATTTGTAGTAGTAGTAGTAGTAGTAGTAGTAGTAGTAGTAGTAGTAACTGAAATTAATCTTACAGTAAAAATGCAGGAAGGGTAAAAATTTTTCCCCTATGGCCTTCTGTGCACATAAATAACAATGAACAAACATTAAAGTCAAGAGGAAGTTGAACAAGTTGGTACAACATGACTCATAACAAATCTAAATCCCAACAATACAAAACGGCAATTTATTGCACTGTCTGTACAGATGGCACAAGTTTTAACATGTTGAAATTACGTTTAGTTATCAAACCAAGAGGACTGACAAACACGGTCTAAAACATTAATGAGGATGTATCCTAAAAAAAAACAGTCTTCAAGTTATTTCAGTAAGTCCACACACAAATCATGGTAGCAAATGTACATTTCTCCAAGAGGAAGATGAATGTTTTATATAACACAGTGAAGAAAATAAAAACGAGATAAAGATGCTGAAGAAAAAAAAGTCCCCCCCCCCTCCCTTTTTCCTGGATATCCTTGGTGTGCCACTGGATTTAATAACGCATTACGTCAAACGGAAGCTACACTTGTTCTACACATGTAAACCTCTCATAAAAAGTGTGATGGTGATTCCACCTTTTAAATATCCACCTGAGACAGAACGGAAGTCATCTGTCTTCCTTTAGCAACTTTGCAGAAGCCAGGCTTCATGGAACTTATAGGAGTGTTTAATTAAGATATATTTGCTGTAAGATTTTTTCATCCATACTAATAAATCTTATCTAAATGAGACTGTTGGTTTAGCACAGTGTGCTTTAATTTATTTTGAAAACAAATGGGGGTTAAAGTAAAGGAATGCTTCTGGCCTAAAGATTTACAGCTAAATCATGACAGAATGCTAGGTTTTTGTGTGCCCCAGAAAAAGCAAATCACAAGAAAATAGAGAAAAAAGTCAAAGCAGTATCTTCAGTGTTAAAAAACCATAAACAATTTAATGGAATTGCACTTTCAAGTTTATTTTCATATACAAATACAATTTCTTTGCTAATGGTTGTACAAGACAATTTACAGTGTTTATTTGAAAACCCATTTCCTGGATATTTGATAGTGGGTATCAAAGGCAGCCATTCATTTTTCAAAATAAAAAATCAAATCTTGAAAGTGAGACAATTTAGTCCCCCTCCCCCCCCCCTCACGTTTTTCTCCAGTGACTTGTAGATCTATGAGAGAGAGAGAGAGAGAGAGAGAGAGAGAGAGAGAGGGTGGACATTTTAGGTAACAGCACACATAGAAGTAGTGAAATCAGATCCTTGAGAAATTCATTTAAAAAATGTGCAGACAGTTCTAAGAAACTCCCATAAAAACACTAAACTGTTATCATGTATTCAACCAACACCGCTCTCCTCTTATCTCAAGCTGTGCACATCCATGAAAACAAGAGGAGTAACCACCCTACTAGTCACCTATCTATAGCCTTAAACATGCTCCACATACTCCAACATGATTCTAAAATGTACACATAAAATACAACTCTGGAAGATTACACAATCTTCAGTGCTCAGCTGTAGTAAGTGGTACATGTGTAAATCTCTCCCAGGTTGTACGTCCCTCGCACCCTCAGGTGTCTCCGTCTCTCTACCTCTCCTACTGTAAATATTTGCTTCCTGTTTCTCCATTCTGCCACAACACTTCAGTATTTGCTGTGCAGGGATCAGAGCAAGTTCAAGGAAAAACTCATCAAACAACCTTTACAGCAGTCTCATTTTTTCATTACAGTCCCAGAATTATGTAAGATTGGTTGTCGTATTCAATTTCAGGGATAATGTTAAATGTCATTCTGATTCACAATCTACAGAATTTCATATACGCTTTTGCTGTTCTAAGAGTAAAAAATGCAAGCAATTAAGTAAATATTGATTTCCTCACAAATAATAACCACCATGGAGTTTTTCCTGTATATTTAAGATGTGCCATTAGTTTATTACAAGGTGTTTTCATGGATTAAGAACATGGTTTTATTTCAAATCTTTTAGAGACACTTTCTTGTGACACAAAGATAACCAATCTTATTATGGACTTTATGTGAAAGTAATTTTTTAAAATAATTTTTCTTTCTTCCTTTCTTCTCCAAATATTCTTTCCACCTCTAAAAAAAAAAAAATAATAATAAAAAAATCCATAAAATACTTTTTTTTTGTAAAACAACTATTATATTTTTTCCCTTATCATTATTTTTTCCTTATATCAAAGGCCTCTGTCTGTCCGACCCATGCATGTTTCTTACATAACCCAAAATTTTTCCTCCTAACCAAGTTAACCTTGGTCTGATCTTTGTAATTCCGTCCAGTGACTGTCTGCTGACAAAAATCTAGCACAGGGCACGAAAACCTGCAACCAAGCACTTTTCTAATCCACAGAAATATGATTCCAGACTCAATCCATTATCAACCATTTCCAATCGCTTTACTTCTTTACCAACACACTGACTAAATCAAGACTAGCCATGACACTTTAACGCAATATAAACCTAAAATATAAGCCTTAATCCATTGACGACATTGACGAAACCCTTTCCTTATTACAAATAATTCCTGAATATTTTCCCCCCTTATCTGCCTGAAAAAGTCCTGTATCTTGCTAACTGTGTGGAATTTGATAAGTTTTTTACCTCTTCAAAGTTAATTCTAACCCAATTCACCTTGATTTTACAAATCAAAATCAGTCTCTGACCAGTGCACAATAAATTATACTCAGTCTATTTAATAGTCTTTGCAGAAAAACTGCAGGCACTTTAAGTAAGGCCACGCCCTATGCTTTAAGCTGGCATCTACTGGTCAACAAGTCAAGTGGTCAAAATATGTGGATGAACTTTTAAACTTCCAATGCCTAATTATTTCTGACCAAGGAAGATCGTTTTGTTTTCATGAGGCATGTGTGTGTGTGTGTGTGTGTGTGTGTGTGTGTGTGTGTGTGTGTGTGTGTGAGAAAGAGAGAAAGAGAGAGAGAGAGGGAGGGAGGCTCCGGAATTCACTCTAGTAGTACAAGTCAAATCTAACAGACACACAAACACAGACATAGCCAGAAACATAATCTCTGTAGCAGTAGTAAATATAGCAGCAAAGGTGTGTGGTCATCAAGATGGGCAGTGGATCAAGTGGACTGGTATTTTGGCCACTTCCTGCCCTGCTGGGGCAGTTTGACCACTGCTGGGTCTGGTATGTACACTGACCACTACCCTAGGTATGGCAGGGTGAGAGGGGGGGTGTACTCTGGGCTGGAAATAATATGGCCAGCCTGATTTACCAATCAACACTGGTCAGTTTGGAGAAGACAGGCTATGGCCTGTACTTGGACAGGTATGATAACATTTGAGGGGTGTGGCGAGTTGAGTTTTTTCTCTTTCTTTCTTTCTTTTTTTTTTTGGAGGGGGGGGGGGTTAAAACAAGGTAAAACCTTGTACTCAATACCAGCTTCCTATTATAAATAATGAGTCCAATATTTTCAATGTTCACATTAAGGAAAACTTATTGCACATGAAAGAAAACTTCCCCTGGGGTCAAATTGCGTATTCTATGGGCCAACTGACCATTTTCAACTGACCATTACCAGTATTTCACATTCATTTTGTTAAATATCCACAACTAATGCAAATATTGTCCAAAGCTGTCCAGACTGACCAACTTCAACAGGCCATCAGTGACAACTGTTTCTCATTTATTTTGCTGAATATTGACAGCCCATGCAAATATTGCCACTTTGACGTACACAGCCAAATAAATGACCAACTGTTCCTTAATTTACTTAATGTTCAGTAATCCAATTTACTTAATCCTGCACAGATTAAGACCACTTTGGTCAGCTTGTCAGACAGGGAGACAGCCAGGCAAGCGGTCACTTGTTACATGGTCAGTGTTTATGGTCCGAAACCAATGTCTGGCTCCAAGACTGCAGACAAATCCAACCTTAAGAAAGCAAATGTTTGGGCCATGGATAGTTCAAGTCTTATGTCTGGCACAAATATATATATGTATACCAATACATGAAACAATGACAGCTCCTGAACCTCAGTGAGAAGAGACCATACCTCACCATACTTCACTTGGGAAGAATATATCTAAATCTATTCAAAAAGCAAAATCAAATACCTCCAGAACTACAGCAATGTGGGCCCAGCAATCTCAGACGTCTTTTACTGTGGATTCAGTTGAATTTGCATTGGTCTTTAAGCCAGTTAGTAAAAATTTCAAAGAAGATTGTGAAAAACTGAAAAATTTAATGGAAAATGCCATTGATTTATAATAAAACAGTTAATCACTAACAACTGGTCAGCATGCCTCAATTAACTGTGAACGGGCCCCAATTTTACTTAACTGTCCCTTTAACACACCACCCGCCTCAGGTGGACAATGGGCAGTAGTTTAAGTTAATCCCGTGTGCAGAAGGGTCACCATAAAATACTGGACCGTGAAATGAGTTGAGTGAGACACCAGGCACGGCTTCCTCCCCAAGTCCTCTCTGTCCAGACTGTTAACCACCATTGCACAACTGGCCAAAAGGAACGTTTACACAACAGAAACTAGCTCAGCTTACAACAGACTGGGTATTGGTATATATATGCCTGGAGGTTGCACAGACTCCCGCATAGGTTTTTTTAGTCTTTTAGTGACAACCACCGTGTTTTAGGATGGTTTCCATGGAGGTTGGATGTGTGTGTGTGTGTGTGTGTGTGTGTGTGTGAGAGAGAGAGAGAGAGAGNCTTATTCTACGGGCCAACTGACCATTTTGACTGACCATTACAAGTATTTCACATTCATTTTGTTAAATATCCACAACTAATGCAAATATTGTCCAAAGCTGTCCAGACTGACCAACTTCAACAGGCCATCAGTGACAACTGTTTCTCATTTATTTTGCTGAATATTGACAGCCCATGCAAATATTGCCACTTTGACGTACACAGCCAAATAAATGACCAACTGTTCCTTAATTTACTTAATGTTCAGTAATCCAATTTACTTAATCCTGCACAGATTTAGACCACTTTGGTCAGCTTGTCAGACAGGGAGACACCCAGGCAAGCAGTCACTTGTTACATGGTCGGTGTTTATGGTCCGAAACCAATGTCTGGCTCCAAGACTGCAGACAAATCCAACCTTAAGAAAGCAAATGTTTGGGCCATGGATAGTTCAAGTCTTATGTCTGGCACAAATATATATATATACCAATACATGAAACAATGACAGCTCCTGAACCTCAGTGAGAAGAGACCATACCTCACCATACTTCACTTGGGAAGGATGTATCTAAATCTATTCAAAAAGCAAAATCAAATACCTCTAGAACTACAGCAATGTGGGCCTAGCAAACTCAGGTGTCTTTTACTATGGACTCACTTGAATTTGCATTACTCTTAAAGCCAGATAGTAAAAATTTCAAAAAAGATTGTGAAAAACTGAAAAAATTTAATGGTCTATGCCACTGATTTATAATAAAACAGTTAATCACTAACAACTGGTCAGCATGCCACAATTAACTGTGAATGGGCCCCAATTTTACTTAACTGTCCCCTTTAACACACCTGCCTCAGGTGGATAATGGGCAGTAGTTAAAGTTAATCCCGTGTGCAGAAGGGTCACCATAAAATACTGGACCATGAAATGAGTTGAGTAAGATGCCAGGCACTGCTACCTCCCCAAGTCCTCTCTGTCCAGACATGTTAACCGCCATTGCACAACTGGCCAGAAGGAACATTTACACAACAGAAACTGACTCAGCTTACAAGTGACTGGGTATTAGTAAATGCCTGGAGGTTGCACAGACACCTGCATAGGTTTTTTTTAGTCTTTTAGTGACAACCACCTTATTTTAGGATGGTTTCCATGGAGGTTGGATGAGAGAGAGAGAGAGGGAGAGAGATAAAGAGAGAGAGGATAACTCTATCTCTCTTCTAGTAGGATCTCAGACCCGAGTTATCTCATGAGTGCTGGGGGGGGGGGGGGGGGGGGCGGG
>NW_019776068.1:124443-282412 GCF_001039355.2 Lingula anatina | reverse complement strand
GGAGAAGAGAGAAGGGGATTACTCCAGCCCTGAAAAGGACCTTTATTAAGACAGTTTATCTAGAGTGGGCACTTGAATTGAATCGTCCCAGGGCACGTAACAATGTACCAGCAACACACTGTCACCACAGCTGTCTCCCTGGAACACTTGGGTTTCCACATCTCACTTAGCCGTCCAGGACTACCTTTAAGAGCGTTTAGATGTTATATCAAATTGCCCCCAGCTTACATTCCAGTCAAGGGCTGTTAAGTCTTTCAAAAAGAGTTTCGACTTTTCGAATCAGGAGAACATTGCTTTGGTTAAAAGAGTATAAATTCTTGAAGAGTTTAAAGTTTCATGAATCCTTTTAGCGGGCTCCATTAATACGAGGCACCTTACAACCTGCGGCCTTCTTCAGTCAAGTTGTTTTCAACTTTTTTCCAACATCAGTAAATCTAAATTTTTGTTAAGTCATGATAGCTTTTCTCCAACCATAAAAAAACTAACCCACACAAAGCATTGTTCAAAACTAGTTTTAAAACGTTGCATTTCTTCTTTAAATGTCTTCAACATTGAGAAAAAAAAAATTATAAAATGTATCATTTTTCACCCTGTCTTCAGCATCCATCTTAAACTTGTAGCTGAAATTAAACACACACACTGTTGTTAAAGCGGCCACTTTTCTTTTTTTTGACCGGTCATTCATAACACACAGTATAGGCCAGAGGGAGGTCAAACTAACTGCCAACTGACACAAAACAACGGAAGCTGCTGCTACTTATCAAATATTTTTCCAAGTGCAGTAATAACTGAACGACTGACCAGTAACTGAAAGAATGGCCGCTGTCCATGCTTGGGGATGTGTGGGATACAACACATATGTAGAACTGGACAAAAACCATCAGACAATAAAAAGCCATTTGTATCAGTAACATATCTACATGTACATGAAATATAGCACTTTATAATGTACTGGAGAGCAAACAATCCTATATGTATGTTTTTATATTTTTCTGCTGTTCTCTCTCTCACTCTCTCTCTGTCTCTCTCCCAGCACCCGTTTTATGAACCATGGAAAACAAAGGCCAAACAGTCCCCAGGCAGTAAACAAAGGGCAAACATTTCGATGGCGATAAAGCTTTTTATGACTTTGCCACTCTTGCCACTGTTGTGATTGGTGCTGACTCTGTAGAGCCCCTTTAAAGACCAGGGTGTACTCAGCTCAAATTAAGTCAGGCCTACCCAACTACCAGACTCGGCACTGAATGATCCTGAATTCACCAGTAGATCAGACCATACTACCCGTTTTCAAGGTGTGTGTCAGATCGTATTACACAGTACGGTAAAGTCTTGAAAATTTCGTCGTTCTTGAAAATTTCATCGGCAGACGATTTTCCGCCGACGTAATTTTTTTCCCTTTGAAAACTTCGTCGACCTTGAAAATTAGGTACTCGATAATTTTTGAAAAGTTCGTCACCAAATATGGCCGCGTTGTCCAGCTCAAACATGAAGGTAATGCGTCAGTTGATTCAAGACAATGATACGATCAGGATATCATTGCCGATAACACTCTCAATGGGAGATAAGAACAATAGTGCACCCTGCGAGCGGTTACTCACAATATAGATGGTTTAGATGTGAATTCCCGTTCTCAATTGCGGGAACGTCGGCCTTTTGTCTTTAGTTGCATTACTATTACCTGGCTTAAGGTGCGTTATCAAGCCGGCAAATAGAAGTCACAGGCTGCGGCTTTGTCATTTGTAACGCCGTTATTGTTATCGGCGGCTGTCCTAAATGAGGAAGACACAATGAAAAAATCAAGATATTATCTCAAAGTGAAATGTACCCGTCACTTCTGTTCATGTCCATGTTCAATTTAAGATCATTTAACGATTACCTGGCTACTGAAAAAGAACAAGTAAATTTGCAACGATTTGCACTGTTACTGTCGGGAAGGCTTGGATTTGCCAAAGTAGAAAAAGAAATCTAACAAAATGACACTGCAAACGTCCTGCAGTCGTATAACCTCACTAGTAGTAAACTGTTGGTACTTTGCCCAATAAGTCAATGATTTCTTAGTGAGAAAAAACTGGCTGAAACACACTGTGCTTGGAGCAACATGGCAGCAGGTCCCACTGGGTGTTTATTCTTTGTTACAAGATCTCTTTCTCCACTGATCCTCTCTCTTTCTCCCCCCCCCCTCCTTGTTACTCTCTCCCTGCGGCATGCACATTTGCATACACATACACACACATTCTCTCATAGAGTACACACACAAATAAAAAAAAAAATTCTGAAAAAAGGAAACAGGACATTTTACATTTTATGTCTACAGTTAAGTTGCACATGGGTGACATACCTTTAAGTCTAAATGTACCACATTCCTGTCATGTAGAAATACCAGCCCTTCCATGATCTGCCGCATTAGGTGTATTACCTCCTTCTCTTTGAATGATTCTTCTTCATCAATGTGGTGAAAGAGTTCCCCGCCTGCAGCACTGGGGAAAAAAATAATTAAAAATTGTAAAGGATGTTTGTTATCACTTTGACCCAAGGTACAAATTTATGGGTATAAAAGTATTATGACTTTTTTACTTGCAAATTTACCTAAGGTACTTAGCAAAACAAATAAAATCAGACTGTATGTGACTGAATCTTCATGAAACAGGAAAAATAAATTGTTCTAAATATTTAGCAAAGATAAATAAAAAAATAAAAAAAATATACATGAATAAATAAATACAATAATGAACAAGTAAATGAAAGAATATATGAAAGAAAGAATTAAGAAAGATAAAACATGTTACGAAGCTGGAATGTTGGTCAAATACAACATGATAATCTCGTAAAACTGACACAAACACCATAATGAAGACTTTGAAATGAAACAATGAAACGGACATAAAAACTGGAATAAAATGTGTTAGAACTCATGAGGGTGCATCTGAGTGTCAGAACATCAAACGAACCGACAGACATTCCTCAACAAAAATGACACGAGACCATGACCGTAAGGGTCAAATCAGGGGAATTATAGACAGACTATCAACAGATACTATCTACGATACGGTATTTACTTGCGATTTTCACACATTTCCCTTTTACTTATTTTTCTTAAATTTATACAAGACTTAAAGTTTCAGTGCAGGGAGGAAGTAACCAAGGAAATAATTCATGTTGCCTAGATTTATAAAGTGATTACCGTAAACCAAGTGAATGGGCCTCTGATGCCAAAATGTCACCAGGGGGTCACCTCACAGCTTTGAAGAAGATGACCCCGTCTGACCGTACTTGACCCCCTGGTAACTACAAAAGTTTCACATTTCCTGGATTTCACTCCACATCTCTCTCTCTCTTTTTGGTGAAAATCAATGAACAAAAACCACAATGGCAGTGACTGACACTTGTTCTTGTAGAAAGTACATGGAGGTTAAGCACACTGGTATTCCCTTAAAATGATAAACGCTTGTGGCACATTTTGTAAATTGTGGTCCATGGGCAAAACTTTTCACACATTATGTCTTTTAAGTTGAACAAATCACTGAATGCTCTTGGCACGTACTCTGTCTAACACACACAAGCAAGTATGCTGACATAACTTTATAGACTATACCTTCATTTTTTTTTCTTTTTTTTTTTCATAATTTTGAGACCAAAAACATATCCTGAAGTTGAGAGTCTTAAGTGGCAGCAATCATCTACTAAAATGCATACAGGAACAAAATGGAGTCAATTGTGAATTAAACANGGGGGGGGGGGGGGAGAAGAGAGAAGGGGATTACTCCAGCCCTGAAAAAGACCTTTATTAAGACAGTTTATCTTGAGTAGGCACTTGAATTGAACCGTCCCAGGGCACGTACCAGCAACACACTGTCACTGCAGCTGTCTAGCTGGAACACTTGGATTTCCACATCTCACTTAGCCGTCCAAGACTACCTTTAAGAGCGTTTAGATGTTATATCAAATTGCCCCCAGCTTACATTCCAGTCAAGGGCTGTTAAGTCTTTCAAAAAGAGTTTCGACTTTTCGAATCAGGAGAACATTGCTTTGGTTAAAAGAGTATAAATTCTTGAAGAGTTTAAAGTTTCATGAATCCTTTTAGCAGGGTCCATTAATACGAGGCACCTTACAACCTGCGGCCTTCTTCAGTCAAGTTGTTTTCAACTTTTTTCCAACATCAGTAAATCTAAATTTTTGTTAAGTCATGATAGCTTTTCTCCAACCATAAAAAAACTAACCCACACAAAGCATTGTTCAAAACTAGTTTTAAAACGTTGCATTTCTTCTTTAAATGTCTTCAACATTGAGAAAAAAAAATTTATAAAATGTATCATTTTTCACCCTGTCTTCAGCATCCATCTTAAACTTGTAGCTGAAATTAAACACACACTGTTGTTAAAGCGGCCACTTTTCTTTTATTTTTGACCGGTCATTCATAACACACAGTATAGGCCAGAGGGAGGTCAAACTAACTGCCAACTGACACACAAAACAACAGAAGCTACTGCTACTTATCAAATATTTTTCCAAGTGCAGTAATAACTGAACGACTGACCAGTAACTGAAAGAGTGGCCGCTGTCCATGCTTGGGGATGTGTGGGATACAACACATATGTAGAACTGGACAAAAACCATCAGACAATAAAAAGCCATTTGTATCAGTAACATATCTACATGTACATGAAATATAGCACTTTATAATGTACTGGAGAGCAAACAATCCTATATGTATGTTTTTATATTTTTCTGCTGTTCTCTCTCTCACTCTCTCTCTGTCTCTCTCCCAGCACCCGTTTTATGAACCATGGAAAACAAAGGCCAAACAGTCCCCAGGCAGTAAACAAAGGGCAAACATTTCGATGGTGATAAAGCTTTTTATGACTTTGCCACTCTTGCCACTGTTGTGATTGGTGCTGACTCTGTAGAGCCCCTTTAAAGACCAGGGTTAACTCAGCTCAGATTAAGTCAGGCCTACCCAACTACCAGACTCGGCACTGAATGATCCTGAATTCACCAGTAGATCAGACCATACTACCCGTTTTCAAGGTGTGTGTAAGATCGTATTACACAGTATCATACCCTGAACAAATTTTGAGTGGTGATGCAATGCTTTTCAACCCCGCTGAGAATCGTCACTATCACATCGCGTACTAGGCAAGAGCGGTGTCACGTCTGATACTGAGTAATGCGAACTGACACACACCTTGAAAACGGGTAGTGTGGTCTGATCTACCGTTGAATTCAGGATCATTCGGTGCCTAGTCTGGTAGTTGTGTAGGCCTGTAAGTCACCCAGGTTGGGGTGTTGTGGTCAAGAACTGAGAATAATGGAAAGCTGAGATTTGAAAAGTCAGGGAACACAATGTGATCTATCATTATAGCAGAGAGCAGAGAGTCAGACACTTGCAAATAACAATTACAGTCGTTAACATTCTTTGATTTTGCTACATTTTGTCCTCCCGGTTTTTTTTTTTTTTTTTTTTTTTTTTTTGTGAAGTCTTACTGACAGTTATGCTCAAAAAACATCACAAAAACAATTATGAAAACAACATCATCAAAATGCAATACTTCATACCAGGTCTTATTATATTAATAAACCAAAAGAAAAAAAAAAATTAATAAAAAATTGCCAAGTTTTAGGGAGAAAAAAAAAAAGGGAACACGTAGAGCACAAGTAAAAAAGCCTACTGAAAAAGAACAAGTAAATTTGCAACAATTTGCACTGTTACTGTCGGGAAGGCTTGGATTTGCCGAAAAAGAAATCTAACAAAATGACACTGCAAACGTCCTGCAGTCGTATAACCTCACTAGTAGTGAACTGTTGGTACTTAATTTGCCCACTAAGTCAATGATTTCTTAGTGAGAAAAAACTGGCTGAAACACACTGTGCTTGGAGCAACATGGCAGCAGGTCCCACAGGGTGTTTATTCTTTGTTACAAGATCTCCTTCTCCACTGATCCTCTCTCTTTCTCTCCCCCCACCCCCCTCCTTGTTACTCTCTCTCTGCGGCATGCACATTTGCACACACATACACACACATTCACTCATAGAGTACACACACACAAATAAAAAAAAAATTCTGAAAAAAGGAAACAGGACATTTTACATTTTATGTCTACAGTTAAGTTGCACATGGGTGACATACCTTTAAGTCTAAATGTACAACGTTCCTGTCGTGTAGAAATACCAGCCCTTCCATGATCTGCCGCATTAGGTGTATTACCTCCTTCTCTTTGAATGATTCTTCTTCATCAATGTGGTGAAAGAGTTCCCCGCCTGCAGCACTGGGGAAAAAAATAATTAAAAATTGTAAAGAATGTTTGTTATCACTTTGACCCAAGGTACAAATTTATGGGTATAAAAGTATTATGACTTTTTTACTTGCAAATTTACCTAAAGTACTTAGCAAAACAAATAAAATCAGACTGTATGTGACTGAATCTTCATGAAACAGGAAAAATAAATTGTTCTAAATATTTAGCAAAGAAAAATAAAAAAATAAAAATAATATACATGAATAAATAAATACAATAATGAACAAGTAAATGAAAGAATATATGAAAGAAAGAATTAAGAAAGGTAAAACATGTTATGAAGCAGGAATGTTGGTCAAATACAACATGATAATCTCGTAAAACTGACACAAACACCATAATGAAGACTTCTCAAAGTCTCTGAGGTCATAACAATGAAACGGACATAAAAACTGGAATAAAATGTGTTAGAACTCACGAGGGTGCATCCGAGTGTCAGAACATCAAACGAACCGACAGACATTCCTCAACGAAAATGACACGAGACCATGACCGTAAGGGTCAAATCAGGGGAATTATAGACAGACTATCAACAGATACTATCTACGATACGGTATTTACTTGCAATTTTCACACATTTCCCTTTTACTTATTTTTCTTAAATTCATACAAGACTTATAGTTTTCAGACACTTACAACAACGTATCTCTGATTCAAAAACCAACAAACCTTTCAATTGTACTTAAGAATCAGCATTTTCAAGCATTACTGACAAAACCAGCTTTGTAGAGGACAGGGAGGAAGTAAGCAAGGGAATAATTCATGTTGTCTAGATTTATAAAGTGATTACCGTAAACAAAGTGAATGGACTTCTGATGCCAAAAATGTCACCAGGGGGTCACCTCACAGCTTTGAAGAAGATGACCCTGTCTGACCGTTCTTTACCCCCTGGTGACTACAAAAGTTTCACATTTCCTGGATTTCACTCCACATCTCTCTCTCTCTTTTTGGTGAAAATCAATGAACAAAAACCACAACGGCAGTGACTGACACTTGTTCTTGTAGAAAGTACATGGAGGTTAAGCACACTGGTATTCCCTTAAAATGATAAACGCTTGTGGCACATTTTGTAAATTGTGGTCCATGGGCAAAACTTTTCACACATTATGTCTTTTAAGTTGAACAAATCACTGAATGCTCTTGGCACGTACTCTGTCTAACACACACAAGCAAGTATGCTGACATAACTTTATAGACTATACCTTCATTTTTTTTCTTTTTTTTTTTCATAATTTTGAGACCAAAAACATATCCTGAAGTTGAGAGTCTTAAGTGGCAGCAATCATCTACTAAAATGCATACAGGAACAAAATGGAGTCAATTGTGAATTAAATAAAACACAAAGTTCAACACCTCCGGAGACGTCTCACTTCCTGTCTTCTCACTCAGATCATTGATGAAATGTGTACATTAAAAGAGAAAGCATGGTGGTGCACATCTGTATATTATAATGTAAAACATACATCAGAACAATGCCTAAGGACGCATTAAAAAAAGATGATCCGCAGACTAACTGACCGCTGACTAAATATGGCTGACCCCACTTAAAAAGCGATGCCGCTAATTCCCTGATGGTCTTCCCGCCTCCACATTGGCCGCCACTGCAGAGGCCTAGCAATCAAACCTCGGAGAAGGGATTTAATTTGTCATGCTTTTCCTTTTAATGTACACAATTAGCCTAACAACGAGTACACTGGGACCCATAAGAATCAGATTTAAAATTGTTTTTTAATACTAGTAAATAAACAAGGAAGAAATTGAAGAATGAATGGCAATATTGATATTGACCTTAAGAAAAAGATCAAAAATGCCAGGAAACTTCTTTTTATGAACTGTAGACTGCCAGCAATATGCCTATTTTATCTTTTTAAGTTCTTTTATTTATCAATTGTGTACTATAAGATCAGTCTTGCTGTATTACAACACCCTGCAGGAGAGAGAAACATTTGTATAGGAGCAGAAAAACCTAACTTCAAACACACTGCAGTGCAAGAGGAAAAAATTTGCCTTTATCTCAGATACACCGGAAATGGCGGAATTCAGATAATCTGGAGAAATGCTATAAATATCTTAGGGTTGGTAACCACGACTTTCTACTTAGAGCTCCCCACAGCTTCCATAGACGGTTCATCTTCAGCTGCGTTCATATCAGTTTCAGTTGTAAACTTGGCCTCAAGACATACCAACCAATTGACCAGTAATACTTTTGGCTGATGCCATTTAACACACTTTTTTTTTCTTAATATTTCTTTTAAAGTAAATGTACTTTATTTTTCCTCAACTTTAATAACTATGTGTTTCATACCATCAAAACTGCAGCTAGAACATTACAATTCCTGTGCAGATCATAAAAATATATTCCGACAGTTTGTCACCCATTTTTTTTCCAAAGGGCCACCCCAGACGACAGAATCAATTGACAGTTTTTACTTTTAGTTAAAAGATATGTAAACATGACCTTCCAAACCTGAGGCTGGTCATGTATAAAAAGCCACCAAGCAGTTAAAGCAAAACAATTAGACATATTTTACCAGTTACATAATTCTATATTCTAGTACAGTACATCTTCACTGTCCTCTATTTGTATGTGATGCCCTGTGGAAAATATCTCCTTTTCACTTTCTTCAGAATCCCAAAAAGGTGTCTTCAGAGAAAGTTTATTCAGGAGTGGCCTTGCCTCTCAGGCTTACCTTTTTGTTTAGATCTTTGACTAAAAACCACTGCAAATATTTACATTCTTTGGCAGTTCAAGGTTAACGGAGGTACTTTTGTCAGTTCCTATTTTATATCTGACCAATATTTTTTTCTGCATTTTTCCCCCAACATGAAAATATTTATTTTAGGAAGCTGGAAATATATTTCAAGGAAGCTGGAAATGGACATCTGCTGCTATAAATAAGTCCCAACATTTTTTCACACCATGTTTAATTGATATCTACAGAGATTAGAAGTATAAATAGCCACTGGGCAGTTTCAGGAAATCAGAAACCCCAGCTCCTTCTAAATTATCTGTTGACCATCACAGAGCTGTTCGAGATAACACAGAGGAAAAAAACAGATTGCACCATATCCTGATCCTCAGGTACGATGCATGCCCTGCACGTCCGCTTTTTTCATTTCAAAATCCCCATATGTGCAAGTTGGACAAGACTGAATAACTTGCATGGGAATTTCAATATGAAGATGGCCCACCTCTGCTCTAAAACTTGAGATCAGTTCATCACAACTTGATACACGAGTGGAAGAAACAGGGAGTCTTCACATAATCTCATTGGACTGCCCGGCTGTATGTGATAGATCGTTCCGCTTACATATTTCTGAGATACACCTAGACCTAATGTAGCATATATATTTCATCATATTGGTAATAATAATCATAGTGATATCTGAACTTGCTGCACCAATGAGAAGGATATCTTTGATAAAACTTTGTTTAAAATTTTTAAAGAAGAAAAGAAAAACATGTCATTCTTATATATTATTTTATTATATCTCACTAAAAAAAAAAAAAAAAAAAAATCATCTCTCTTTTGACACGCCTTTGCTGCATTCTCTACAGAAAGCTCAAGTGACAACAACACCATCATCATCATCACAACTGGCCAACACCCTAAAACACCTCCAGTAATTCACATTCCTCCTGAAAGGTGAGTGGAAACCTTACCCTGACAGACAGAGATTTGTTAACATTCAACGGGAAGTTTTTTTTTTTTTTTTTTTTTTGTGTGTGTAACAGCTCTCTGATTTAAAGAACCATTCTCCCTGGACTGGCACAGACACAGACACAACATGTGTGTGTCGAAGAATTTTTTGTCCAAATACAAGTACCTTGAAATAGTGCACATGTAAGTCAATCCATGCATTAGAAGAGTGACCTTCAGAAAAAAAAATGCAATTACAGCATCTTGTGCGCTAGTGTTACTGTTATGGAATTTTTCTGCATCAGTATGTGTTAAAAGACACAAATTCCATGCTGCTATAACTGATACCCTACCAAGGTCAATACCACGGAGTGTGTTAAAATAAGGGGTCGGATGATTTGTGTAAAAATTAATGACTTCGGTGACTTTTTAACATTTACTGACTTGAATATGTTTGAAAAAACTAAATTTCATTAACAGCAAAAAAAAAAAAAAAAAAAAAAAAAAAAAAAAAAAAAATCAAGACCACATACAGAGACATCTGATGGCAACAGATGGAAATGAAAATTTGTGAATGGTAAAATGTTAACAGTATTATTACAAATTATAAGTAATTGGATTATTTTGTAACCATAAAAATGCTACACTCTAGATGAAAATGAGAAATTACAGAGTAGCTTTTCCAGCTAGTTGTTCAAATGACCACTGAATTTGAAAGCAAAACTAAAACCATTTGTGTTCAGCTAGCCCTGAACTTGCCCCCCCCCCCTCTCTGAGTGTAAAGGAGGAATGTCAATCACACCCTTTCAACCTGAGAAGTAATAAATGGCGTACAATAGGAGCTCCTGCCACCACAGGAGATAACAAATGTCTTCTCTAAGATATCTGTGTGATAGGTTCTTCACCATTAGAGCACCGAGTCAAGTAACAGTGCCAGTGTTAGCTTTCTTTATTCAATCTCACTTTGAAACATTACAATGAATGGCTTGACAGATATAGGGAACAGTGTCAACTCCACTGATCTTCGCAATGGAATATCTTAATGTAAATTAATACTGTAACTTCTCACTTCCCCCTCCCAATACACTACAAAATAAATCAATAAATCAATAAATTAAAAAAAAAAACCTCATTTGCCCAGAGCAAAACTTGACACGAAATAAAACAGAACAAAGAAAAACAATACAAGGCAGAAAATTACTAAATAAGACCGGATGTTTCAAATTCACTGTAATGGCTAGAAACTGCTGACCACGCTCAATCCTGATACCCAATACTGGACATGGACGGTAACAAGAGACGTCCCAATGATCTCTCTAACTAATTCGAAAAGGAAGAGGTCAATTTCTAGTTTATCTGACACAATGGACATCAGATTTCAGGCGTGATGTGTCAGATGTGGAGAAAAGGACGAGATACAATAATTCAGTGGACAGACAATTATGTAATGGCCCACAGTTGCTGTAACCAGACCGACCCTCTAGATAATACGCATTCACAATGGTGGTTTCCTGATGCCTTGTAAATACAAGCACTTCAGACAGACAAATGTGAGACACCTCATATTAACAAATAAAAAGGTACAATGACAGCTGTGAATGGACATTTACAGAATGATTTTAAACAGAAAAGGGAGAGGTCAGAAGGCCAGTCTTGTTGGACAAGCTACATAAACCTGAAACTTCCCGTTACAGTAAAATAATATCATTTTGTAACTAGACGATGTTAAAATGTCAAAAGTTTTGCCACATGTTGGAACAAAGTGTTACAGCTGAGTCTGAGTCATGAATTTGTCATCAGATAATTATTTTTTTCTCTCCATCTTTCTTGTATTCCCAGAAGCACAGACAGTCACTTAAGTTTTATACTAGGCCTATACTGTAATGGAACATTTGTTTGAAAAACATGCTTACTTTTCTTTTAATAGATCCAGTGAAAATTTACAGTATCTTACACCATAAATGATGGATTCCCTGAAAAGAATATTGGTCTTTACTTGTAGACCAAAATGTTCATTAACTCTGACTCGAGCTAAAACAGAAGGAAGTCAGTCATGGTTCAGAGTGAATTTCAAACCAATTATTCCTCTATTTAAATTGAAATATTATGGATTTATCTTAAACTAAAGGAGGCCAATATCTTTTTTTTTCTTAATTAAAAAATTTAGACCAAATTCTGGTAATAAATGGCGTACAATGAAAGTCCCTTAATAAAAGCAGTTCCATGGTACCTTTAGTGTAACAAAAGAGGAATTTGAGAACAGAACGAAACCAAACCAACTGAAGAGTTATGAGAGATTTTCGGGAAAAGTGGGTCACTTTCCCCTTGTCCTCCACTGATGCTTCAGTGGTCACTTTGTCATGTGAAGTGAACCCCAGCTGACCAGCGCTATAAACACCTGTCTACAGCAGGTATATGATGGGCGCTCATCAAGAGCTGGTTACGCAAACCTGCCATTCCATTGGATGCAATATGATGTATGGATTTTGACTGCATGTGTGCACAAATCACGTGCAAAGGGGACGCACGCTATGACGAGGAGTGTAAAACCCAGTGGTCAAGCTTTACAGAGTTGAAACTTGAGAGATAAAGAACAAACCATCTGATTGCACCATTCAAGTTATATCAATTTCTAGATAGACAGAAAAGGGGAATAAAATAAATGGTAGTTAAAAGGTTGAAAAAATAACAATAAGGAAAGAAACAAACAACTTACTACTCTGTGATGAGAACCAGCTCATGTGATGTTTCGTACACTTCCTTCAAGTCTATAAGGCGTGGGTGTGCCAGCGCCATCTCTAGCATGACGACTTCGTGCAAAATCTCACTGCGTACATCCTTGCCTTTCCTCCGTTTACGTATATACTTGGCAGCGTATTCCTGGCCAGAGTGGTTGTCTCGTATTTTGCGTACCACAGCAAACTTGCCCCTGTAAAACAAACACAGAAATTGTAGAAACCTTGCCATAGCATTTAAAATCAAATTTTCAAAAAGTAATTTTTTAAAGCTTGTTTTTATGTTGTGGGTGGAAGCGTAATTTACATGTATTTTACTTTCTCCATGGTCCTCTTATTCTTGTATCATTAACTTTTGCCATATATGAACATTAAGTCTCCATAACTCTATCTATTTAATTCTTAATGTTTATATTTACTTTTTTATTTTGTTCCTTCATTTTTACCAAAACATAAGAGAAAGGAGTATAAACATACAAGCATACTAGTAAGTTGAAAATTAGACAACCCTACACCCTCATCTCCTTCTCGCTCCATCATTCAAGCTAGGGTAGACATTAGATAATCCTCAAACCTGTCAATCAAACTATAAGTAATAACCTTCCACCAGCGCGGTGAACTTTTACTTACAAGTCACTAAATATGGTGAATTTACTTTCTAAAGGAGATGGAAGGGTCAGTGAAATCTTTGAGCAGAGCAACTCAAGTAGGACAGATTACTTGCTTCAGGGTGGACAAATTTATGGTAGTTTTAGTACCATGTTGTGTTTAATGGTTGTGGCCAATGAATGCGTGCCGTACAAAAAAGTCTGTGTGTTCCAAAGGCACACACGTGCACATGTGAGTTTGATTGACCAGGTCATGCTCTTGCAACTTTTAGACAAAACCCACACTGGCCCACATATACACACACATGACATACATACCCAAATACATGCATACACACACCAGTGATACACTGAAAGACAAAACCCTTGGTTTCCACTCACAAATATGCCATGCCCCCCCCCCCCCCCCCCTTTCATCGTAAGACTATACACAGTGCAGACAAAATTACCCAGTCCTCAAATTTCCCAATAATAGTTTATCAAAACATCAGGAAGGAATTTTAATTCTCTCCCTACTCAGTCTCCTAACCACTTGTTAAGTGGGGAAAACCATCTTCAAATCCCAAACAATATAACCTTTATGAAATCATTAGTTGCAGTAATGGCCAGCCAAGGAATGCAAACTGTTCAGATTTCAGTCTAGTTTGGAAGAAATTACTGCTAATTTTGTCTGGACTTCAATAATGAACCATTCACTATTTCTATTTCAGCTCAGGGTCAAAAACCGCTTGAAGGAAAAAAAATTGCTACTGTAGAAAAATGAGGTCCGTTTACACATTATTTTTGATAAGAGATCCTGATAACCACTAGTAGTAAGGCCAAACAATAATTTTAAGTTGGGTAACAGTCAGACTATCTGTCCATAGAAGGGGGTGGGGATACAGCTGGGAGTAGGGTGGGATGGGTACCGTAGGTGCAAAGAACCACTTTTGGATAGAAAAGATTTATAACTCTGGATCAACATTTGATCTAGGTTCGCTGCCATTTCCTTCCACAACTGAATCACAATCAATTCTTTTTTGCAACTTGCAATTTATTTACTGTAGTAAGTTTCATATTACTATTTTATTCATAATAATCTCTTAAACTGGGAGAGAATAACACCTTAATGGTAAACAGGAAAAGAGAGAGAGAGAGAGAGAGAGAGAGAGAGAGAGAGAGAGGGAAAAGAAGATAAAAGACCTGAAAGTGTCAAATATTTTCAAATTTTAAGCGGTCATCCTCTCCCTGACCACCATAGCCCCAGGTGAGTAATGAGGAAAAACTGACCTGCCATACCAGAAGTCTAATAGGCAGAACGTATTATATCTTTTATTATATACCTATAATTGGCCATCTCGGTTTTCTTAACTGTTGGAGAAGTCCTGCCTTACCATGTCATTCTTGACCAATCACAATCAATAACAGGCACAAACGAAAAAAAAAAAAAAAAAGGTACAAATTCCCCATCTCTACTGGACACAATATAAACTAACAACCACATTCTTTATGAGGATGCTTTCCAAATTGCAATCTTCACATTCTTCAATAGTTCAATAGTGCACGGCTGAGGGGAGCCTCTTTTCAGACAATGCGTCTGATAAACAAACGTGACAATGTAAAACCTTAAGGTATCTGTGACATTGTGTCGCATATAGAAGAGGGGATCTTCATGCCATTCAAAAGTTCAATAACATTCTTATGGAGGTATTTTACAACAACAGCTCCAAACAATAAACAAAACCGTGTACAACCTGTCTTTACAAAATGTGACATAGCTGTTTAACTGGACTGGGGAGCTCATTTTCTTCATATCGATTGGCTTAACGACAAAAGAGAGAAAGAGAGAGGGGGGCACTTATTTCTGACAACATATTAGCTATTTTAAAAGCACCATGACAAATTTTACAGAAAGATGAGACTATTCCTGAGTTTGCCAAAGTTGGCTCAAGTGCTAAAATGACCACATTTAACATGTGTTGCCCCCTCTCCTGATAATACTTCAAAACCTGACCAGATCTTGAATCATCTGATAAACTGACCCCTCTCTTATGACATTCTTGCAGAGGTGGAAAATATTAAAATAATAATATTTATAAATAATAAAATGAATAATCTATACTAAAATATCTGAGATGCTTAGTAAATGAAATATGAGATAAGTTACCTTTACTATATCTGAGATGCTTAGTAAATGTAATATGAGATAAGTTACCTTTTACAATAATAATAAATACAAATGTGAGTCAAAACTTATATATAAATTACACATAAATATAAATCAGTCAAATTCACACCCAATGCACATTTCCCAATCACAGCTCTGTACAGATCTGTGTAATATGACTCAACAAAGTTACTGACGAAACAAACTCTGTCATCACCAAGGATCAAGCGCAGCTATAGAATAAAGTCACATAACAACGAACTAAAAATGTACTCCTGTATTGACTAAGTAACCAAAAATTTGACCCGTGACACGGTTGACTGCCTACTGACCGATTTCCTGAAATGGTCGATTGACTTTCATATATATTTGTTTGACTTTGAAATAAAAGCTAGCAAATACTGATATCTGATAGGCATAAACACTATATTCTACTGCTTTGACACCCCCCCCCCCTGGAGTTTGCTTGTAAACACAAATATTGCCAAAATATTTGGTCATTTTACCATTATGAATGTGAAAAATGTATGAAAAATTATTTATTCCAATGGGTTACTGGAGGGAAAGAAATAGAAGATCAATTAATGATGCAGTTGATTTTGAAAGATGTTATAGCTGAAGGTGGTGCTGAATCTACCTGCCTAACCATAAAATAAATAAATAAATAAATAAATAAATAAATAAACAAGCCATCAAAACTACCCTCAAATACAACAAAAACAAAGTTTTGTTAGGGAAGGAGGGGGGGGGGAGAGAGATAAGAGCATAAATATCTATCTGGAGGGAACCCATAGATTGAACAACGCATCACAGGAAACCACAGAGCAGATGTGACGCTAACTGTGACAGGACCTACGCCCCTCGCAGACAGCAACACAATGTCAATTAGAGAGTAACACCAGGCGTAATTGTCATAATTGTCACAGCTGATAGTTTTCAGAGCTGTCGAATAAACATGTGTTGCCACGGACTGCCTGGCTTGCAAACTGGACGCAATCTTGTCAGTTTAAATGATCATGTCATCCTAGCACAGTGGGATTTTTTTTCCTGTCTGATAACACTACCATCTAAATCATCTTGATTTTTTACCAAATTGCTACAAGATAAGGCAAACAAATCTCATTCATATTTGACGGGTTTTCCCCCAAATTTTGAAGTTGGAACAAACTATTTTTTAACAAAAGTTTTTCTTTCCTTTCATTATTTTTTCTGGTTAATTCTAAAGCCTGCCCATGTCACACTAAAAAAAGTAGCAAAACACCGCCTTAAAATTTGTCTCATAAGTTCACATAATACAAGTCATAAGAGGCATCAAGCGCACAATAACATCACTGCCAACACCCTCTGTGACGACAAAAGACCTTAAGAAACCACCACCCTCGCACGCATCCATGCTTGTGAAACACAAAAGAGATGCATCACGGAAAAAATTCCCCCAAATTGAAAAGTCTGTTTTTCAAGGACGTAACACTAGTAAGGTATCAATAGTTCTGACGCATACTGTGACTGATGGAAATAGAACTATTTATGATTCAGAATCAGGGGGAAAACTGATCTTTTTATAGATTTTATACTGACTCAAATAGGCATCAGCTCTATTTTGAATTCTAATGTAATCTCTGATAAATATTTTGTTTAAAAATAACGAAAATTGATTTGGTTTTAAGAATCTGGGTGCAAATCAAGTCATGCTGAAGATTCAAAGGATTTTTTTTTATTATTATTACACATACCTGCTACCACATTATGTTTTAAGTGTTAAATCTTTAAGAAAACAAATTAAATTGTTAGCTTTATGGCTAAAAATAACTGAGAACAGGTATGATAAAATGCCTCTTCATTAAAAAAAAAAAAGAAGAAAAAAAAAAAGAATCTACCTAGTGAAAATTTCCATCATTTTAAAGAACATGTCATGAATTATAATCTATGAAGACAAAAGTAAGTAATCATGTTATTATTTTCGTCATAATTATGCTGTGGCAAATGGTGTCCTATCAGAAGAAAACAAAAGTCACAAAGCTCAGAACACTGTTCTCACATGAATCCCAAATAACACGAGTTTCATTTAAAAACTACAAAACCAAACAAAACACACAGGCACGTGCTCAAACTAATCATCGAAAAATAATCTCTCGTGAAAAGAGACCTCGTCCTGTTACATAAATAATCTCCCACCTGCAAATGTATACAACCCCCTATGATGATGTCTTAATGTGCAAACTAATAAACCTGCTCTCTACAATGACAAATTATGCTTCAGCATGACTGACAATACATTGGCACTGATGGAGATTACAAACAAAAACAAATACAATAACAGCACCACCGGTGACAACTAAACAAACTCTCCTTCCCCAGGTGTCAGAAACCTAACTTCATTGTGAAATTTACTGCCTTCAATTAGGCAGCCTCAGCTTTGACAAAGACACCATAATTCTAGTTTATAATATACCTCATGTTTAGTGGGAGTCTGTAAATATTACAATCACAACAACCCTGTTTAGATTTTTGCAAGTAATTCATAAATTAAGCCCCAGCTAGTCCCTGGTCTATATAATATAAACNCATACGGAGGTATTTTACAACAATAGCCCCAAACAATAAACAAAACCGTGTACAACCTGTCTTTACAAAATGTGACATAGCTGTTTAACTGGACTGGGGAGCTCATTTTCTTCATATCGATTGGCTTAACGACAAAAGAGAGAAAGAGAGAGGGGGGCACTTATTTCTGACAACATATTAGCTATTTTAAAAGCACCATGAAAAATTTTACAGAAAGATGAGACTATTCCTGAGTTTGCCAAAGTTGGCTCAAGTGCTAAAATGACCACATTTAACATGTGTTGCCCCCTCTCCTGATAATACTTCAAAACCTGACCAGATCTTGAATCATCTGATAAACTGACCCCTCTCTTATGACATTCCTGCAGAGGTGGAAAATATTAAAATAATATTTATAAATAATAAAATGAATAATCTATACTAAAATATCTGAGATGCTTAGTAAATGAAATATGAGATAAGTTACCTTTACTATATCTGAGATGCTTAGTAAATGAAATATGAGATAAGTTACCTTTTACAATAATAATAAATACAAATGTGAGTCAAAACGTATATATAAATTACACATAAATATAAATCAGTCAAATTCACACCCAATGCACATTTCCCAATCACAGCTCTGTACAGATCTGTGTAATATGACTCAACAAAGTTACTGACGAAACAAACTCTGTCATCACCAAGGACCAAGTGCAGCTTTAGAATAAAGTCACATAACAACGAACTAAAAATGTACTCCTGTACTGACTAAGTGACCAAAAATTTGACCTGTGACACGGTTGACTGCCTACTGACCGATTTCCTGAAATGGTCGATTGACTATCATATATTTGTTTGACTTTGAAATAAAAGCTAGCAAATAGTGATATCTGATAGGCATAAACACTATATTCTACTGCTTTGACCCCCCCCCCCCCCCTGGAGTTTGCTTGTAAACACAAATATTGCCAAAATATTTGGTCATTTTACCATTATGAATGTGAAAAATGTATGAAAAATTATTTATTCCAATGGGTTACTGGAGGGAAAGAAATAGATGATCAATTAATGATGCAGTCGATTTCGAAAGATGTTATAGCTGAAGGTGGTGCCGAATCTACCTGCCTAACCATAAAATAAATAAATAAATAAATAAATAAATAAATAAATAAATAAACAAACAAGCCATCAAAACTACCCTCAAATACAACAAAAACAAAATTTTGTTAGGGAAGGAGGGGAGGAGAGATAAGAGCATAAATATCTATCTGGAGGGAACCCATAGATTGAACAACGCATCACAGGAAACCACAAAGCAGATGTGACGCTAACTGTGACAGGACCTACGCCCCTCGCAGACAGCAACACAATGTCAATTAGAGAGTAACACCAGGCGTAATTGTCATAATTGTCACAGCTGATAGTTTTCAGAGCTGTCGAATTAACATGTGTTGCCACAGACTGCCTGGCTTGCAAACTGGACGCCATCTTGTCAGTTAAAATGATCATGTCATCTTAACACAGTGGGATTTTTTTTTTCCTGTCTGATAACACTACCATCTAAATCATCTTGATTTTTTACCAAATTGCTACAAGATAAGGCAAACAAATCTCATTCATATTTGACAGGGTTTCCCCCCCAAATTTTGAAGTTAGAACGACCTATTTTTTAACAAAAGTTTTTTTCCCCCTTTCGGTTTTTTTTTGGTTAATTCTAAAGCCTGCCCATGTCACACTTAAAAAAAAGTAGCAAAACACCGCCTTAAAATTTGTCTCATAAGTTCACATAATACAAGTCATAAGAGGCATCCCGCGCACAATAACATCACTGCCAACACCCTCTGTGACGACAAAGGCCCTTAGGAAACCACCACCCTCGCACGCATCCATGCTTGTGAGACACAAAAGAGATGCATCAGGGAAAAAATTCCCCAAATTGAAGGTGTTTTTCATAGATGTTATACTAGTAAGGTATCAACAGTTCTGACGCATACTGTGACTGATGGAAATAGAACTATTTATGATTCAGAATCAGGGGGAAAACTGATCTTTTTATAGATTTTACATCGACTGAAATACACATCAGCTCTATTTTGGATTCAAATGTAATCTCTGATCAATATTTTGTTTAAAAATAACAAAAATTGATTTGGTTTTAAAAATCTGGGTGCAAATCAAGTCATGCTGAAGATTCAAAGGATTTTTTTTTTATTATTTCACATACCTGCTCCATATTATGTTTTTAGTGTTAAATCTTTAAGAAAACATTAAAATTGTTAGCTTTGTGGCTAAAAATAACTGAGAACAAGTATGCTAAAATGCCTCTTCGTAAAAAAAAAAAAAAAAAAAAAAAAAAAAAAAAAAAAAAACTAGTGATTATTTCCATAATTTAAAGGACATATGTCATGAATAATAATCTATGAAGACAAAAGCAATTATGTTATCATTTTCATCATAATCACTGTTGCAAATGGTATCCTATCAGAACAAAATGAAAGTCAGAAACTCAGAACACTGCTCCCACATTATTACCAAATAACACGAGTTTCATTTAAAAAATACAAAACCAAACAAAACACACTGGCACGTGTTCAAAACTAGTCGTCGAAAAATAAATGCTCGTGAAAGGACATCTCTTCTTGTAACATAAATAATCTCCCACCTGCAAATGTATACAACCCCCTATGATGATGTCTTAATGTGCAAACTAATAAACCTTCTCTCTACAATGACAAATTATGCTTCAGCGTGGTTGACAATACATTGGCACCGACGGAGATTACAAACAATAACAAATACAATAACAACACCACCGGTGACAACTAAACAAACTCTCCTTCCCCAGGTGTCAGAAACCTGACTTCATTGTGAAATTTACTGCCTTCAATTAGGCAGCCTCAGCTTTGACAAAGACACCATAATTCTAGTTTATAATATACCTCATGTTTAGTGGGAGTCTGTAAATATTACAATCACAACAACCCTGTTTAGATTTTCGCAAGTCATTCACAAATGAAGCCCCAGCTAGTCCCTGGTCTATATAATATAAACACTTGTATTGGGGGGAGTAGCCTTGTTGTAAAATGAATCACTCCCTTAAACTTATTTTTTCCAAAAGTATACAGTCAGTAGGTAGTTTTATTTTGGAGTGGAGTATCATTTATAATGGCCTTAATTGGGGCATGTATTAGTACATAGTTTTGCATGATATGTAGAGTAGACATGAAAAATATGATTTCGGGACAATTTTCAAACAAAGGTAAAATACCCTTAACTAAAAATCTCTCCCAGTAACTCCACCTGGTATCATGATAAATCCCCCGGGGCTCCCTGCCAGTGTGTTAATTAATTAGCCTGCTGGTACCTGTTACTCTCTATGACTTAATTAGACATAATCAAATTAACAGTTACTTAAAGAGCAGACAAGCCAATTACTGCTGTGCTGATATAATCCAAGATGGCATGTTCAGTGAGATAAGGCAATTAGAACAGGCAGTTTGGAGATGAGCCACAAATGATATGGCAGGCGTATAATGTACCAAAACATATATAATTAGAGGAAAGGTACCCCCCCCCCCCCCCGCCCCACAAACCAAACCAAATCTGCCTTTTTAATCAGGAAAGCAAATGTACACTAGCACTTATATCTTCTCATCACTCCCGACCTCTCTCTCTCACTCATACGTACCACACCTATGCCAACTGTTTCAGGATGAGAATATTGAACGGAAATGACGACGCAATGATAATTCAACAGCTTCATCGATCAACAAGGTACAAGAAAGATATAACAAGCTGTGATTTCTACAGATGCAAAATGAACACCCATCTAAATTCAGCATATCAAGACTACTTGGAGGACAAATGAAAGGTCGCCAATCTCACAGATAAATCTTTATCTTCAAGTGCCCCCCCCTCCTCTCCAAGCCCTAATCATCCACCTTTTAGATAACAGCCCATCTCATCAAGCCTCCTTCACATTATCATCAGGTACAAGATACGGCTAATTAAATTAAACCTTTTACACGGCAATAGCTCCCCAAACAACCAGTCTTTAGGATATAGGGACCATTCCCAGACCCTGTCGTACGAGCTGTGGATCGATCAATCTCTAAGGGGATTCTCACTAATTTGCAAATAACTTAAGTGGCTTAGATGTCTGTCACGTCCACCTAGGCTATTAGCGGGTAATCAATTATCGTTTTGCAGCCTCAGTAGGCGTGCCAGACATCTCAGCTGCTTAAGCTGAAAGCAATTTAGTGAGATACCCCTTGGAGATGGAACGATCCTGTTAAATCATTTAGGTGTGGGAACCGTCATATAACCTTGCTAATCAGACCCGTAGCCAGGAGGTTGGGGGGGGGGGGGGGGTTGAAAAACCTGCCCTTTTTGACAGGAAAAGGTGCATTCTGTGTAAAATTTAATCTAGGTACACAAAGGTTTCATTAAAAAAGGTCCACGTTTTTAGAAAAAAAAAAACCTTTTGAATTTGCTGGCTACGGGCCTGCTCATTAAGCCCATCCTCCCTACAACTAACACAGTATGTACTTAAGCCTATTGGTTGATTGGCTGTAGCAGAGACTTTAGTCTCATTTCCATAGACATCATTGGTCTTAGATCAATCCAACTCTGCAGGGGACTCTCGCTGAGTGCAGTCAGCTTCACGGAATGAAGCACCTCCTCATGGCATTAGAACAGAGTAGAATGCAGACAAAGATGGTGATTTATCAGTATTTTGAAAACAAGGAAAGTGTTAATTTGTTTAACCGACTGCATTCAGTGAGTCCCCGCGGAGTTGGGTAGATCTACCAAGACCACAGTTTCAATGGAAATGAGCCCTACATCTCCAGGTGTTATATAAGTGTATCACACCTGGAGCTCCTGTCACAAAGGAACTTCTTTAAGTCAACAGCTGATCTCAGCTTAAACACCCAACATATTACTGTACTTTAAGCTGGAATCTGCTTATCTGCTGTAAAAACTACAGCAAAGACACCAGACCAGCTACTGTAAAAATGTCTCATTTACTGATCAGCGCAATATCGTATTTTTCCAGACAGCGACATTTCTGATAACAGCCCACTTACAGTAAATAACCAACAGACAGTAACAGTTGCCGTTTCCTCAGACTAAATCACCAACAACACCATTAAAGCCAATGCAAATTTGATTAAATACCTTTTAACTCTCACAAATATCAGGAAATTTTTCCCTGTTGCCATGACATCAGCATGATACTAACAATACAGTAACATTAAAAGACAATTTAGAAAATTAAGGAAATGGCCATTTTAACTCCCCCATATATCAGGAAGGGTTTTCTTGTTGTCTTGACAGCAAGTTTTTACCAATGACAATACGGTTTTGCTACCAGACAAAGGTTCTTCTTAGAGAAAAGTGCCACCTGACAATATTAAAAATAACCAATATCACAAACAAACTCCCAGAGTTCATTGTGAGGTTGCAATCAGTGTACAATTTACATTCTGCATAAGAAATCAGCTTCTTGAACAAAAGGGATTTGGGGGAAATATAATCAATCAAATAAGCTCAAATTTATAGACTAATTACAGTGGCTGTGGAAGGCAATGGGACACCAGCTCATTACTCAGTTATTTTTTCCAGTTCTCTCCATTATCTCTCATTGCAACAATAACTTACTAGTAATTTATTCCTCAGTAATTGGATTCTGATTTAACTGTGTGCAGTGATACAGAGAGCTTGTCCATAAAGCCCTCCCCTCTTCCCAGCCCTCAGATTAGTGTTAACTCGTTATACAGATTAGATACCCCTCCTGATATTTGTGCTTTCAAGATAATTAGAAACCCATCAGGTCTGTGCTATTATATCAAGCATCAATCTGCTAGGTTTATCTACCTACACTTCTTATTTTTCTCCTGAATCAAAGAATCTTCTGGCCCAAATCAGAATTATAAGTGGTCACTAGTTTTAGTTTTACTGGCATTAGGCAAGGGGCCAATGGCAAAGTACTAGCAACAGACTGATATCAGTTAAGCCATTTCAATTTGTCTAGAAAAAGGCCTTTATAGAAAAATAAATAAATAAATAAATAAATAAATAAATAGGCCACCTGGTACCTGTCCTCATCATGGAGAGGACAGTCAGGGGGGCTTCAGTCACCTGATAGTTTTTGTCATCTGTCCAGGCTTTGTCATTCCACTTTTGTATGAAAGCAACAATTTCATCCATGAATTGTCTGTATTTTGTACTGGGGACGCAACATGATCTCACTGCATTGTTTCTCAAATTCTGTGACTACAGTTCATGCACTGGGGGGACATGGAGAACATGTTTTATCTCGCATCACTGTGCTCATATAAAGTAGAAAAAAAGGGGCAATCATACTTTAACTTTTATGGGATAGAGAATTTGCTCGACTCTCTTTTGATTTGCACATTACACTGGGGGAGGGGTGGGAGGAGGTGCCACACAGTCTGAGGGGAGGGGGGGGGGGGGCTGAACCTGCCAATATGTGCATTTAAAAACATGTTGTTTGAAAAACTTAGTCCAGTGCTGTATGTTCATGGTCAGACTGAGGCAGTCTGTTTTGCCATTCTATGTGAAGATTTACTAGTAACTGTCCTTGTAAGGCCATTCCAGGTTGTCATTTAATCTCCATTATTTGTCAGTAACATCACCTGTGATGTATGCTTAAAATGCCATTTATGAAAGCTGGCTGTAAAATTCAGTTGTTTTTTCTTTCTATATTTTCCAACCATTAGTAAGATGGTATGAACTTGATGCCACAGTGGAGGTGAACCAAACGGCAAAGTTTATTTTCTTTCCCTCCAAACTCTGCTGTGGTACTTTCAAGTTTCTCTACAACGTACATTTGCAAATAAGTTAATGCCTTTGGTATATCAGTTTTAGTACAAAGTTTATTTTCCCTCTTTGTGGGCATGCAGGCGCGACCGCTTAATTAATGCTGAACTTGTCCTCAGAAATAGTGAACTAGATACTAAAAACAATTTATTGCCATTTTCTTATTACTTAGCAAACTAAGTGAATTTGCTTAATGTTACATATAGCTTTCAATTGTCCCTAGTACAGCAGGGACCACCAAAGAAGATGGGACCTTTTTTTTCACCATGAGGATCACCACGTTCAATTCATACGCTTTGTTTGGTCAATTCCATTTATTAAAAATAATTAGTAACTTAACATAATGCAACTTTGGATTAATAAATAGGCTACAATGAAATTCCATTGAATATATATATGATCATGCTGCGTTCACACATTTTTAGAACAGTCATTAATTTTTGCTATTTTCTTCGGTACATTTGTTGCACACATGCTGATTATAGCACAGGTCAGAACTTTCACACGACAAAGTCTACAAAATAGCAAATAATACTGGTCAACTTGCTGGACATATCAATTTATTTAGGATTGTCCAAAATTCATTTGACCACCTTGTTTCCACTCTATGAAATCCTGACCAATCCATGAACACTAAAAGATGCTTGGATTGAAATCAAAATTCTTGTCCAAGTTTAAGACCAAGGATCAAAATATTTGATCAAACTCAAAGAACACAGAAATAATTTGCTCGCATCTCTTTCATGGACCAAATCAAGGTCATTCGCTGGTCATAATATTTAACTTGTTAAGTCTCTGGTAAATATGTTCTGTAAACATTGCCTTGCTCAATGTCTACCAGGTGATGGAGCATGGACAGAAACTGACCATGGTCCAGTAACAAGAGTTTTCCCAGCGAACCATCATTTCGATGGCAGCCAGCATCATAGGACAGCCTACTATTTTCAAAGACAGCTTACAGATTTTTTGGAAACATGACAGCTTTAAGCATATTTGGACTCCCTGAAAGAAATTACAGGTGGTAATTTTGAACCTGTACTCCCAATCCTAGGACAAGCCCTGTCATGTCCAGCAATGACCTAATACATCTCTGAAGATGGCCACATCTTAGTGAAGAATGAGGGTTGTGTTAAATAATTCAAACATTACAAACCCAGCATGCATTCAACGTGTGATCATTTGTTGGCCAACTTATGGCAGAACGCACTTGACACATTCTAGTATATTTATTATTTGTAAAATTTGGCCAAATTCTAAACAAGTTGCAACATAAAAAGGTAAAATGTCACGCTTCTTTTTTCAAATTCCTTTCTGTGTGAGTGTATGTGTGTGTGTGGGGGGTGGGGGGGGTGGGGGGAGGTTTGCTCATCATCAAATTATTTTAATATCAATATCTGATTAGGCATTATTATTCATATATTTTGCTGTACATAACAAAGGACTAATTTCAACCCAGAATGGGCTCTGGGGGTTTGTGACATTATCATCTTACTGCATACAAGTCTCAAAATCTAATCAGACACAGTTACACAATTTACAAAACATCACAAGACACACCTTTCTGTAAAGGTCTGCACCTTGGAAACCTACACACAATAAGATTGTTGTCAGGCATTCCTCTCTTACATCAACAACACACAATACAGTGTGACAGTGTTACATCATGGATACAGACCTAGGCAACATAATCCGATTGTGGTGCACCATTTCATGCATACTGCTGAAATATGGATGATGACAACAGATCCTGTATCAATGTATAATATAATATGACCACACATATCTGCTTTGTTCAACATTCTACTGTATGTCATTTTTAAACATATTTTCTTAGTCTTTGCATCAGCAGAGGTTCTGCATTCTAAATTTATGTCACATGACATTCTCATTATTTAAGAAAGATGCTGAAATCTAAATCTCTAGACATTTTTAACACCATATTACTTCTTCCATCCCAAGCAGACACCATTTCCTAATAGTATGTATCCCAGCCAACAGGTGCACTAGATAACCCCATCCAATTAAATTAACCTCATCCTATTCATACCACACACTCCCCCTAGATCAGTATATAATTAAGTGTGAGGTCCCAATTGACCACAAGTGACCACCTCAGGTCACTTAACACCATAAATCGCCGTAATACGGAGACGGTTTCGCACCTAATAGATTTGATTACATTATCTGACCGATGTCCAGTGCTATTATCTGACCACTGTCCAGTTCATTCATCACCTCAGCATGGAGGTCTGACAGGTAACACACACTCACAGGGGAGGATTACTACAGTGTACAGTTAAGTTCTTCCACCTTTCAGCATGTTTTATCAAGACTCCTTGGGTTATTTGATTCGACCCTCAGCAACACCCCTCCAGGATCAGCCTTCAAGATCAACATCAACTACTTTTCTTTAATTTATAAGACATTTCAAATCAAACACATTAATAATTAAATTTAATAAAGTTCATCTAGATTCTTCCAACCTTTGTCTCAAGTGGTTTTGTAAACAAAGCCCACCCATAATGTTCCATTCAGTTCCCATACTAATCAACATTGGGCCTCGGTTCCCCCCCCCCCCCCCCCTCCCCCTGTCTTTTGATACAATTTGTTTTGTAACACAGGATCCAACAAGTTCGTGACAGGCTAAGTTGGTCAGTCTCCCCCCCCCAACACTGCTACTTCCCACATACTTCAGCACCAGCAGTCACCTTATTCTCCTAATTCTCAGGACAAATTCTATATTCCCTGACAAACCATAATGGCACAAGCTGTCAGTGCAGAGGTCTGTGGCTTCAATGACTGTCTCTGCATATGATTGACCCTCAGACTTTTATGAATTCCCGAGTTCAAATTCATTAGGTACGGGCTGTCAGTCGACACGCTAGTTCAATGTGTGTGCATGGTTCTGTGAGTAGTCAATATGGAGGCTAGACATTCATGAACTTAGAATATGGACAATTTTATCATGTTTGTATAGATTAGGCTCTGGGGTTTAGCCAGGATTCTGAAAATAAGGAGTCCAGAGGCAGATTCTTTCTTTTACTGAGACTGTCTAGGCTCCACATGCTCCAATAATAAAAATCTGAAGAATGATCATCAAAAACTGAAATAAGGAGTCAAAAAGAAGAAAAGATGACTATCTGGATAGGCCACTCATCTCAGGAACATAAGACCACAAGGGGGTGGGGGGGGGGGTGGACACACACACACACACCTTCAGTATCCCAACTGAAATTCTGCTCTCCTCACACTTGCAACCGTTTCCCTTATAACAGAAGAAAATAATTACTAGTATGTATAAAACAGAGTCCCTCCCTTTTTCCTTTTGTGATCAAAATGTTGCAACACATGTTCGATAAAATCTGGTAATTGACCATCTTCACAGCTTACTGATCACCGCCTCACATGACAAGGTGCGATGAAGATTTCTGCAGCACTTTTATAACCTGGATGTGGATTTATTAATATCTAAAATATACAGCCTGGATAAGAAAATCTGCATTAGAATATATTTATACCAGGCCATTTCAGTCAAAAGAAATCAAATACCCAGGGTTTAATGTGTATACAGTAAGAACAGTGCCAACCTCTCTCCTCAAAACATAATACAGCATATTCATCTGAGATGTGAGAGAGCACATTCAGTTATGTGAACCCTGGCTAAAATTGTGCATAGTTTACACTAAGTTTTCAAAATTTCAGCATATTATTCAACCACAAAAAATCAGACACCCCTCTGATGTCAGAGTAAACTAAATTACCAAACTGGCTTTATTTCATTTCTTAAGCTCTGTATGCCAATCAGGCACTGGTTGAAATGGTCGCATTCGGAACAGTGGACTTACTAGTCCGAGGGTCAAATATGGCCGACCCACTTGAATATTTCCCCATGGGAACCTATATATATAGTGTCCAGTAGCGGATTAGATGGCAAGCTTTTCAGTGGGTCGACAAATTTGATCCTTGGACTAGTTAGTCCACTGTTCTGAAAGGGGCCAAAGGTAATCTAGGACATTTCAGGACAAGCATTATACTAGTAATCAAATTAATGTGTTCTGTTATAATGGCATGGAGCCGTATTTCATTACTAGTAAGCTATTTCCTTTAAACAAATCAAATCATCCACTTGGACGGGGTGGGGGGGGGGAGGGGGGGGGAGTGGCATAAGTTGGATATGAAAGAAAATAACAAAGGAATATAAATGATTTGAGAGAGAGAGAGAGAGAGAGTAAGAGAGAGAGAGAGTGAGGTAGAAACAAAATTTAGAAAACAGTGGTCAAAAGAAAAACTGAATACAAAAAAAAGAGCAAAGGAATATTTATGATTTGAGAGAGAGAGAGAGAGAGAGAGAGAGAGAGTGAACAGAAGCAAAAAAAAAGTTAATTGAACAACCCTTGTTTACTTTCGTTTATTGCTTCTTGTATGTACAAAAGCAAACACCAACTTACAAATATATCCACAGGTTGCAAACTACTAGTACTAGTAATTATTTTCACCTCTGTTTAAGCATATCAACATGTTGACAAAAGAAACACTAAACATTCATAAGGACTACCAAAATTGACTAGTGGATATATATATCTAAGCACCTGAGAGTTCAGAAACCATGTATTACTCGCTAGTATGGTGGCAAGAGTTTCATCATCAGCATCCTTTAACCTGTGCACAGCAAGTCAACTCAGTGTGTTCCCCGTGTTAACAAGAACACTGACACCTAGTTCACCTGAAGCGGGTCCAGAAGACATCACGATGGGTCAAGGTGTCACCAAAAGTGATCACAGCTAATTTGTCACTGTGTGTTCTGACAAAACAGTCCTTGGGATCTTGGTGACATGCCAAAATATCCTGACGAGTTTCTGTCACCGGATTCTCTGCGGCTGTCACAGTACAGGTCTTGTCCATATATCTGTTGTATCTGCTATGTATTACCTTGCTGTGCAGTTGTGGAGTGAGTGTGTGCGCACACATTTACCTGGATTTGCGTGCGTGCATGCGTCTTTTTTTATGTGTAGAAATCAGTTTTATATGTAGAAATTATAAAGCATAGTGAAGCATGATATAATTTCTTCAACATGCATAAATGAAGAAAACATTTTTCAACATCATTTCATGACTTAGCTTTAAATGACTAGACACTTTCAGTGGGGGGCTGCAGCAGATGCTGGGTACATTTATCATATTTGGATTCCAGGCATATTTACATAATTTCCCTGACCTTATATTGATGGACTCTGAGCAAATACAGCTGTCACGAAATGAATGAAATATGAAATTTGGCAAACAAAGACTCGTTGATTAATTCATTGATCGAAAAAATTACACTAAGGACACTGAGTGCAAGCACTATTGTTGTCCTGGCACCAACTTGGCTTCTTTCTTAGAAAAGCATCCTCATCAAATCAACTGATAATAAAAAATGTAATTACCTAGTTATTTATGACATTGTTGGTTTGAAGTTCAACAAAACAAATATTATTTATTGAAGGCAAGTAAGGACAGATATTGACTAAGGATGAACATGGCCTGGGATGAAAAAATTATTTGGAGCCCATACTACAAGGGGGGGGGGGGGGTATCCAAATGATTTAATTGTGGTTATTTGGTAACACATCATAATTGGTTATTCGATATAAATTTTAAAAAGACCCAGTATAAGTTAGCAATTGGTCTTCTGAGTATGGGTTTTTCTCTTCTTTTTTTAAGTTGGGTTCAAACTGTGTTTCATGTTCTGTTTTGTATATCTGCGTGAGGAGAAGGGGGGAGGGGGGAGAGGAGGTATTTTTTCATTTCCATACTAGTACCCTCCAGATATAACAGGCTGACCTATATGATAAATAGTGTTCAGTATATATGAGAGAGTACATCACAGGGGAAATCTGCTTTGTTCATATACTTTTAATACATAAACTCCATTCTTGCACAGTGAGCCCAGTCTTAGAGAAAATCAGAGCACAGCACTCTCAATATTATTCCCAATCTGTCATGAGTGTGTGAGGAGTATAGTCCTCCATTCATGCTGAGCTAACATGCAGACTACACCACTTGTTCGTATGTTTTACTTCCCCCTTCTGCTCCCACCACAATGGGGGCCATTGTTGGTGAAGAGTATCGCTGTAACAGCCCCTGTTTGCGTTACACCACCGTGTTGACTCAGGGCCACTTGCTCTTCCCTCCCTCACAATCGCCCCGTCGGGGTCCCCTTTCACGGAGCAGCGCTGTGAGTGGCAGAGTCAACACGCTCGTGTATGGCGCACAAACGGAAACGCCGCGATTAACCTACATCCCCCACGAGTGAAGGAAAACACTGGGCATTCTATTCATTGTGTTACGCCAAATTTAATGAGACTTAGATATTTGTTGCAAAGATCTTGCTCTTTGATCCCTGCTCATTGTGGGGGAAATCCTCGGCAAACACGGAGCTGGGGCGATCAGAATATGCTGCTGTAAATGATAGGTGTTTGGAAATGCTGAGGCGCCCGTTATGTCACCGTTTTATTACTTAGATACATACAGCTGTAGAAATCCAGCCTTTCAAAATTGGCTTGCAGAAGGCTAGGGAACATAAACTAGTAGATATGCAGTTCACTTAGCATCTTAATTTCAACTTCCATCCTTGCTGACATATAAAAAATTGTGACAGAATCCCCATTGCTGACACTTCAAACACTTTTAAATGTCAAAAATTCAGAAATTGAAAATTTTTCAAGGTAAAGGATCCACTTAAGGATCAGAATCAAGGTGCACATTTTCTTCTTTTTATATAAGCTTCAATCCCATTATGAAACGGCACAGGGCAACATATTACAGCAAGGGCATTCAAATTGGTCCCCTGCTGCGCTGATCAATAAAATCTTTTCCCAATTTAATTTCTTTATCTTCAAAAAAGTATTGCCTAGGGTGAAATATCACCACCATATATCTTGATCCAAGAATCGAGCAGTAAATTCTGCAAATGAAAATCTGCTGATTTTTAACCCCATTATTGCCCATTACCTTTAGATTTCAATGAAACCCCAATCTCTGACACACTTTTTTTCTTGAAAAAAAGCTAATCCCCCTGATACTCAAATATTTACCAAACAGTGAAAAACATGTTAGCCTAAGCTTTCGAATCCCTTACATCCCCCTTCTACTCCAATACCATCATGTCATGAAATCTTTATTCGAAACGGAGCACCTCTGACATGACAAGGTTTTTAACTACTTAGAGACATGCAGTCAAACATGTCTACCTGTCCTCTGCAGCAAGTAAATAAATTTACGCCCTGCTTCATCCTTTGTTCACATATAGATAACTATTCAGTCGTTGGCTTCTGTGGATAAATCCCCTTACGTTCAAATGTACCTGGCTCATAGATATGGCGTCAAAGGCACTTAGTTCAAAATCACTGGAAAGAAGATTTTACTAATAAAGTTTACTTAATTTGGCTGGCAATCCGATCATTAACACGGTGAGCCTACTTTTTGACCAGTGTTCAAGTTTTCACAGGTAATTTGTGTTATTTTAGCAAAGTTCATTTCAAAAACACAAATAAGTTGCTGAAAAAAATGAGGACAGATTATCAGGTGCTATTAAAAGTGCTACAGAAAGCTTTAGACATCAGTGGCATGACTACAAAACCAAATACATAGATCTCCCATTTGGTCCCAGAGTCTGTGAACTGGGGGAGGGGATAGAGAGAGGGGATCCTGAAATCCATAAGCAACTTGACAACATGCTCAACATTTTAGACACATGTATCAGTTCACAAGCTACTCTATGACGCTACGGTTAAGGCCCAAATTAAGTCCAGACAGCTGCTTGGAGAACCAGTTTTTGCTCCACTACTGACAGTGATAGTTACTAGTAATAGAGATTCACATGTTGTGCCTAGTTAGAAGAACACAGTTGTAATGCCAAGTTGTCTATCATGAATCAACTGAATGAGGCAAGAAAAAGATATATAATTTTTTTCACCTCTGGCTGCTCTGTCAATTGGTGCTAGATTATGGTAATCAATCACTGAATTTGAAAACCAATACCAGAATATTTAGTCATATTACTAGTAAATCATCGGAACTTTTTATATGTAATGTAAATTGTGTATAATATAATATACTAGTACTAGTATATACGCTTATTGATATTCCTTCCAAAAAGGCCAGTTAAAATTTTCAGGAGTGAGTATGGTTCAGGTACGGCAGCATTCCACATCCAAGATTGGAAATCACTACATGTCTAATGCTGAATCACCAAGATCAATACATGATACTCTCTCACATATTCTCACCTCTCTACCCACAGGTGTGATAAGATAAAACTATTAACGTTGCACCTATCAATACCTGAAACTGCCCTGGTCTTCCAAGATTATGATCAGATAGGATTCCTTAGAAGGTTATGAGAGAGAGAGAGAGAGAGAGAGAGAGAGAGAGAGAGAGAGAGAGAGAGAGAGAGGATGGGAAAAAAAGAAAAAGGGGAGAGGAAAATTGAGAGAGGGGCCCTTTAACACACAGAAAAAGTTTGTCTTGTATCTGAGATGAGTGGGGGCAGGGGTCTATCCAACACACTTTATTAACTGATGGGATATCTGACAATAATACAACAGTACTTTCAGGAATAAATCACAGCATTGTATAAATACACAAACAGCCAGACAGACCTGCACATGTTCCTAACATCTTCAGGATAATATTAGATAAATCTACGCCAGGTCAGCTACACATGTTCCCCATCTTGGAGAAATATCATGTGAGATAAATATATACACATCAATTCAATTATATCTACACAGACACCGAGTCCCAAGTTATATGAACGCACTGGGTGAATCTCAGACCCATTCAGGCCCGATCTTATTCTCATCATAATCTAGGTTGCTTTATCCCAAACTCTTATATTTGTCTTATAATAATAATAATAATAATAATAATAATAATAATAATAATAATAATAATAATAATAATAATAATAATAATAAATAAATAAATAAATAAATAAATAAATAAATAAAGGTGTTTGAAACATGCAATATTTAGCATCAATCAATTGCTAAGCTTAAATTATTTTAAATTCATAATGAACATTTACCCCCCCTCCTCCCAACTTAACATTAACATTATTATAACATCACCCACCTAATATCACAATTATAGAAAGAAAAGAGGGGACTCAGGACCAGTAAATATTTTATCAATATTCTCTCAGATCATTTTATTTGTCTCAAATCATTTCCAAACACATCAATAACCACCCAAACAGTCTGTCAAAAAGGCAATCAGTTAAAGACCTCTTCCTTGGTTTCTATATAATACCTCCACTGGTCAGTTTTCACACCTTCCATTGGTCAGTCACAGTGTACCACCCTCTGGGCGGGAACTGAGCTGGGGGGGCACTATGCTCACCATCGAGGCTCGAAATGATTTTTGATTCAAGTAAATATATCCATGTCATTCCGACGTCATTAATTTTGGTAAATCTATCAATATGATCTAAACAAAGATTTGCAGGATACAAAGTAGACTAAGCCCCTCTGCAAGGGGCACAAGTGCTAAATCTTTAATTAAACCGTGTTTTGACCCATATATATCTAGTATTGGTGCTGTTTGCAAGGGGGACAAAGAGTTCAAAGATGTCGAATGACTTTTCCATCGAGGAGGATAATATGTAGCACTTAGGGATAATCTCTGCTAACAGATTAGAGACCCAGGGGTTGCAATCTTTTATTACAGCACTCATGACGTGTGGATCCATTGCTAACCATGTTACCAACCATAGAATACCAGCTGAAAAGGAAGGAAAATAATTTATCCCCTCCCCCCAAAAAAAATAAAATAAAAAATAAATAAAATAAATAAATAAATAAATAAATAAATAAATAAATAAATAAATAAATAAAGTACATGGAGTATGAGTTAATGAATGGAGGAAACAACCCCGGAGACCATGAGTGAGTTGCCATGGAAACAACAGATGAAAACTTAAGTCCATGAGCCTTGGCCAAGGTCAATCCTCTTTGGTCCCTCTCTACTAGTAGTTACCTATAACATAATTTTATTATTCATTAAAAACAAAAAAATAAGAAATAAATAAATAAAAAGGAAAACTTTATACAATATAAATGCCCCCCTAAACCCCTTCACAACCCAATAATGTGCACCAGTGTATAGGGCCCATTCCCCAGTGCTTTACAAGTACTCAGTGTGCTAACGAGCCTGTGTTAACATGCACAATTCAATTTAGAAGACCTGCTTTCTTGTCACTGTTCATGTCAAAGGGCTCCTTCACTCACTCAGCCTGTATTCTATTCCAAACTCTTTGTGGCAAATGCTATATATATGTATATATGTATATGTATATGTATATAACATGGCCTCTATTTATCAGCAAAGAAAGATTCCAGCAGGCACCCAAGCAGGGGTGCTGTCTTTGTCCTCCCCATTACACCATGGTCCTTTCTTCCTAAAACTAAAACTACTGAAGCAAGCATAACAGCATGGTTTGCACTGCAAGAGATGATGACATGAGAAAATTAGTTCAAGTACAGAGGTCTGAACTAAGTTGAGATGATGAAATATTAGATTGAAGGGGGGAGGGGGGGGTCTCTCTTCTGTCGACTCACCACATGGGACAAATTGCACCATGTCACAAAAATCAAGAATTCTACAGAAGGATTGAATTTAGTGAATCTGGTATTTTTACTACTGTATTTCATACATTTTTCTTACATATATTTAGAATTACCTACTAGACATTTAAATGGATTGTATGGTTTTTTTGTCCAATTTTGTGTGTTTGTGTGTGGAGAGAAAATACTTAATCTAAAGTACCACTTTTTTATGTGTTTGTTTGTGTGTGTGTGTGTGTGGGGGGGGGGGGGACAGGCTATTTTAATTCATTCAACTCACTTAAAAAACTCACTTAAAAAGGGATAATAACTCTTCGTATGAGATCTATATTTCACAATAAAAACATTGTGAACAACTCATAGAAATATAATATATTCTGTTTTACCACAAAAAGGGCAGTTATAGCTGTTATTCTGATATCTGAGCTTGTCTTTAGACCACATGACCTCCATTGATGGCTATACATCTCTTAAGAGATTATAACAAAAAACAAACTTTTTAGAAAAAAAAAACAGGGACTAACTTTGAATGTAAAAATGGATTCATTAACCATTGGTAAGTATGGGAAAATTGTTGTTTTCTCCAGGAAAATTCATTTTTTGGCCAAAACGAAGAGTTAGGCTTCGTTCACATGCAATGTCTATTTTCTAATTTCTATTTTCTATTTGCGCTATCTTATGATCACGGTCTGTGCCCTGAATATCCCGCCGCGTAATTACTGGCAGCGCGAGCCAGTTACTTATAGTAACTTATAGTAACTGCCAGTAATTACGCCGCGGGATATTCAGGCCACAGACCGTGATCATAAGACATACCGCAAATAGAATTTAGAAAATAGACATTNTATATTCTGTTTTACCACAAAAAGGGCAGTTATAGCTGTTATTCTGATATCTGAGCTTGTCTTTAGACCACATGACCTCCATTGATGGCTATACATCTCTTAAGAGATTATAACAAAAAACAAACTTTTTAGAAAAAAAAAACAGGGACTAACTTTGAATGTAAAAATGGATTCATTAACCATTGGTAAGTATGGGAAAATTGTTGTTTTCTCCAGGAAAATTCATTTTTTGGCCAAAACGAAGCCTTATTATCCCTTTAACCTACCACACTGCTGTTCTCATCCTAAACATGAGTTGACCCTTAACATCAAGAAGTAAACATCTCTTAAATTTAGAACCGTATTTGTACACACTTTAAAACAGTCAGTTTACTAACAGTTCAACTCCATTACCCAACACTTATTTGCAAATCTCCATCACAAATATTAACTCATAATTCAAATATTGCAAGCACATGGCTGCCAGTTTAAGCACGAAGTGAACTACCAGATGGCCACATGCATGAACGTGCTTTCACACACTGGCCTAACACCCACGCACTTGACCATGCATCAGCTCTTTCAAATTATTTCATTGATCAGACTTTCACAAATAAGGTGGAAATCGATGACACCAATAAAGAAACACATTAAAACGCACACAAAAAATGACACTAGTAACTTGCCCATTTCCCTTCTTTTGACTTTTAATAAATGGAAAGGAGGTCTGACAGTAAGTTTGATCATTACAAGTTTCTATGTGGCGATGCTCAAGTTGGGTCAATTGGGACAAAAAGGTCAACTAAAGGGGAAAAAAAAAAAGAAAAAAAAAAAGACCAACTCCCCTGCTTGTACTTGCATGCTATAGGTCTCCACTTATTTCCAGCCATTCCTAGCTGGCAAAGTATTGATAAATAATCACGTTGCACAAGCCCAATTGATTGTCTAGACAGAAGGCAGTAATTAGGTTGAAGTGACCCTGCACTAATGGAACAGGCTCCACATACATCAATATGCTGACCCAAGGCATGCTGATTCAGGCCCCATTCCCACAGACACCAGCGGTCTATATAGATCGATCCAACTCCACAGTGACTCTTGCTGAATGCAATCAGTTAAACAGATTTACATGCCTCCTCCATCAAGGCAACGAGTAAATTTATTAATTACATCACCGTCTTTTCCGTAATTTACTCACCTTATTCATTTTTATCTTTAATTTTAACAGACACTTTATTTGGTGGTGGGTGAGGGTGGGGGAGGGGGGCTGGGGGAGATATGGTTAGTCTACCCAAAGAGAAGTCTTTCATGTTGCATTACCATTCATGAAGAACTTTAATTTCAAATACAGACTCAAATCACCTGTAATATTGCCTTTGCCAAACTATAAGCAACATTCACCACATAAAGGGCTCAGATCTGGGCATGCAAAATGATATTATATGTATCAATATGTAACATCAACGCAATCTTTCCACTATAAAGCTGGGATACACACAATCCTCTATTCTCTCAAAACCACAAAATCCAGTATCCACTTCCAATGAGAGCATGAGATATGATATTATTACACACCAAGCAAACGTGAGCTGAATATAAAACAGTCACAGTTCATTCAAACTTCCCTGACCCTTTCCGCCCCCCTTTCTTCCCCCCCCCCCCCCTCAAACTCTAATTTTTATAACAACCAAGGTAAAGATGTATTATCCTCCTGATAAAACATGCTCTGACAGAGACTGATGCAAACCTTACATCATCAATAACAAACATCTCGGTACCTTCCAAGTTATGAATCTTTTGGCCCCCGCTACAAGAGAAGACGTAATATTATACAGCAAAAGCAGAGGAGGTTCATGACCCACCTGTAAATTAAGAAGAGCACGAGGGCACGAGGCAATGCCCTGCTTACATCAAGAACATCTCAGGCTTTCTGCCTACCTGTAACATGAGGACGCTCTGTTACACTATCTATGTGGCTCGCGCGCAATCACGACTTGTCATGCATTAGGCTGTTTGACAAGGTGAAGGATATAGTTTAGAATTTGGATTTTAATGTTACTGTTTTTTTTTTTTTTTGTTTTTTTTGCATAAGCAAAAACTACTTCCTGCATACTGAAAATCATTTTCATGAGGTTGCAAAATCAATATTATAGACTTCCTTATTCTAACAAAAAAAAAAAAAAAGTTTTGTTAGCTTTTCTTAACAGGAACTGAGATCATCTCTCTCCAAGCTGTAATTCTATTCAATGTGATTAAAAACTGTAATCACATACCTGAAAAAAAAAATATGCACCAAGTTAAATCGTAACAACTTCACTAGAAATGCACCCCGTCTATGCCAGTAAGTACAGGTGCAAGCAGATGGGTGGTGTGATTGTCATCTTAACACCTTTAAATGAGGAGCTTACTATCTTCAGTGGTATATATATATCACCCTTTCAGTCAATTAAACCTGTATGAAATGGGTGGTCTTACGATTCCTCTGTAACTGTTTAAATGGCCCAAATGGAGCAGAGGGAGTGGTCAAGCTGTCCACCATACCTGTCTTAACGATACATTATATGCCTAAAGGTAAAGGTAATATATATAATAATGATTGAAGGGGTATGTTAAGTATGTGTTGTGTTGACACCTCAGTGCATTCACTTTGCACATATATCTTTTAGGTTATTTTTTGACTACAGTTTCAATTTGACCTTTCTTTTGCTGTAGCCTGTAGCATATGAGTATTTTCACATAAAAAAAAATTGGTCTGATGACAGCATTTATACACTTTCTTTGTAACAATTATTTATGATTTCCTTTGCTTCCTTCGTTTTCTTCAGAAAAGTTTTTTTTTTTATCACTACCTAATCACATAAAAAACCTAAATTCAATTTCATCCAATTGCATCTTAAAATATTAAAACAGAAGCCTCACTTAAGCAGACTCTAAACACAGCTTCCATACAAGCAGTACTGGCAAGAAGACACCTGTGAAAAACTGAGATTATTGAGCCAGTTAACCAAACAGATAACTCTCTCTAATCTAAGCAGGTAGAAGATCACTGAGAAGATAAGATACTGCAGCTGTAACCATGCTGGAATATGATTTATTTTCAGACTACATGTAAACCACATAGACAGATGTTGGCATTTTTTTCCCCACTTTTTTTTCCTTTTTGCTGGGGGAGTTGCTACGAACATTTGCCCCCACCCCCCTCCCCCCACATGCCTCAAAGTACTATCGACATGCGAACGCAAACACCAGTTCAAGAGTTCAAGACATTGACAAATTAATTGTCATGTTGCTATTAATTATAACAAAGAATGACATAAATACATGGACCTATGCTCTTTGCTGCCAAATAATCAGATCAATTTTGTTCATCTCACTGGGTCTTATGGAAGAGAGTACAGACCCCCCCCCCCCCACACACACACCCACAGTGACAAACACACATGCATGCACACACATCTTTCTTTGCTTTTAATTACATGTTAGGACATCATAGTGACAGACCCAAAACTGTACCACTCCATGTGCTAAGAGCTTTATTCAGTAGAGTCCGAAATCAGAGATATGGCCGAGAGATATACTTGAAGTCTCATTATTTGCATTGGACTTATGAATGTTTTACTTAGTCTGCGTGACTGAGGGATGAGTCACTGTTTATGTAAAAACAAAACAGTGGCAAGTAACATGCCTTTTGATCCAGACTGTTATTACCTCGACACATCAATATATTATTAGATCTATGCAGCTGAGTGAGTGGTTTTTGGCCACAAAACTTTCCTCCTTTTTTCCCCCCTATCTCCAGTCAAATACCTGCGGTTGGGATGGTGTTGTTGGTGCAAATATCAACGGCTTGCGGGCGTATTGTTCCGTTGTTTTTGTGGTATAAATATATAATTCATGTCTCATACAAATGTATTACTGGCTGAAATATCATATATCTGAAGTATTGTTATGCTGTTTTGGTTGCATAAACATCTGTCATTTGGGTGGGAAAATTATATGCTTTACTTTTCATGAGCTGCATTATGATCCAGAATATCAATAATTGTATTCTTGATAGCACGGAACACACAGAAGGCGTGAGAAATTCGCTTTGATACCCCCTTTTTATTGACTAAATTGAAATATCTGTAATATAATACATTTTTCTAGGCAGCTCGGTAAACTGCAATTCATTTAACTATTCACTCAGTACCCATCAAAGATCTACACTCCACATGATTCATAATGTTCATCACCAGCAACCAATGAAAAATCAATTTACAAGAATTTCTATTGTTAGGTTTTGCCTCTGGGTTATTTTTTATAATTATCACTTTGCTGTTTATCGATATGTTATCTAATCAACCTAGACGTCCACAGTTCGGTCAGCAAGACCTAGGAAATGAAGAATGTCCAGTACAGACAGGACGTCAAATCTCTTAGATCATAAGACATCAATGTCTTTTAGGCCCCCGGACTGCACAGCATTTGAAACTGTTACTTTTGGCGCAGTTTAGCAAAACATAAATTCAGCGTACAAAAATACTCTGCGACCCATGCATCAACTATCCCAAGTCTAATACGAGTCTCGTACAAACGCCTGCCCACAAAATCATGCCCTGCAGAATCAAATTGTGTGTGTAACATAAAAATACCATATCAACAAGACAATAAATAATTCAAGGGAGCAACCAAAACAAATTAGAATGATTCATTTCAACAACAAAACAATTAAGCACATTGGGAATACATCAGTGCACCCAATTTCTTGCATTAATTNGCCTGTTTTTGCTGGGGGAGTTGCTACGAACATTTGCCCCCACCCCCCTCCCCCCACATGCCTCAAAGTACTATCGACATGCGAACGCAAACACCAGTTCAAGAGTTCAAGACATTGACAAATTAATTGTCATGTTGCTATTAATTATAACAAAGAATGACATAAATACATGGACCTATGCTCTTTGCTGCCAAATAATCAGATCAATTTTGTTCATCTCACTGGGTCTTATGGAAGAGAGTACAGACCCCCCCCCCCCACACACACACACACAGGGACAAACACATGCATGCACACACATCTTTCTTTGCTTTTAATTACATGTTAGGACATCATAGTGACAGACCCAAAACTGTACCACTCCATGTGCTAAGAGCTTTATTCAGTAGAGTCCGAAATCAGAGATATGGCCGAGAGATATACTTGAAGTCTCATTATTTGCATTGGACTTATGAATGTTTTACTTAGTCTGCGTGACTGAGGGATGAGTCACTGTTTATGTAAAAACAAAACAGTGGCAAGTAACATGCCTTTTGATCCAGACTGTTATTGCCCCGACACATCAATATATTATTAGATCTATGCAGCTGAGTGAGTGGTTTTTGGCCACAAAACTTTCCTCCTTTTTTCCCCCCCTATCTCCAGTCAAATACCTGCGGTTGGGATGGTGTTGTTAGTGCAAATATCAACGGCTTGCGGGCGTATTGTTCCGTTGTTTTTGTGGTATAAATATATAATTCATGTCTCATACAAATGTATTACTGGCTGAAATATCATATATCTGAAGTATTGTTATGCTGTTTTGGTTGCATAAACATCTGTCATTTGGGTGGGAAAATTATATGCTTTACTTTTCATGAGCGGCATTATGATCCAGAATATCAATAATTGTATTCTTGATAACATGGAACACACAGAAGGCGTGAGAAATTCGCTTTGATACCCCCTTTTTATTGACTAAATTGAAATATCTGTAATATAATACATTTTTCTAGGCAGCTCGGTAAACTGCAATTCATTTAACTATTCACTCAGTACCCATCAAAGATCTGCACTCCGCATGATTCATAATGTTCATCACCAGCAACCAATGAAAAATCAATTTACAAGAATATCTATTGTTAGGTTTTGCCTCTGGGTTATTTTTTGTAATTATCACTTTGCTGTTTATCGATATGTTATCTAATCAACCTAGACGTCCACAGTTCGGTCAGCAAGACCTAGGAAATGAAGAATGTCCAGTACAGACAGGACGTCAAATCTCTTAGATCATAAGACATCAATGTCTTTTAGGCCACCGGACTGCACAGCATTTGAAACTGTTACTTTTGGCGCAGTTTAGCAAAACATAAATTCAGCGTACAAAAATACTCTGCGACCCATGCATCAACTATCCCAAGTCTAATACGAGTCTCGTACAAACGCCTGCCCACAAAATCATGCCCTGCAGAATCAAATTGTGTGTGTAACATAAAAATACCATATCAACAAGACAATAAATAATTCAAGGGAGCAACCAAAACAAATTAGAATGATTCATTTCAACAACAAAACAATTAAGCACATTGGGAATACATCAGTGCACCCAATTTCTTGCATTAATTGCAGGGAATTTGTTTTCCATGATAAATTTAATGTATGAACTTCCGGCAATAGGAAAAAGACACCTACTTTAGGTAAATTTGTCACTAGTGAAATAGGGTTCAGGACACATTATGCTTCTATGTGTTGTGTTCCTAGCAAAAATACCTAATCTTTAAAATATGTATAAATTCATTTTGACTTGAATATGGTTGCGGATATGAAAATTACACAATAAGATTAATTAGAGAATTACGTGACCCTGTGTCCCATAGTTTGAATCTCTCGCTAACCTACAAATGGGTGCTTTTTGAAACCAAGAATTATGCCATGTATCAAACCAAGTCCACTTGGTTTCCTAGAAACTATGACAGATACATCAAACATTGTGACCAGGCAACCTGAGTCACCAATCTAAAGATAAATAAATCTATTTTTATTGACGTCCACATTTAAGACAATGTGTTAAATCAAGGCTTGGCCCAAAACACATATGAATGGGAAATTAAGACATTCAGGAACATCACACCCATGCCACTAACGTACAATTGATGATATATATATATATATACTAGTACTGGTAAATAGTACAAATGAACATCCTGTGACGACCACCTAAGGACAAGTTGATGTACTATTATGTGTGTAAAAGGCCATTCACTATCAGAATAGAAGATACATTCTACTGATCCACAGATCAAATATGGCCGACCTTACATGAAAGAAGAGCCAACTTATCCACTGATGGTCTCCCTGCCTCTACATGTGCCATTTCATGTATGGTCCACCATATTTGATCTGTGGATCAGAAAATCCTCTGATCGTCTGTTCTGAATGGGCTCTAAGACTGACGATTTTTTTTTTTGGGGGGGGGGGGGAGGGGAGGCTTACAAAATCACTTATCATCGATCAACAAAAGGACCATGGAAAACTAATTTTGAAAAAGATTCTCATTACTCAATGGACATTGTTTTTAAGTTCACTGTTGATGACTCAATAAATTCCTTTGTAAATACCCCTTTTTCATCTTACAAAACAACACAACAATACAAGGGGTGCAACAAAAGTGAATCAGATCTACTTCAACAACAAACCAATTAGACACACACAATAATTATAATGTTTTCCTCCACAATCTAAGACTGCCATTTCTTCCAATGACAACAACCATCTACATCTTCATTCAACATAGATATATACTACACCACAAGAGAGAATCGGGAGAAAAAATCAATGTGCACACGTAATGAAATTTTCAAAGTATGCCCTTAAATCACAAAACACAACTTGAACGGTATCGACTGGAATGCAAATCACATAGATCTAATATATATATATATATATATATATATAGCCCTCGCTCTGATTTCAGAATACCTCCCCCATGCACATGGACAGACAGGAGTTGGCAATTTCAATGGGCATGGCTCAAGGGAGGTGTTGGTGATGACCACAAAGTAGCCAAGTAAATCAGCACCTACAAATTGACCATGACCACAGATGAGAAAGACTAAGGAGAGAGAGAAGGAGAGAGTGCTAACTAGATGGATATCATATAAGATTTCCCCTACTAAGTACACGTAAAACCCTGAAAGTTGAAGGTGTTATTAAACTATACCAATCCAGTCTAATCCCCTTTTCACACCTGATGGCCAGCTGACATACCAAACAACTGACAAGAGATTAACACCATTTCCTCTGAACAAACTACATATTGCAACCATGTATATAACACATGGGTATTGTATTGTACTGCAAATTATAAGCAAAAATCACATTAATATCCAGCAACTTTTCACCACAATGGAGTATTCTGATGGTACCAGAGGAATGCAGGTGAACAGGGTTGCCAGGGCTGGCTCAGGAAAATGTCTGAGAGGTTATCTTGGAGCCATTAGCCTCTATTTTAAGGGTAAAGACAAATGATCCCCAGGTGAAAAGTCAGACTGACCACTGGAATTCACAGAAATTCTGAGAGTTCAGCATAACACCTAAAGGGCAAGGCAGTGTCTGGCTGTCTGGCCAAGGAGAAGTGGTGGAAATATTCCCAGAAATTCTGTGAATTCTTCACTACAAATGAAGAGTAAGCAGCGTCTGGCCACCAAGCACAGAGCCAAATGACCAACGGACTCAGAGAAATTCTCGGAAATCTTTATTACATATGATTCTGGCCACCAGAGGAACAAGGCAATGGACTCACAGAAATTCTGGGAATTCTTTATTACATATAAAGGGCAAACAGCGTATGGCCACCAAGCATAGAGCAGAGTGACCAATGGTATCACGAAAATCCTGAGAATTCCACATTCTATTTGAAGGGTAGGCAATGTCTGGCAACCACACACAAAATAAGGAAAGCGGCTGCCATTTTCAGTGTTCATGGGTATTCTGAGGATTCTTGGAACATGCTGGTACTCTATCAGAACAGCTGTGAACTGCCAAAATAACTTTTTTTCTTTTCTTCTGTCTTTCTTTTTCCACTTAACTGATTATAGTTTTATCCCATAATGTCGCCATTATTTTCATTATTATTTTGGTGAGAAGAGAAAAACAATACTTTTGGCAAAGTAATATACACTTAGTAAGTTACAACTCCTAAGTATTTACAAATGTATTGTTAACCAAAAGGTTAAAGCACATGTAGCATCATTTTTTATAAAGAATATCTCTTTTCTTCTGAAAGAAATAAAGCAGACATGATAAAGTATTATTCAGACAAGCTTTACAATGTCATTTAAATAACCCAGCAGCCATTTGGCCACTTTAGTACAAACTTATGACTACTTAACACATTTAAAGATCTATTTGAGGTTTCTGAAGAAGGTTATGTCCCTCATAACAACAAAATCTGGGATCAGTTCAGAATATCTCTGTTTTCTTTGAGCAATAAAAGACAAAAAAATTCAAATAAAAAATTTTGAATGGATTGAAAATGACAGTTGACAAGTGTTTAATTCCACAGTTTCTCCAAACCCATTTCAATTCAGAAAAAAAAAAAAAAAACTGCTGGCATTTCTACAAGTTATGGACTGAGTCACTTTCAGACGGGGCTTTCAGACCACCAAACTACTGGCCATATCCCACACCGCAGACTAGTGTGGGGAGTGTTAATAGTGTGATGAGAAAGGTTTGTAAAACCACCATCAGCTTCCGGAGTATTTTCACACTTAATAGTAGACACAGACCNATTTATTTTTTTATGCAATTTGATATAGCATCTGTTTGTATTGTGCCTTGCTTTTGCAAGGTTATAATATATTTTATAGATGAAAGTGTACAAATGAGTGAACAATCGAAATAAACATGTTGCTTTAGCATATGCTTAAAATATAACTATGAAGAAATAACATCACCATGTAGTATAGAAAAGCCTGGGTTTATACAGTTCACAAATTACATTTAATGCCAGTGACACTAACAATATAGGTAGAAATGTCCCACAAGAATTTACTTCAATCCATTAACATACTGAATGGGATGGAGTGCACTAATTTAACTCTCTAGAGGGGTGCAACTAATGGATAGAAAGACATATAGATTGTGTGAGTTTAGAGACATAACAAATTGGGCCTTTTCAAGACCCATAATGTAAACAGACACTGTCTGTCTGTCGTGTGTGACATATATTATACCCAATGCACACTTTTTTTAGGTATGACATTTACTCTTTTTAATTCCAAAAACATGACTTGTTAATCTCCTTCCCCATAGAAAAATTGTAAACAATACTTAGAGATGTTGATACAAAAGTGTTAAAAAGTTTATTGGCTTAGTGCCATGGTAGTGTTCTGGGTGTTTAAACATGATTGATCTTCTTAGAAAAGTGGAGCAATAAAAAAATCTCAGTGATGTTCTACAAAAATTTCCCCCAATCCACTAAGTTAACATACTGTACTTTATTGTCTATTTTTTTTTTTTTTTTTTTTTTTGTCACACTACAGCAGCACTTTAAAAACAGTCATGCTTGAAATATATGTAAATAAGTTGTGCTACATGTCAATGGAAACTTTTAATTATTATGATTCTTTGCAGAACCAAATAAAAGTGAGGGACTTCATCTTTTCCAATATTTTATCCTTACTATAAAATCACTGAGAACTGTGGTAATATGCTTCTTTCAAGTCATTATTTAACCACGCCCCTATCTATGTCTGTTCCATCCAAACCAAACATCCAGATTCAAATACATCTTCCATATCAGATCAGTTACGATAGATATATCAGGATTATATAAAATCAATAAATCAAACTTATACCAAACAATTAACCAGCTTACTTCCTTGTTTATGCTACTCATGTTTTACACTCTGTATATATTAATCTGTGTGAGACTGACAGAGGACTTCAAATAGGCCATGTTTGTATTGCTGAAGTACACACCTGTCAAAACTAGTTGATAAAGGGTCCCAGATGATAAAACCTGATGTCAAATGCACCATAATAAATAACAGGTGATAACAAGAAGTTTGCAAAGGGGACAAATAAATATATACTGATAAACATGCTCTTATCAAATATCTTATCACAGGTGTGAAGTTGTGCTATGGACCGCCAATAGTAACAAATTTATCTACATTACTTCCTGGTTGTCCTGCAGTCTACGTCGTATTTATTACATCTGCCAGTGTGGTTACGTTTTGGTCTAAGTTGTTTTTTTAGTCCACACCCTATACCAAGACATTATAAAAAGATTTAAATAGAATTTTCAGGGTAGGTCAGAAATGGGTTAACTTAGAAATGAAAAGATTTGTTATCCATTCATCAATTAATTAATGAGATTAAAGCTGCCTTGGCATAGGTCTGAGCTCATAGAGTGCTTAAAATTCTTTTCTATGTATTCTATGTTTGCTATGCACAACAAAAACTTAACAGTTTCTAGTTACAAAAGTAGATAGATGCACCTGTTTGGATTTATAATTTCTTCTCACTATACACTGATAACGCTAAAATATTAAAATCCTAGAAATACTAGCATCTAATTTTTTTTTTTTTCTAATTGCATAACAAGAAGACATTTATACTTAAGCATCAGCCAACTTCTTAACTAACTTCCAAGCATATCAATGTTAAATTTATATAAAAATTTAGAATATTCAATATATATACTTATTAGATAATTTTTTTAATTTTCTAAAGCAAAGGTGAGACATCCTTCAGGTTTTTTAATCTTTCAATTTCTGTGCCAAGTAGAGTCTTGTTATTGATTCAAATGGTTCAGATTTTCATTCAAACCATTTTTTGCTATTCCATTCTAATTTTCTGTCTTACCTCTGAAAGATGATTGATGCCAGATTCCATGTTAGCCAACTGCTGGGTCTGCATCTCCAGTAGGCTGAGAAAGTTTGCAGCAAGATTGTTGATTTGGTATGCCACACTGGCCAGTGATTGGGTGGTATAGTTTTTTGTCTCCTCCAAGGCATGACGCTTGTCTTCAGCCTAGAATAGGAGCAATGATAAAAATAAAAAATGTTAAGATATCTAAAAATGTTATTGGCTAATTTTGGCACCATCTATACCACACAAGAGACAAACTTGGCAAATTTCAATATTTAGAACTTGCCTTTTAACTGATGAGGTAATATTCACTTTTGGCTGTTCTTAATTAATTATTGTATTTTGAAATTATATGCATCTATAAGCATTCTTCCAGTGAGAATGATATAAAATTTAAGACAGAATTCTTCCATTCTAGTTTCCTAAAACCACTACCCCAATATTATGCAATTTAGCACAAACTTGTTTATTGGCACAGTAAAAGAGATGAATGTTGTGATATGGAATCCAATAACTTATAAATGAACTGCTAACAAGTCAGTGAAGTGGATAAATGTACGAAAATGATCATACACGCACCAAAAGGATAATTGATGTTTATATGGCCGCCTGTTAAATGATACCAGGGCCTTTCACGGGTGCTTTCATTCCTGTGTGTTCAAATAAGGTGTTAGTATGAGAGTCCCACGATAAAAGTGGTCTGGGCTGCAAGAAGAACTGAATCATTTCCAATTTTCTCATTAGCTTATCTTCAAACATTTCCTGTTCCAATGTTTACGTTACACTCGTCGGATCGTTGCTTCTCTTAGAAACTACTTCGAACTTACCTGAATATAATTCCCCTCACAATAATCTGCAACTCTTTCTAAGTTCACATGACTTTCCTGTAGCTGCCTCCTGCCTTCTGGAATTTCATGTTCCGTAAGATGCCAAAGTGACTGCTCAGAGTCCGCCATTTTGGCCCTTCCCTTGCAAAGGTCACAACCTCGTTGTCATATGGCCTTGAGAAAATACACTATAAGTGTTTTTGTTTATTGTTTTTCTCTTTTAAACGTAAATAAAGGCATTTTCTATATTTCTCAACGCATTAAAATACTTTTTTTTATTGCAAAACTCCCTCTTCCTTATTTTTATGAATACATTAGTAGTTAATTTTAGAGCGACATGACCTACATACGGGGCTCCCAATGGCCGACGACAGCGACAGTGGATGGCTGTGGTATTCCGAAACATCTCAGGTAATTCTGGGATTTGTGGCTGTTAATATTAAAATGCTGTTTAAGAATAATCTTCATGTATCCTTTAAATATCGTTCAAACGCCTGATTTGCCATTATAGACAGAAATCACTCTCATGACACTTTTGTCCTTGGGAATTTTACGTTCCACTAATGAAATACGTGACCTAGAAGTTCATTAAAAGTAGACTACGTAATAATCCAAAGTACAACTTATGTTGGTAGTTAAAGAAATAAGTATTGAGATTAACATACATCTGATGGAAGCTTTAGATTAGAATAAAAATCATTTAGTTGTTTCATTGGAGTATATTTTTCTGTTATTATTTTAATAAAGTAAAAAATTATATCATATGTACTAAAATTAATAATTATTTTTAGACATAAATGCGAAAAATCAACTTATTTATTTACATCTGAAACAAAAGCTAAAATATATAACATACACAGGGGTGTCTTCCTTAAGGCCAGTACCACTTGTTGACTTTTCTGAAAGCATCAAACTCTAGAGTGTGGTGGGCTGGGCTCAAAAACTGGAAGCCTAGATCTTGAAAAATGGGCATTTGTATTGTAATATTGTTTCAAATATTGTATACAATAAGTGATTTTGATATCTCCATTAAAGTCGATTCCATTTCTTTGCTTTACAAGGGTCTGTCATCAAAATGTTTAATGCATGAATTATCACGGCATTTACTTTGTGTACGTGTAAATATAAACAATTGTTTAAAGCATATATACTTTTGCTTCTTTTAGAATTCGATTGGAGAAGTGACATACACCAATGCCATTTTAGACCAAGGTAAGAAGAAAAACACCAACTCTCTCCACATTGATTTTTAGTGAAATGTATTAAGAAAATCTGCTGGTATTTGATCATTATATGCACAAAGCTCATGTAAGCATACAATTAGCATAGCAATTTGCAAAATTAGCTACTGCAGGAATATTTGTATGTGGCAAAACATAAACATAAATGAAAAAGCTTTTGCAAGGTTAGAAATGTTATCATCATGCTCTGAAGAGTCAATTCAGTTCACATCACTTTATCACATCACTGACATCACTTTAGCATAAAGAAGTTAATTGCACAACTTTTATATTTTCCACCTGGTGGTACATACTCAGGAGGCAGTAACACCTCTCTGACACTCTGGTATCACCTTGTTACTTTATTTACTTTCCAGCAGTAGCTCATACCAGCATGGCTGAGGCAGATCTGAAGGCAGATACACAGAGCCCTACAGCCAACCAGAGGTTTTCTTACTCACGCTCCAGTAGTATAGGCTCCCTGCCTGGCATCAGTCATTCTTCAGCCTCCTCTGCACACAACACAGGTAGGGAGATTGCTTTAAAAGAGTTGGTGTATTCCTTCAAAATGGTATTTACTAAAAGTTGGCTGTTACACTAACTATAAATTAAATATTTCTATCATTCTAAAAGTGATTGAAATACTCTTTTAAGAAATGTGTCAGAATTGTAATTTAAAAAAAAAAAAATATATATATATATATATAGAGAGAGAGAGAGAGAGAGAGAGAGAGAGTTATAGAATTACTTAAAAATTGACATAACCCTGTGAGTAAAAGACACTGAGGACACCACTGTTCAAAGCCTTGGCTCTTTTAATTGTTTTTCATATGCTCTTTCACATAAGAATTGAGAGGCTGGTATATTGCTGTGCTATTTACTCAGTCTTTATTTTTAAAGTGATGAACATATAAATATTGATACATAAGTGTTTTGTTCAGATGATGAGGACAGTGATACACAGAGTACCAGTAGTAAAACGGCCAGTAACTACAAGGACAGGAGAAGAGAAGCCCACACACAGGCGGAACAGAAGAGGAGAGATGCCATTAAGGTGACAGTGAATAGCCCTCAGTGGTCACAAATTATATGCCTCTTTTAGTGAAAAAAGGTTCAACAACACTAAGGGATAAATTCTTTATTGGAAATGTTGTCCTTTCATCAATATTATGTTGTTTTTTTTTCCCCCAGTACTCAAATGTATATTGTATTTTTGAGATCATGAGATTATGAAGAATATATTGATGTAAATAAGATCATAATGATTCAGTGGTATTTGAGCACCTTCATTGTGTGGTAATACATTTTAGACAAATTTATTTTCACGCCAGTCACTTTGTGACCTTCGCTTTAAATGTGTTGTTTCTTCTACAGAAAGGCTATGATGAACTGCAGACCATCGTCCCCACCTGTCACAATGCAGTGGATGCTGTGGGTACACAGAAACTGAGTAAAGCAGCCGTACTTCAGCGATGTAAGTTTCTGCAGATTTATTTTTTCCAAATACAATTCTAAGGTCTATTGTAATTGCACTATTTACTAGCCTAAAAACCAGAATTTTTGAACTCTAAAATGGGTTTTTGGATGGTTTATGAACATTGCAGAAATGATTTACCTTGTATACTTTGTTTATTAAAGAATAGTCTTGACATATCTAGACGAAATGAATTTTTGCATTGAAAATCTATCACTAATTGGGAGCCTAAAAGATGTGTGTTAATAAATACATAAAGTGGCATTTTAACAATGAATGAACTTCACTTTCTTCCAGCAATTGACTACATCCAGTATTTGGTGCAACAGAAAAAGAAGCAGGAAGAGGACTTGGAGTCTTTGAGAAAAGAGGTCTTGGCCCTCAAGATCATGAAAGCGTAAGAATCATAGCTAATTTTACTCTGTTTAAGCCGTCCATTAGTCTCATTGGTGCATCTGAGTCATGATCCGAAAAGGTGACTTTTATATTATTCATTTGATATTTGTTGAACTATTATATACATTATCATATTCATTATTATACAGCCATTGATCCTGTGTGAGGTCACCTCTTGGCTATGTTCAACCCTAAGCTGGTGTATTTGACCGTTATGAAAGATTGTCAAGTCCTTTTATAAAATTTTACCTCCTGCTTCCAGACCAATATTGGCTAGTTAGGAGGTCAGTGCAGAATAATATTGACTGCACATGACTGCCTATCAACCAATTGATGAACATCAAAATATGTGATCATGTAGCTAGTTGTTTTAGTGACTTGGTGTAGAAAACCAGCGATATGAATGGAATGTTTTATATTCCAGCAATTATGAACATATAGTGAAAGCTCACCAGAGTACTCCACAGCATGGCCAGAACCAGGTGCCAGATGAAGTCAAATTTCAAGTGGTGAGTGTAATGGGATTCATTTTATAATACTTTGTTACTTGTACAAATATATGTCGTCACTTGAGCTGTTTTAACTGCTGTATGGGAAGTGAACAGCTGTTTTCACCCTACTCACCCAACTGGGTTGTTAATAGAAAAATCTGTTTTCCATTTATGAGGACAAAACTGGACTAGGTTTAATTTTCAGTCAAAAACAAGTGTGTGTGTCATTCACATGCCAGTCTTTCTGAAATGAGTGCTGTGAAAAGATTGCCAGTGAATTTTCTTCTCTTTTTCCAGTTCCAACAAATGATGGATGCTCTGTTTCAATCTTTCAATGCCTCAATCTCAGTAGCCAACTTTGCAGAACTCTCTGGCTGTATTTTCAGTTGGCTGGAGGAGTACTGCAAACCACAGGTAATAATTGAGTTAATAAAGAACACATGGTTTTGATTTTAAAAAAAAAGTTAATAGATTACAAAACGTAAGGACCAATTCAAGATAAAATATTGTACTTTATACCTAACGTCTGCATTTATTTTTTCCTGTGATGAAACATTTTAAGTTGCTATTTTAGATCTTTTCTATATTTCACATACAGAGCCTGAGGGAGTTGGTGCTTGCTGTTCTCAGACAGACCACATCCCAGATGAACCTTTGATACAAACCAGATACCAGTACAGATAGACTTCCAGCTCAGAAAGACAATAACTGGGTCATATTCCAACCAGGGCCTTCTTTCAAAAAGGATTTCAGCTTGAAAGTAGGCCTTGGCTAGACCTACTTAATTCATAAACCAGTTTGCATTTCACAAAGAAAAAATATACCTCTTCCTATTTGAGAACCCCTCTTTAAAATCATGTGGCCCATGGCATGAATACTCTTGACATGCACTCTTTGGTAGCAGGTCTTAGAAACCCACATGAATATCATGCTTATATCATAAATAACAGCATCTAGCACTGTGAGCATACACTCTCATGTGTACATGTATATAATATTTGTTGACTTCGTAAAAATGTGGATGCCCACAATTAAGGTTATATTTATTGGCTAATCTTACCCAGTGAGCACTAGACCTTAATTTAGCACCAAAAAAAATTCTTGAAAATTCGAGCTCAAAGGCTTGGCTTAGAATTGCGCATGTGATGGAAAAAAATTAAAACTAAGGGCTTAAAATAAGGGCTTGATATCATAATTTTGACATTGGTTTCATAATGGGAGTTGCTTAATTCCAAATTTGTTTTCCTATGAAATGGTCTGTCGCGTTCGCTGTGAATTTAACTTTAGCATGGCAGTGGAAAGAAATGAGTATTGAATCGATAAAGACGTTTTTGATTTTGTACTGCCGATGACACATTTATAAATATCACTTATGTTGTAGCACTTATTCCAGAAAAATTGGCAGTGAATCACGATAAGGACGTTGCTGAGAATTATGCTTGCTGATTATTGTATATATACACGTTGTATGGGGTGGTGAGCTTTGTCACTTTTTATAGGAAATTGTAAATATTGTCACTGTCATTATTTATATTATATCATATATAAGGAATTGACGGAGAAATAAAAAGAGAAAATATAAAGGAGTTTTCTTGATTGTTCGCCAGGAGCGAATTAAGTAGACGTCCCGACACAAAACAAAAGGAAGATCGACATCTAGCTTAATACCAGGACCCATGGCAGTAACGCGTCCAAGCTGAATATATAGACAACGCACCGTACCTGTCAGTATCAGGCACGATTTCAGCAGAGTTTTTCAACAGTAAGCACAACCGAAGTCCGGGCTCCCATGTGGTTAGTACAGGTTAGGGTTAGTCTGAGTATTGGAGTTAGAATGTGGGACAATTGTCACGTGTATAAAGTAAAGCCTAGGTGCCAACCGAACGTACGGGCTGTTACGTGTGGTCTACGGCCAAAAAAATGGGGAAAACGGGGGAGTTCGTGAGTGAGGAGCACGTCCTTCGTGCGACTTTTGGAGGACGCAAACAGCACGTAGAAACCTTTTACTAGTTACTTGGTTCCTTCCCTGCGATCTAGCTACGTCCTAGCCGGACGCAAGGAACCTAAAAACCGTACTTGGGACCTAGGCTTAATGGGAAACTGACTACGGTTCCTACGAACTACCTGTCACACCGGCGTACTCCTCTTCGTTGGTCGTTGGAACCATAAAATATTTCCTTTGTTTTGCAGTTATATATACATGTGTTTCTGGGCCCCGTAACTCGAAAGCATCCCGCATTGCGACCAAGCGCAAGTGTCTGGATTCCATAACTCGCCCATCGGCGTCCCATATAATACATTGTAGCCTCTATACGCTATTCGCAACAGGTGATGCTTTCCAGTTACGGGGCCCTGAAACATGAAACGATGGAGTTCACACCTCCGTTTGCGCCCCACCCTGCACGTGTGCCTCTGAATTTCCCAGTTTAACTTTTTCCACCTCCCTACCCCGTTTTTCAGTGGTATTTATGTATTTGATGGTATTTATTTATTTAGTTTTTTCGATATATTTAATCAATAACACTGGCGGATCCAGCATTTTGGACAAACATTACATTGTAGACGAAATTTTAAGATAAAAATTGGTGGAAAAGTCTTAGGAAACCGTAATCAAGTCGTGTGGGTCTGAATTTCTATTTTATCACTATTTATTTATGTTTTTTTTTTTTTCGCAAGACGGCATTTAACAAGGCAAGGTTTTTTTTATACCTGGCGGAATAGTGGAGATTTACAAGAAACTGATACCTGCGCTTTAAAACCTCGTCTCGACACGCAAGATCCAGTATCATCCTTAACAAAACTACATTAAAGACACGTGGTAAAAAAGGAAAGAAAACGTAACAACGTTCAGTGGGTCTTAATTTCTTTATTTTCATTACTATCAAACCTTTGGAAGTCCTCCAATAACAACGAGCTTGATTGGGAATATAACTGGATATTAACAAAAATGAAGGAAAGCTGAAAATCCGTACAGAATATAAATTCTGAGAATTCAACTTCCTACAAGCAATAACAAGTTGAAAAGGGATTTTCTACTTTTTACCCATGGGGACTTGCGTAGGAGCCGTTTCGCTGCGGGTCTCGCGTAGAGTGAAAGATCTGAATGTGAAGGTATCCTGAAATTGGTCAAATGTGTAGATCCATTGCCAGATACACACGGTGCCGCCATCTTGGTCAATTTTGATTGTTCTCTCTATGGTAGATTCTGTGTGCCATTGTTCCTGGTATGTGGACGAGAACGAACCGCTGTACTTGGTGCTGGATTGAATGATTAGGAAGGCAACTGAGAATGAGACTTCCCAAGCGTGTGTCGTGGTCGAGGAAGAGGATTTGCTGGTGCCGACTTTCACCGAATACTTGAGCTCACCTTTGTGTACGTCCGCCCAGCAGGTGACCTTTTTCCAGGATCCGGACACATTGGGCTTTGGGATGACCGTGACCTTGGCGTTATGGTTATTTTTCTGCACAAAATCAAACTTATTGTTGTAATTTGTACCTTTGTGTATGATCAGGTCCGACTGCCAGTTCGGTTTTTCGCTGTTGAAGGGATACGGATGGACATAACTTCCCCCAGCATGTCTGATGTAGCCGTTCTCCTCGTCGATTGTGAACATCGCAGAGGAATAGCAGTTTTTATGCGGGAAAATGGCAGTGTTATCGCCAGGCTTGGCCCAACTACCCCAAGGACCCAGACAATGGCCTTTCGTACCAACCACTTTTAGATAGCCATAGTGCCCTTCCACTTGCTCCCATACCAGTTCATCTGCTTTGTCGCACTTGTCTGCTCGGAATTTCTCATAGTGATGACCAAGTCTCCACCAATTTACGTAGTCATAGCACCGCCCACTAGACCTATGTTTTAGGATGAACCTCGGACTGGTGTAGGCATCTGTAACCAAAAGAATAGTTTTAAGAATAGCCGATTAACTATTTAGCTGTCAATTCACCAAATAGTCAAGTTATACATCCATTTTAAACCAAATGCCCTGTCGAACAAACGTTCAAGGAACTATGAAAATTTCATATGCTAGTTCTGTTCTGCATCTTATCTCAATAAAAATCACGTTGACAGGTCCCTAACCAGAATTAAAAAGCAGTCCAAGAGCGTTTACTTGCAAAATACGGACTTAGCTGTGACGGGACCCCTTCAAGCATACTACCGTTTCAGCCTGCAATTTAACGATGCGTTTTTATAGCTTTCAGTGAAAAAAACCCTTGGTACTGCTTTTCAGTTATATACTACCAGCAGTATTTAGCGGAACTTGCCTGTTGCAGCCAACAGCGCCAAAGACAGTAGCATAAGAGTGAGGAACAAGCGCATCTTCTCGCAGTGACGAAAGTGGGTCGTAACGGATCCGGATCGAACGTCTCCCGAAAAGACAGATGGACAAAATGAGTATGAAAGCAGGGGTATTTATGCTTACTCGCACCGGAGATTTGCACGTGGTTTACCATATAAGGCAATGGTCAAGTGGGTGTCACAAATCGAATCGTGTGACAGATCCCCATTGGTTAGTCTAAGCTACTACTGATCTCTTTTGGAAGGACAGGTAATATTCTTTTTCGGAAACCACCCGGCGGAGTTCAATTTGTATGTAGTAAATAATGCACTGTCCACGAGCCCGATATCCACGATAGCAGGCCGAGCGTCAGCGAGGCATGCTATCGTGGATATCGGGCGAGGGGGTAACAGTGCATTATTTGTCATACATACTAAGGGAAATCGTGCATGTTCCTCACCCAAACCCCCTAACTTTGAATAGAACACGCTGATATCACCGCGCATGGAGTGATATCAAAGAATGGACTTTTCCCGCGCTTACGCCGATAGTTTCTGTCTAATTGTGGTCACCGTCCAATTATTTTCATTTGTGTGAATGGTTTGTGGTTGCGTGTGCTTTGGCAGAGATATGGGTCAGTGGTTTTTCTGTGAGAAGTTGGCTGCCCATCTCCCGCACGTGGCAGTTTCCTGCCCATCTCCCGCACGTGGCAGTCACTCTCATTCATTTTTCGGCAAAGCTGACAGCTACATTGTAGAAATGCTGTTTTCTGATGTTTCGGACGATNATGCATAATATTCAGTCCTATAATTCTGAAATCGTTTTTACTGAGTGAATCGGGTGACCTCATTTCCATGTAGGCTACTATCAACGCTTTTTTCTCCCTAAAAGAACGAATAACGATGTATACGTACCTTCGAAGGTCAGGCGTCATTATCCTTGGTTCCTATATGAATAATTGTTCTTGAGAAAGGAGTCAGGCGTCCAAGTTAAGCAGTTAACATTTTTTCCTGCATGTTTACATGTGCTTGGCAGCGTGGACCGCCCTCGTGATAGCTATCTGTGTGTCGCGGCCAATATACCAATGACGGGGCGCGTAATTATCGAGAGCAGGGGGATTCCCCATGGGGAAGAACCCATTCGTTTGAGAGAGGGATAATACGATTGGCTAGCGTACTTTGTAAGTAAATGTGACCGCAATGTGGTCATTTTGACGTGTCACTAGATTAGTAAATGGAAGAAAAAATGATGTGGATTTTATATAATTTTATTTCTGAAGCACATCGAACGCTTACTGTTAATTCAAAATGGCGGCTCTTAAAACTCTTGTCAGGGGGTGGAAACGCGCTACTTATATGATTAAGACGAGCCTGGCCGTCAATACCGGATATTGTTTTGTGACCTTGAGGAGCAATTAGGTTTGGTCGTTGCGGCACGCATGAACAGTGGTTGAACTACCACACCTGGGTCTTTTGTTTTTGACAACTGTTCACTCGTCTTCGAGGCGCTTGTTCAAGACTACAGGCTGATATCTACTAGTATTACCAGTGGCTTCATTAGTAACGTTCCCACAATACTTAGTTTTCTGTCTGTGCGTACATACCCTGAAAAAAGCCAGCCTCGCTGACGAGAACAATGGACGTTTCTCACCCCTCTCTAGGATTACCCCTGCTCTTGTCGGTCCTTTGGACCGACAAAGTACAAGATTTTACCGGTCCAGACAAATTTTGCCGGTCATGACCGATCGGACCGACAGTTTCAGCATGTCTGAATTGCAGGGAATTTGTTTTCCATGATAAATTTAATGTATGAACTTCCGGCAATAGGAAAAAGACACCTACTTTAGGTAAATTTGTCACTAGTGAAATAGGGTTCAGGACACATTATGCTTCTATGTGTTGTGTTCCTAGCAAAAATACCTAATCTTTAAAATATGTATAAATTCATTTTGACTTGAATATGGTTGCGGATATGAAAATTACAGAATAAGATTAATTAGAGAATTACGTGACCCTGTGTCCCATAGTTTGAATCTCTCGCTAACCTACAAATGGGAGCTTTTTGAAACCAAGAATTATGCCATGTATCAAACCAAGTCCACTTGGTTTCCTAGAAACTATGACAGATACATCAAACATTGTGACCAGGCAACCTGAGTCACCAATCTAAAGATAAATAAATCTATTTTTATTGACGTCCACATTTAAGACAATGTGTTAAATCAAGGCTTGGCCCAAAACACATATGAATGGGAAATTAAGACATTCAGGAACATCACACCCATGCCACTAATGTACAATTAATGATATATATATACTAGTACTGGTAAATAGTACAAATGAACATCCTGTGAAGACCACCTTAGGACATGTATGTGTGTAAAAGGCCATTCAGAATAGAAGATCCGAGGATCCATAGATCCACGGATCAAATATGGCGGACTCTACATGAAAGCAGAGCCGACTTATCCACTGATGGTCTCCCTGCCTCTACTAGTACATGACAGAAAATCCACAGATCCTCTGTTCTGAATGGGTTCTAAGACTCTAAGACTGAAGATGGAGGAACATGTTTTTTGTTTTGTATTTTGTTTTTTTTTTCTTTTTTTTCTTTTTTTTTTGGGGGGGGGGAGGGGGAGGCTTACAAAATCACTTATCATCAATAAACAAAAGGACCATGGAAAACTAATTTTGAAAAAGATTCTCATTACTCAATGGACATTGTTTTTAAGTTCACTGTTGATGACTCAATAAATTCCTTTGTAAATACCCCTTTTTCATCTTACAAAACAACACAACAATACAAGGGGTGCAACAAAAGTGAATCAGATCTACTTCAACAACAAACCAATTAGACACACACAATAATTATAATGTTTTCCTCCACAATCTAAGACTGCCATTTCTTCCAATGACAACAACTATCTACATCTTCATTCAACATAGATATATACTACACCACAAGAGAGAATCGGGAGAAAAAATCAATGTGCACACGTAATGAAATTTTCAAAGTATGCCCTTAAATCACAAAACACAACTTGAATGGTATCGACTGGCATGCAAATCACATAGATCTAATATATATATATATATATATATATATATATATATATAGCCCTCGCTCTGATTTCAGAATACCTCCCCCATGCACATGGACAGACAGGAGTGGGCAATTTCAATGGGCGTGGCTCAAGGGAGGTGTTCGTGATGACCACAAAGTAGCCAAGTAAATCACCACCTACAAATTGACCATGACCACAGATGAGAAAGACTAAGGAGAGAGAGAGAGAGAGAGAGAGAGAGAGAGAGAGAGTGCTAACTAGATGGATATCATATAAGATTTCCCCTACTAAGTACACGTAAAACCCTGAAAGTTGAAGGTGTTATTAAACTATACCAATCCAGTCTAATCCCCCTTTCACACCTGATGGCCAGCTGACATACCAAACAACTCACAAGAGATTAACACCATTAAGGCATTTCCTCTGAACAAACTACATATTGCAACCATGTATATAACACATGGGTATTGTATTGTACTGCAAATAATAAGCAAAAATCACATTAATATCCAGCAACTTTTCTTCACAGTGGAGTATTCTGATGGTACCAGAGGAATGCAGGTGAACAGGGTGGCAAGGGCTGGCCCAGGAAAATGTCTGAGAGGTTATCTCGGAGCCATTAGCCTCTATTTTAAGGGTAAAGACAAATGATCCCCAGGTGAAAAGTCAGACTGACCACTGGAATTCATGGAAATTCTGAGAGTTCAGCATAACACCTAAAGGGCAAGGCAGTGTCTGGCTGTCTGGCCAAGGAGAAGTGGTGGAAATATTCCCAGAAATTCTGTGAATTCTTCATTACAAATGAAGAGTAAGCAGCGTCTGGCCACCAAGCACAGAGCAAAATGACCAACGGACTCAGAGAAATTCTCGGAAATCTTTATTACATATGATTCTGGCCACCAGAGGAACAAGGCAATGGACTCACAGAAATTCTGGGAATTCTTTATTACATATAAAGGGCAAACAGCGTATGGCCACCAAGCACAGAGCAGAGTGACCAATGTTATCACGAAAATCCTGAGAATTCCACATTCTATTTGAAGGGTAGGCAATGTCTGGCAACCACACACAAAATAAGGAAAGCGGCTGCCATTTTCAGTGTTCATGGGTATTCTGAGGATTCTTGGAACATGCTGGTACTCTATCAGAACAGCTGTGAACTGCCAAAATAACTTTTTTTTTCTTTTCTTCTGTCTTTCTTTTTCCACTTAACTGATTATAGTTTTATCCCATAATGTCGCCATTATTTTCATTATTATTTTGGTGAGAAGAGAAAAATGATATTTTTGGCAAATTAATATACACTTAGTAAGTTACAACTCCTAGGTATTTACAAATGTATCGTTAACCAAAAGGTTAAAGCACATGTAGCATCATTTTTTATAAAGAATATCTCTTTTCTTCTGAAAGAAATAAAGCAGACATGACAATGTATTATACAGACAAGCTTTACAATGTCATTTAAATAGCGTAGCAGCCATTTGGCCACTTTAGTACAAACTTATGACTACTTTACACATTTAAAGATCTATTTGAGGTTTCTGAAGAGGGTTATGTCCCTCATAACAACAAAATCTGGGATCAGTTCAGAATGTCTCTGTTTTTCTTTGAGCAATAACAGACAAAAAAATTCAAATAAAAAATTTTGAATGGATTGAAAATGACAATTGACAAGTGTTTAATCCCACAGTTTCTCCAAACCCATTTCAATTCAGAAAAAAAAAAAAAAAAAAAAAATGCTGGCATTTCTACAAGTTATGGACTGAGTCACTTTCAGACGGGGCTTTCAGACCACCAAACTACTGGCCATATCCCACACCGCAGACTAGTGTGGGGAGTGTTAATAGTGTGATGAGAAAGGTTTGTAAAACCACCATCAGCTTCCGGAGTATTTTCACACTAAATAGTAGACACAGACGTCGTTGCCACACTTGCGGTCTGACTTTCACTATGATGAGAGCTACCAGGGATATAAAACGGTATTACCCTTATTCAAGGATGTTGTGTAAATGAAATCCAAATCAAAAAGGGGCGCTGTATCATCAATTTGTAGCCTCCCCTCTGTCAGAATATATTGTATAACCCAATATACCTCCAGATATAAATCTTGCCCCATACAGGTAAACAACACCTAGCACAGCATCAACATGTTGACACTGAATATGTCTGCATACTTGTTGATCAACACAACCAACCATTAAACAAGGTGCTCATTTGTCTTCACATCGCTGAATATATAATAAACACATAAAAAGTCTTTTTTTTTTTGCTGTAACTCTTGTGTATCAGACATTTTGGCAAAGCACACAAATATACCAGTAATATATTGATTTCCGCTCTAGTTTTCTGTTTAGAAATATGTTATGTGAATACATCTTTATCTGGCCTCCAGGCTGCAGATACCTCTTCAGGCTACAGCTGTACATAAAAACTTCCGGAATCTTCAACAAAGTTTACTAAAACTCTACCAGTCACAACTGAGGCTATCTTACAATGATATGTTTTTGAGGTTTATGTTATCTCTCTCTATCACACACACATACCTTATACAAAGATAAATCATTTATTTTGCAGTTCACCGTGAAACTACAGTCCAGTTAGGCAGAAGCAATGACAACAGCAACTTTAAGACAATTCAATTTATTCATGCCTCTTTCATACGTGACAGCATATATTAGTAACCAGTCTAGACAGCAAAAATCTAATGTTAAGAATGTATAAAATGTTGTGAATTCAAATGTCCACCTACCTTCCGATCTCGCCCTCTATGGTAAATCTCTCTGTTAGGGGCTCTTGCCTGATGTCACAGTTGAGTTTGTGTTCTCCCGCAGGCATCATTCTCAAATTCAGTAATCTATCCAAAATATTATTCAGTTCGACACTGTTCATCGTTGGCCCACAAATGTGGTAAAATTCACTGGTGTCCCTTCACTGCGACCCTCTCTGTGTCTGTTGGTGTGACACAAGAAGGTTGTGTTGCTTGATCCAACTTTTTACCCGTTCTGACCAAGTTAAAAAGACCGTGTGAAAAAAATTGAATATTTTCGGCCTTATTATCACGATCTGTCACCAGTGCAGTCTGATTGTCCACAATTAATTCCTCGCTCGTGCTGATGATAATTCAGATTTAAACAGAATGACGTCGACCAGAAACGGTTAGGTCACATTATAAATGTGAGATATGTGAAGATAATTTTATGAACGCAGATAACTGCTTATCCCCTCTAATGACAAACTCGAATCGGTGCAAAACTTCAAATGGCAGTTATGAATTTGTCACCGGAGTCCGACACCTCGCGCACAAATTTCCCGTCAGGTATCCAATATCAACCTGCTTGGTAATCAAAATCAGTACAACCTAACTTCCTTGATGCGTTGAGCGTTTATAAGCTTGGTAATTTCCCGCAGTTTTGTTGAACTACCTTCTTTCGCTCGGCCACAAAATTCCTGTGTGCTGCATCATGAATGAATGGAGCGGTTTGATGACCTCTGACGTCACAATTTGACCTCTCTCTGAACCTTCCGTCCTTTTCAAACTTTTCTGTTTGCTCTCGTTATCAGTTGCCTCGATGCCCTTTCAGCAGTATGATTAAGAACATTTAGCAGTCATTAAAAAGATAGCTATGTTTATATTGTGATAGAGAACCAGGAATTGCAAATTGAACAACAATTTATTTAATGTCGTCTTCTCTTGGTCAACAATCATTCATTTTAATATGTGCTGCCCTCTCACGGCAAGGCAAAAAACAATACGCATTTTATTACAGAAAACTAAAACCCAATAAACTGTCCTTCCTAAAAAAAAAAAAAAAAAAAAAAAAAAACTGGTCTGTGTGTGTGGAGGGGGGGCACTACAAGGTAAAAATACTTTTTAATATGCTGGTAAATATTCTTTGTCAACTTCCTTTCTATCGTAAGCTTTTTTTAATGGGCATTATTCAAGAAAATACTTAAAACTGACCACCCTAGTTAAACACCGATAATCAATATCTTAATTTAAATTGTACATACCACTCACATGTAAAGTAAGATTTAAAAAACACCAAGCAATGACATCAATAATTCATTTTATTTACATATATCAAGATATTACAACTGAAAATGTAGTTGCTGACAATAACAATCAATGACCCAAGTTTGATTACATAATTTCTTTCAGTTTGTTTGTGTGTGGTATGACCACCAGTATATCATTAAATAATAGAAAACAAGTCACACAGCATCATTTAAACTGTGCCCAAAAATTTAAATTTAAGTTTCCACCCTCTTGTAAACAGCTGTGAACATGACCTTTAACTGTACATAAAGCAGTCTTTAAAATTAAAGATCTCAGCTTAATTTTCTGTTTTGTACAAGTAATAGAAAAATCAATCAAGTGAGGATCAGATATACATGAGATAAATCAATCATGCCTTTCCCATTATGTTGCCCAAGCCACATCCATCACGTTGGTTAAATTCNAAAAAGCTGGTCTGTGTGTGTGTCTGTGTGTGTGGAGGGGGGGCACTACAAGGTAAAAATACTTTTTAATATGCTGGTAAATATTCTTTGTCAACTTCCTTTCTATCGTAAGCTTTTTTTAATGGGCATTATTCAAGAAAATACTTAAAACTGACCACCCTAGTTAAACACCGATAATCAATATCTTAATTTAAATTGTACATACCACTCACATGTAAAGTAAGATTTAAAAAACACCAAGCAATGACATCAATAATTCATTTTATTTACATATATCAAGATATTACAACTGAAAATGTAGTTGCTGACAATAACAATCAATGACCCAAGTTTGATTACATAATTTCTTTCAGTTTGTTTGTGTGTGGTATGACCACCAGTATATCATTAAATAATAGAAAACAAGTCACACAGCATCATTTAAACTGTGCCCAAAAATTTAAATTTAAGTTTCCACCCTCTTGTAAACAGCTGTGAACATGACCTTTAACTGTACATAAAGCAGTCTTTAAAATTAAAGATCTCAGCTTAATTTTCTGTTTTGTACAAGTAATAGAAAAATCAATCAAGTGAGGATCAGATATACATGAGATAAATCAATCATGCCTTTCCCATTATGTTGCCCAAGCCACATCCATCATGTTGGTTAAATTCTGTCCATTATTATGGTTTAACAATGTCCATCAAGTTGGTCAAGCAATGTCACTCATGCTGGTCATTTCCTGAATGTGATGGTGCTGCCAGGACCTCTCCTCTGGGCATTACAGATACTGCAGTTTTCCTGAAACGGACATTTTGAAACTTTAAGTTCCAACAATATTTTATTCATTGGGAAAAATCTGCTAACAGGCTCAACATGAGTAATAAAATATTTTTTCAAAAGAGAAAAGAAAAGGATTATATTAAAAGAAAAAAATGTTTTTTTTTCCTGAAGAAAAAACTCAAAAACATTATTAATTTCTTTTTTCTATGTATCAGGCTTTTTAATTGGTCAAATTCAAAAGGAAAGGTGTGGAACAATATTGCCTTAAAGGCAACGATTGTGTTTTGTCTCATCCATGCAATGTGTTGAAATCACACCAACCACAATCAGTTCAACAAGTCACTCCAACCACACTGCAGAACTACTGTTTTTAAGCTTTTTTAAGCTTTTACTTGAGGAATTAGCAAGATTTTTGAAAATGAATTTACATGTCTTTTTTTTTAATTAATGAAATAATTGCAACATCTCTGATTTAATACTTTTTTTCATATGATAAAAAGCAAGTTAAATGTTAAAATGGAAGAAAATTGAATTACTCCAGGAAAATTCTTAAATAATTGAGAGAAAAAAGTTCTTGCTTTAAACATATCTGTACCAAATTTTTGCAGTGAGATATTGAAAGAACGTACAGTGGCATTTGCTGGAAGACAATCTTCATGGAATGCATGGCGACAGTAGAAAATAACAACATCACTAGCAAACCGCATGTCTGGAATTAAAAAATAAATATATCATTATTTCTTTCCCACTTACAGCTGATTATGTATTTATAACCATGTTAACTGTCAGTTTAAATAAAATTTGAATAAAAATTAATAAAATATCTGTTACCATTTAAATTTTTATAAATTATATAAATTGAAATTATACAATTATACAATTTTTATCAATGTTAATTTATGATAAAGTTCACATTTTCCTTCATGATAACATTGACCATAACTAAAAAACAAATGTTAATATATTCTTTTTAATCTTAAAGTGGAAAAATGTTGATCTGTAATAAATTCCAACCAAACAGATGCCTACCTCTGACTAGTATTGTGTTGTGACAAGTCTGGCACTTCAGTTCACCTGAAATCACATGAAATTCTCTCATTTTTTTCTAATATATATAATGAGAAACTAGTCAAGGCAAAAATGTAAGGAAATATTTTTGGGTAAATTAGGACTTGTTTTGTATCTATTTATGCTTCCAATGACACTAAATAAGACCATTTGTGTAATATTCTTAAAAAGTTTTTTTTATGTATCCATTTATGCTTCAGTAACGCTTAATAAGAAAGACTATTTGGGTAGTATTTTTTTAAGTTTCTAATTATAGTAAAGATAACTCACTGTCCACACATATTCCTCTTCTCTGTGTTTTGACAAGACGCTCCAATAAACCATAACAATCTTTCACCAGAATCTTCTGACACCCCTCTCTCAATGACATCTAAAACATTTATATCCATATCAAAACTTAAAAGTTATCAAAAGGAAGCAGTTTCCAAGCTATCTGTCATACTCTTATGCTCCCGCCCTCCCCTTTGTCTTCTGTAGCATGTAGCTACCAAGAGCTTTTACTCCAGAAACGCTTTTTCATCTAGCATTATCTTAAAGAGACATTTGCAATAATTTTTCCTCACTTCAGTATATTTTTCACGTCTTTCTGTATTAACTCAATATGATATTTTGGTCACCTGGTGTATTTTTCACCTGTTCATTTCTATAAAGCGCCCCTATCCTCCAGTATTTACCTGTAAATTGTAATCATGAAGAATCTTGACCAGGGAATCTCGTAGCCCTGGGATTTCCATGCCTTCTCGGATCTTTTTAATCAGGATGATGGGGTCCACGTGAGTCCCTATGTTGTTCAATAATCCCTTGATGAACACTGGAATGGAAATAAAACAACTTAATTCAGTGAATAAGACATTAAAGCTCATAACACACACATAAGCTTGATGATTTATTTCCTGATTTTTTTTTAGACATTGATTTAGTTAAAAATTCAATTTGGCCAAAATTGGATATCATTATCTGAAGTTGGTTCTTTTTTTAAAAGCTAGGTATTTGTAGCTATTACTTTATTCAAAGCTACCCAGGTGATAAAAAGGGAAAGTGCTTTTGTACTTCAATAAAGAAACATTAGCTACCAAATTTGTGAATTCATTAACCTTCATGACAATAATAATAACACTAATAATAATAATAATACAACCAGGAGAAGTTATCAATTTTTCAGCTACATAATTATGAAATCATTTAAAGTACATTTCTATGTGGCATTTTGGTGCTATTACCATATAGAACAGGGCCCCGTAACTCGAAGGCATTGCGCATTGCGAATAGCTTTATCACATCTTTATCACAGGCTACATTGTATTATATGGGGCGAGTATGGACGAGTTATGGAATCGAGATGCTTGCGCTCGGTCACAATGCGCGATGCTTTCGAGTTACGGGGGCCAGATCTATCAAGTAGTCTGCATTTCAATTGTGTTGCTTCCACTCCACAGTAACATTCTAATTTCAAGAATTTTTTACTTAAAACGTACAATATCTGCAAAATTCACAACTTTTCCGGTTGGAACGATAGAGCCATTGCCATAATACTTACAAGGTTTCCCAATGGAGAAATCTATCAAGTCATCCCACAGGTCCTGGTCATTGTGTTCCTTACAGAACTCTATAGCTTGGCTGACATCTCCCAGCTCTCGCGTGATCAGCATCAGAGCCTGCTTGGTGTTCCCCATACGACCTTAAAGAAACAAGTTGGACACTTTTTACTCACTGGTGCCAGTCAGTTGACCAGTATATTAAGAACCAGACTAGTCAAAATGTGGGATTTTTCTAAGGTACTAGTTCAAGTGGATCATCAGATGTTAGCATGTGATATAAATCATTTCTCCATGCTATGTAAAATGACAGAACTCATTTTTTGGTTTAATTTAAATTGATTCAGTCTATTCTGTAGTCTGTCAGTTTCAGTATGACCACTGGGCTCAAAAATTGAGGGTAAAATCTGGTTTAGTAGCAGTCATCTCCTAGTTCAGATAACATAATATGTCCCTCCGAGAATACACATTACTAGCAACTAGCACAATCGAATATGGATGACACTTTTCACTAGAAAACATTTTTTAACAACGTATTTAATTTTCTCAAATTGCAGTATTATTTGATGATTTCTTTTCACTCTCTCTCTCTCCCTGTCTTACCAAGCAGGAACACCATCTCAGGGTAGAGCTGTCTCTGTTGGCACTCCTCTAGGGCTTTCTGGAGAGGGTAGTAGTTGCTGCTACGCAGGAAGGACAGCAGTTTTGACCGGTCGTACTCGGCATACAGTTTGACTTGCAGTGCATGGAACTCTTGACCAATGTGGTGGTCCTTCTGGAACAGCCTGTCCAGGTACTGAAAGTAGGTCACAAAACTAGGTCAAGTTTTTTTTTTTCCTTCTTTTTTTTTCAGAAATTGTTCCTGGTGTAAATGGTTTTAATAAAACATGGACACACTCTTTTATGTGATAAAACTGAGTAGGTGATAAACTTGATTAGTAGTGAACTTGTTCCTGAATGCAGCATGCATAAAAATAATTTTTAAAAACTGTACTTCACTCACCACATGAAGAAGTTCAGGTGTTTTCTCCAGCTGATGTACAACTTCCTTGATCTGAACAAAGAGGAATATTACATGGAAAAAATCAAAACACAATAATGGTTGACATTTTGCTTGAAAAAATACCAAACTAACAATATCATTTAAATATTTTAAATCAAATAAATCACACATTTATATTTTTCTCTCAATTTCGTTCTTCCTAAAAGTCAGAACATAAAATAGGAGGTAAGTCATCAAGTCATATTTTGCATAAATAAAAATTTTAACCTATTGCCGACCTTACAATTTTACAGGACACTCAAGTATATGATATTAAAACTTTTTTAATGTAAGTATCTCTCTCTCTCTCTCTCTCCCTCTCTCTCTCTCTCTCTCTCTCTCTATATATATATATATATATATATATATATATATATTTCAGTTGTGTTGTCTGAAACTGACCGGCACTTTGTCCATGTTGTCCAGAAACATCTCGACTGCCTTCTCTCTGTTAAACTTCATCAACATGACAATCTTGTCAGCGATGGAGTCAAACAGGTTATGTTTGTGAATTAGCTGGAAAACCTCTGGATGCTGTAACCTGGAATATGGTTAGAAGAGTGAGGATAGGACAGGTTTAAGTAATGACAGAAAGGTTTTGATTCATTTATCTTCTCAATTTTAGAATAAAAGAGGTTTTGTTTTTGAATCACTGACTTAGGCATGTATTGTACACTTAATTGAGATGGGTAAAAGCTGACAATGTGTTACATTTATATAACATATCAGTACAGGGGCGGATCCAGAGCTATTTACTGACAGTCTTCCAAATTATCTTTGTTGATTCATCCTTCAATTTTGACCATCTTCCAACATGAAAAATTGGATACCCGTCAATGTAAACTTGAAAATCTGACCGTCTTCCGGAAGACCCAGAAGACGGCCTAAATCCGCCCCTGCAGTATAGTATAGTATTTATGACAAATATATCACTCTTTATTATGCAAAACCAAATTCTGGGTAAAATGAATCAATTTACAAATCACATTAAGACTTATTTTGGTTCCACAATGATGTACTCAATGAAAACTGTACTACACTTATTCTCTACCTGAGAAATATTGCCAAAGACTTGTCAAACTGCCTGGCATTGGTATAACTGGAATGAGATATTGAGATACATTTCAGCGTAATGATGAATGACTCATGGTTGCATCAGATGAAATCTCATGTTATCACAGTCATATATCAGGGATGAGACCAGTCTTTACTGAAAAAGTAGGAAAATTGGCCGGGGGTTCAGGGTACACCTTTCATAAGAATAACCCAAATGACCCTGAAAAGGCAGAATTCTGACAAAAGTCGGAAAAGTCTCATCAGTGTTTTATATGATGAAATTAATGTTTCTGGTTGTAACACTTTTGCGTGTTCTTGATATAAAGTACCAGTATCTACATGAAAATTGTCGTCTCCACCCCCATTCCACCTATAACACTGTGACTTGAAATACCCCCATTTTTTTTCAGCTGAGGTTCCCCATGTAATAAAATCCAGTAAAAACTTTCATAAAGGCTCCATTTTCTAATAATCTGAAATACAACAATACTTACAGTTCTCCCAGACACTCCAGTAGAGTGATATTGGTCTCGTCACTGTCCAGCCGGTCAAGGACAGCATTTACCAGCACCTGATTGTTGTACAGACCCAGCGGCCACTCCTTGATACGCCGTTTGAAACCCTGAAACATTAAGATATCATGAAAATCCAAGACATCAAAAATAAATAAAAATCTGTATAAAATTTACAGATAAATATTTTACTGGTTCTGTTGACAGAGGTTGTTAAAGGGATAATGACTCTTTGTATGAGATCTATATTTCACAATAAAATCATTGTGAACAACTCATAGAAATATTATATATTCTGTTGTACAAGATAACTGGCAGTTATAGCTATTATTCTGATATCTGAGCTTGTCTTTAGACCACGTGACCTCCATTGATGGCTATACTCTGTAATTATCTCTTAAGAGAGATTATTACAGAAAAAAAAAAACTTTTTAGAAAAAAACCAGGGTCTAACTTCGAATGTAAAAATGGATTCATTAACCATTGGTAAGTATGGGAAAATTGTTGTTTACTCCAGGAAAATTAATTTTTTTGACAAAACGAAGAGTTATTATCCTTTTAAGTTAAGAGATATTCAAACTGAGACAGTAGAGGTATATGTGTCACTCCATTGAGCCGGATATGAAAGTATAATCACCAAATCTAGGGCAATTTCAGATCATTTAAGTGTTTTCTCCACCTTACTTTGAAGTATATTCACTTCTGATAGACCTATAGCAGTATGATATATCATATTGTAATATGAAAATGAATCAATTTGACATGCAAACACACATACAAACATAAACACATATAACATATTGATGAACAAATTACAAACATGCATACACACGCACACACACATCTTGACTGTCCTACCTCATAATCTGACTGTAAGAAATCATTAAGCACCATCTCATATATAGGTTCACTGAGTTTGACATCTTGTCCCCTCCCTGTGGGGATGTATGGAGCTATGACCTGGATATATATAGACACCATTATGTCAGTTGGGGCTGGGGTGACTGTGTTAACTGTAATATGCTTAAACGGCAGTTTGTAAACTTCTTAAATTTGTTGAACTTTTTAAGTTCGATTGACAAATGAACAATGTCATATTTCCATAATTCTTTCATATTAAATCAAAATTTACAAATGGCATCAAAATCACCTGTGCATATTGAAGTATTGTCTCAAGGCAGGTAAGAAAAAAATATTCACAAAGAAAAAAAAAACATTCATATTTTCAATATTTTTATCTCACCCTAAGTTGTCTACTCTGAGCAAACTTGTATATGGCATCCTCCCAAGCTTCCTTGCTCTTCCCGAGAATCTTCACACAGAGCTTGGCCGCCTCCTCAAACTCTCTCTCTTCAAGAAGATGCATCAGGTACAGTCTGCCTATTTCCTGATAGAAAGAGAGAGAGAAATTTTTATCACCAACATAAATCCAACCACATTTTAAAACTTTTTTTATGGTAAACTGTATCATTTCTGTTACATGGCTGTGTCAGAGAAAAAGAAGCTATAGAGAGTTGGGTTACTTTTCATGTCAACCCACCTCCCTATATTAGGTCTATATCAAGACACTAATAAAACTTGACCCTAGGAAAACTATTAATTTTATCAAGAATACTTTGACATTTAAATCTTAAATTCTGTCTAAAACCATGGCACACCACCTGATATGAGTTTCTCTTCAACTCTCTGCTGTTCTTTGATGCATCTTCCATGGCCTCCTGAAAAAATTAACAAAACTTTTTTTTTAATACACTGGGTTGTTAACTCAAAGGTAAACCTTAAGAATAATCTGCTATCTCAGTGTTACTTTAACACAAGGTATAAAACACATAAATGATGAACATGAAGACATTTTCTGTGTGTACCAAAGGCATATCCAGACAGCAAGATTAGCCTGTCTTTTTGGGAGCATTCCTACAACCTCAAAACACTAACTGGATCAATCTAACTCCTTGGGGAATTTAGCTAAATTGCATTCAGTTAAAGCAACTTAAATGTCTGGCACGCTCCTTTGTAACGTAAAGTACTTGGGGGAAAGTCAGGGAAACTTTGTGGCTTTGTTCATGATGCTTTGCAAAGGAAAAATGCAGAAAGCTCTATTACACAAAGCATGTATATAAGGTTGCATCGCTCTCTCTCTATGATGATCCCAATATCCACGATTAGCAGTAATACTTTACTTTACACACACCTCATACATTTCATGTTGTAGTAACCAATCCAAATGGTCATCCAGATCCCTTGGTTTTGCCACTACCACATCTTTAGGACTAATGATATAGAACAGGTTCTCTTCTATTATAGACTCTGTTAAATAAAACAGAAACAAAACTTAGGACAAGTATATAAAAGCAGGCAAATCTGTACACCCCTTTGCAAATTTTCTAAAACAATCACCCCCCCCCCCCCCCCCCCAAATTGTCACGTCTAGCACAATCACATCTAGCATAACAACAGCCAGAATTTCCCCACACATGACCTTCTCACCTAAATGGTAATCACTACATCTATACTCCTGGAATCCACGTATGGAAAGAGCATCATCGGAGATCTCCTCGTAGCTGTCAACTTTGGGGTCAATCACTTGGAGGTGGGGCCTGTTTGCCACCACTTTGCCTCCCTCCTAAAAATAGTTTCAGTATCTTCAGTGTTATTAAGTCTTATAGACAAAGATACAGACTTGTTTTGAAACAGCTTGCTCTGTTCTAAATTCTTTTCTGATGGGATCTGACAGAAACCTTCTGCCATTATATGCATAAATTTTTTGAAGATGTTATCATCTTTTGAAATTCTGAGCAACATTTATTTAATAATTAAAATGAACAAAAATTTTAATAAAAATCCATCAAAAGTGTCCAGCTTAAAGATAAAAACATTGGGCACATTAAGAGAAATACACCAATTATCAAACTATCACTCACAGTTACTTCTTCTTTCTCATATGTCAACAACACTAGCTTGTCCGCCATTGGTGCGATACCACAGATGTAGAAATCTGTATCAAACATGGCCACTGAATACAAAGAGAAATTGTTAAATATCTAACAAAATTAAACTTTACTATAATGAAAAGGTCTAACACACATTATTTATCTTCAAGCTAAGTCATGCTACTTACAAAGAAATTTTGCCTCTACTGTATACAAAAATACATCACTATGCCCAGCTATCACCTATTTCTACATATCGACTAGGCAGGTCTCGGACATCATTCCTGTCCCTTTCCCGAATGACGCAAATTTTGACCTTGTCAGCCCAGCCAATCAAAAGAGTTCTATCATCCTTCCAGCTCAAATGACAGCGGTAGATTTCTGAGCGGAGGCTAGAAATAGTAAATGGCACTGCTGTTATTGATTGTAAAATAGGTCAAACAAAATGATTTGGTAAAAGGAAGACAGCCATAAACTTATACCATGAATATTTACTTAAAGGGATAATAACTCTTCGTATGAGATCTATATTTTATAACGGAGGCTCATATTGCAGTTGTATTCTTTTTATTCTTCCGTAAATACAAGTCATGATCTCCATTAGTTTAACAGTGAAAACGTTGATGTCTATACCCTTTACTGTAATCCTGTAATAATAAACAAATATAGTACTTAGACTTCGTTCGTTATTATTTTACCTTTCGTTGCGTTACAATCTAAGTATACTCATTAACTTGCTATACAGTTTTTCTAATAAGGGCTTTCGCTTACACACTTAAGTTATAAGACTTACTTCTAGGTTTAGACATTATTGTTACTTTTGCATTTTAAATTATTAGCCTTTAACTATTGTTATATAATAAAAAAGATAGAATAAATTACCTTGACTTAAGAAATATCTGTTAAATGTAAAGCGCTCTTTTGCATGAAACCACATGGTTTCGGACATCTTATAACAAAAAATAGTACCGGAAGAACAAAAATGACTGCGTTTTAACAATGTAAAAAATATGTATATATTTAACTGCAAAAATGTAAATNCAATCTAAGTATACTCATTAACTTGCTATACAGTTTTTCTAATAAGGGCTTTCGCTTACACACTTAAGTTATAAGACTTACTTCTAGGTTTAGACATTATTGTTACTTTTGCATTTTAAATTATTAGCCTTTAACTATTGTTATATAATAAAAAAGATAGAATAAATTACCTTGACTTAAGAAATATCTGTTAAATGTAAAGCGCTCTTTTGCATGAAACCACATGGTTTCGGACATCTTACAACAAAAAATAGTACCGGAAGAACAAAAATGACTGCGTTTTAACAATGTAAAAAATATATATATGTTTAACTGCAAAAATGTAAATAATGAAAACCAAAAGACAATAATAATTTAAAGAAACACAATCACAAAGTGTAAAAGATAAGTTAAGTAAGCTATCTTCGTGCAGAACTTATTTTCCCGCGTAGTAAAATAAACGCAAACAAAAAATGCATACTTCCGTCGCAATCTTGTGAGAGCATCTATCGCAATCACTAACTAACATTACTGGCTGCAGTTACATATTTCACAATAAAATCATTGTGAATAACTCATAGATATATAATATATTCTGTCTTACCACAAAAACGGCAGTTATACCTATTTTTTCTGATATCTGAGCTTGTCTTTAGACCACGTGACCTCCATTGATGGCTATACTCTGTTAAAATCTCTTAAGAGATTTTAACAAAAAAACCAAACTTTTTAGAAAAAAATCAGGGACTAACTTTGAATGTAAAAATGGATTCATTAACCATTGGTAAGTATGGGAAAATTGTTGTTTACTCCAGGAAAATTCATTTTTTGGCCAAAACGAAGAGTTATTATCCCTTTAAGTTTATTAGGGTTTCTAAGAGAGAGAGGGAGAGAAAGGGGGGAGCCAAAAACTGTCATCAAACAACACAGATGCACTGACAGGGTCTAGTAAACATGAATACAATTTTCTATACTCCTTCTTTTATTGTGCATGTTTGACAACAAGTGTGTTGAAGAACCTGTTTTATACAGGCTTTCCATTCCCAACAATCTAACTGAAAACAGATGAGGATACGAAAAACTCGTGAGATATTGGCACTCAAATGAAAATGTGTTCTGTAACCTTTATATAATATATTTACCTCTTATCAATGTCTTTCTGGATGTATGTGATTCTTTGCTTGGTGCTCATGTCATATACTTTAATACCCTTGATAAAATGAATCAAATCAAATAAAAGACAATGAGATAAAAATATCTATTGACAATATATAAATATTTTAATTTTAAAATCTGCATTTGTGTGATTCATTCACCTGTCCTTGTCATTTTCAAACCCCAAATATAAAATTAAAAATAATTAATGAAAAGAAATTGCAATAATATATAGAAATAAATTTATAGTAATCATTTTATTTGAATATTATTCAGCCAATTGTAGATAATAAAAAATAATAACAAGATATTTCCAAGTGCTCTTTTATTGGTAACTCACCCTATCATTTGTCCATGCAATGAAGTATGACCTCCACTTGATATTCCTAATAGGACCTTCCCCATCATGAAGTATGGTTGTCTTGTGTCGACTCAGGAAACCTTTCTCATGAAGAGTGAGCTGGAAGAATGAACATTGTGTTGTGTTTGTTGGGTGCAAATATCACTGTATTAAGTACACTGGCATATCCACAGGGGGCAGGGTATGTATGTTTTATCTGGGGGGGGGGGGGGGAGCTTATTCAACTAGCAAATATATAAGAGCCGACAGGGTGGGTGACAGGGGCTGGCTGAGTGTCTTTATTTCATCAATAACTACATTTTTCAATGTCGTTAGATGAAGCAAAATGGCAGTATTACACCTACAATTTAAGATGAATCAAACACCCTCCAGACAAACACCAGTGTCTACACTATCTGATCAGTGAAGTCTGTTGTCCCCCCCATCCTTCTTACCTTCTCGTCTCCAGTGACGTACTGTCGCCCCATGTTAGGGCGGTAAAATCCTGGGTCCAGGGACACGGCTTTGATTGGACGATCAAACTGGAACTCTTGATTATTGTCTGAGCCATACAGGCCTATGATGACAACCTGATGGGAATATAAGATTCAACCAAGTATATGTATATAGAAAGAAGAAATAAAGAAAGAGGGAAATGATACTGTAAACTCTGCATGGTGTATGAAAGACTTCATAAGAAGCTGTTGATGGCAAAAAATAAGCATTTTTGGGATTTAAAGACCCATGGAATGTACCATTAACTTTAAACTTAGTCATTACCAGATACCAGAATTTTTAACACATAAATCTTTAGGAGTTGTTTGGCTAAATAGGGTCAAAGAAAAATTCTAAATATTTTACTTTTAATCTATGGTAATGGCTTGATCACTTCAACAAGGAAAATAATGAATTTTACAGATACTGTACCTTTTTAAGTAATAAAGCAGACTACCAAATAGTTTTATTCTATACATTAAAAGCACGCAACACAGAAATGCATTTTTAATGATTCCAAATATTAATGTATATATGAAAAACTGATAATTTTTTCCTGTTGAAATGACAGAGCCATTACCGTACCACGTACCCTGCCATCATCTGAACAGCTAGCCATGTAGTCTCCGTTGCTGTCTATGCTGATTTGGTTCACTGTGGTGGAATGCTGAAAAGTAAAAAAAAAAAAACTAAATGTATAATATTCAGTTTTCTTTCATTCTTATTATTTTTATTTTTTATAATATTTATCTATTTATTTATTTATTTATTTATTTATTTATTTATTTATTTATTTATTTGAATAACTTAAGTAACAAGATAAATAAAATGAGAATAATCAAAAAACAGAAGTCTAGTGAATTCCCATGAACATACAGAAGAGAATTGTTTCTTGGTACGTCACATCTCTTGATGGAGACAATCAGTCAATACTTGAATTGAATTCAAAATTCAGAGTTAAACTTAGACATTAACTTACTGGATTCCTCTCCTTGTTTCTGATGTTGTTACCACTGTGATCTAATATATACACTCCTCCCCAGTGAGTACCTAGGGCTAAGAACTGAAAGAAAAATCAATAAACAAATAAATAACAGATATCAATTAATATATAACTTGGTGCTGTCAAGTTGTTTCTACTGTTATTTCAACATATATATTAATTATATCTTTTCAATGAGGAAAATTATCTGTCTTTCTGCTACATAATTTTGGAATCATTAAAGTTCATTTTTCCTTATAGCACGTGGTTCTTTTTCTATATAGAACAGAACTATAAGCCTAGGTAGGCTGCTTTTTAGTTTTGTTGCTACAACTTTATAGGAATGTTCTCTCTTTAAGATTTTCATTATAAAAAATACAGTAGCAGTAAAATATAATTTTCCCCACTAAGAAGATGGAGTCCTTACCGTTTCTATAGCTTTACCTTTGGGTGAACTGCCATACAACTAGCAGCCTCTTTCTGTAGAATGGTTGTAAGATCATTCTGGATTCTCTCATACTTCAATTTTGGTTCCACTTCCTGTCACAGAGATAGAGGTATATTGGCAGAAGCAAAATAGTGAAATAAATATCATCTGAGACTGTATGGAAGTAAAGTAGAGAAAATGTGAGCATTTCAACTGTTATAGTCAATGTGAAAGAAATGTTAAGTCTTGGCATGGTTATAACTGCTTGTTTATTACTAAACATCCAGGATACCAAGCAAGGGGAGAGAAGGATGTTTAACTTCACCTTTCTACTTCTCCTCTGTCCCTCATTTACATGTATCTATTTCTATTTTTACATTTTTTACATTTTTCATTTATTAAGATTTTAGTACTTTTGCAGTACCCTCCCCCCCTTACCCTGTAACTCTCTCATCAATGCTAATCAAACTTAAGTTAGATGATAATTTTGATCAACATCTCTGCTATTTCAACAAATTAATTTGGGAAATTTACCAACTTATTTTTCATCTTTCTTTCATATATTATTAAATAATTTTGCCAAACTCATTTACTTACGTAGAGGAGACAGTCACCATGCAAATTAAGTTAAATAAGGTATTGGAATTTACAGAGTTATATGGTGATGGGGGATATTACTAAAGTGCCAATATTTCTTTCCAAAACTGTACCTCCTCTGACTCTTCCTCCTCTGTGCTCCCTTCATCTTCTACAGAGGAGCCACCATCACTAGGCTTAAAATAAATACATAACATTGCTTATGTAACTTCATACAACAAAAATAAAAATTATTTTATGAGCTCAAAGTGTAATTTTTTTTTTTCATTCCTATATTTGTCATCCTGGGGCACCCTGAGCTTCAGAGATAACTTGATACTAACCTCTTCACTATAGCCTACCTTCATCNCACCTAGGTCTTTGGTGTTCTACTGTTTTTTTTTTTCTTTTATGGTAAATCTGCACAGTTGGCTCTTCATTCTTTGCTATAAAATAAATTAGTTTTATCCTTTACTTTTCCGAAGAGTCTTGATTCAAAGCCACCTCGCCGTCTCTCCTCCGTTTATGGTTTTAGTTCCTTCACCATGGGTTTTTACCACTGCAGGCAGTCTGTGAATGCTTGTAAAGTAAGTTACCTTCTCTCGATTAAATACCCTGCAGTAATTCATCATTTTGCTCGGTTAAATATGAAAAAAAATACAGAAAACGAAAACTGAACTACAGACATGGCTTGTTCATGCGCAGCAGACGATTCCTGTCTCCCTCCAGCATGGCTGCCGTTTGTTTTGATGACGCAGGCTCTACTGTAATGGGTCAATATAGAACAGAACTAATGTCACTGTAAGACGCTCTTCGGTTAAATAGAACAGGCAAAGCTGAAAGAACTGAACTTTTTCGGATAGTAATAGCATATCCAGTACACCGTTTAAGTATTCCTTTATTGCCAGTCATCACATTTTCCACAAAACAGTAATCAGGAAATAAACAACTTAGGAAATTAGCATGAGGAATATGTAAACAATTCGAACTTCATCGACTCGGCGAGTCATTACAGAGGGCGTACATCAATATCTATTTGATCCAAGTAGAAATGAAAAGCAACCAGTATAGCAGATTGAATGTCACATGAGTTTGTACATAGTGAACCGTTCTAAAACACAAATGATATCCTAAAATATTTTAGCATACTAACCAAGTGCTCTTTCTCGGCCATTGCTGCACGTGACATCAAATGACCTAGTTAGACCTCGATGACCTATTTGTCTCGTCCATAAAAATTCATCCGCCATTTTTCCCTCTTATATCCTGATTTTTGGAGATTTATGCATTATTATGGTCTTTTGATTATGTACTATAATTGTATTTGGACAATCACCAAGATTTTGTATAAGAAGTCTGTGTTCTGTAAGGGGACTTTTTTGTTTCTTGCCATTGCTTTCCGGCGGAAGTCGTGGATCATTCATTATGCTGAGACAAATTTCTTGGAGCATATTGCAACTAAAAAAGGACCATGTTTTAAAATTATTTTAAATAATGAAAAGCTTCACAGTAATGATTTATATAAACCGTGAATTTTATGCTCTGAGAGATATTTAAACTTTCACCAATTCATATTTTGGTAAATAACAACTAATGGATGGTCCCTCTCCCAAACCTCATTTGCATTTCTCAATTTCCACCGAATGCTGAAACTCTATACCGAAAGAATGTGCTTGAAGATTCGATGAAAAAATCTGCCGACGTGTATCGTAAGTGGGCTAATTTAATCTTGCGTCTTGTCTTCCTTGATTCGCCGGCGGCATTAGGGGTAACTGACTGAGAATACTAAAATATTAATCATTTTATTATCATAATTTATCTGGTAATAGACATGTGCGTTTTCTGGTCTTTTGTTGTCATTTAACCGGTCTCTGGGATTTGCAGGAAAAATTCACCAGATTGGTTCTACAGGAGCTTGCCAGAGGGAAGAATCGGCGAGAAATCGAGCGAACATTAGACGTCGAGTGAGTAACGATGTGTTGGACATGGGAAGAGCTGTCAAATTTAGCATAATTTATAAGCGGTAACGCGGTTGTGGGTTATAAAAATAAAATGGGTTGGCATTCATAATCAGCTGAGAATGCGTATGATGATCAGATTGTTGATTGTGTCAGTGAGTAGTGCTTGTACACATGTTTGCTACCCAGCAGTTTCTACATCATTGGGACAAACTGGGATGCCTGATCATAATGCACTATTTTCACATGCTCTTATGCTAAGTTTATTTACATGGCTGGGTTATGTTTACACTCTTGTTTATATTTCTTCTGCATTGTAAAACTAAAAGGTAAACAAACATGAAGCATTGTAATATGAATGGAAGTTTGAAGTTATCCATGTAGAATTGGGATCAAAAATATATTAAGTCAAATATAATGCACAATTCTAGAATATGAAAATAAAATCAAAATTAAAGCAAAATAAAGATAATTTAAAAGAAAAAGTTAGACTTTATAGTACTTGGATAAAAATATATAGATTACAACATGAGATGATGCAGTGGTATTTTATTTAAAGTATTTTGTACTGATTGTATTTTATTTTAGGTTTATAACACAATTCGATTGTAAACAACCAATTACTTTAAATAACATCTAAATTATTCTTGTGATGAAGTGTTTCTTGCCAAAGATCTCCTGGTGTTTGTTTTACCTTTTACAGAATGACATTTCAGGTTTGATAAAAAAAGAAAAAACAGTAAGCAGACTGGCAATATCATCTAGAATTTTACAAAAAAAAAAAAAGCTCTTGATAAAGACCAGATACAGCAGATGAAGAAAATAAGATATACCAGTACTTGATTCATAAATTTATGTCATTTTTTACCATTGACTGATCTTGATGAATGAGATAAAAAGAACCTGCCAAAGTGACACTAACAGTGGATTGTCTTTTCATATTTTCATACAGCTTGCAACATCTAAAGTGCTTTCTGGTCCCATTTCCACACAACTTGTGGCAGTTCAACTTAGAATGTGCCATCTGGTCATATTTCCACACAACTTGTGGCAGCTTAAGATATATGTGCTTCCTGGTCACATTTCCACACAACTAGTGGCAGCTTAACTTATATGTGCTATCTGGTCACATTTCCACACAACTTGTGACAGCTCAACTTAACATGTCAGACATGATCTCTCCGCAGAAACAGAATTCCGCGTTTTTTAAGTCAATTCTTATTGTTCCTGAGATTCGTCAAGATCTGCAATAAAATCTGTTCAGATTTTTTTTTTACCTATTCTCATGTCTGATATGTGTTATCTGGTAACATTTCCACACAACTTGTGACAGCTTAACTTAACATATGCTAGCTGGCCACATTTCCAGCCAGACATCTTATGACTGCTTAATATCAGTAATATCTAAGCTTAAAGATATGGCTTCTTTTTTATGTGGATTCCTATTTTATTTGACACTTAGGATTTATTTTTGATAATAGTCGAGGTAGTACAGACAATAAAGTTAGAGTGACAAAATATTCCACCTATTTGATGGTTTGACAAGCACAGAAGTAAATTGTATCTATAGTAAATTGTAATTTGTTGGTATTTATTTATTTATTTTGAGTTTCATTCATAAAAAAACTAAAATTTTCATATTAATACATATAACATGTCTGTGGGGTGGGGTGCAAGGGAGAGGGGGGGGGGGGTAAGCACAGCTGTGCTTCCTTTCTATCAATATTCTAAATTTGCATTATCTATGAACCAAGTATAATTCCCCCAGATCAGTGCACAGTGATATATAGGTGACAGGGGAGTCTGGCTATAATATTGTTAAGGAAATGAACTGTTGCTTATCTCTGGCATACCATAATGGGGATGTGTCAACATAACAGGGTTATAATTTCCCTGGTGGGACAATTAAACTGTACCCTGAGTTTCCAAGGTACAGTAAAGACTGTTTTATGCCATAATGGGGATGTGTCAACATAATGGGATTATAATTTCCAGGTGGGACAATTAAACTGTACCCTGAGTTTCCAAGGAATGATAAGGAGTGTTTTATGCCCTAATGAGATGTGTTGGCATAACTGGGTTATAATTGAATATCCTTTATATATTGTGTAAATAATGTAGTCTAGTGAGCCTGCAAATGTTTTCATACCATTTAGTGCTCAATAAACTTATTATTACAATTAATTACTGTGTTATTACAATTAACTACCCTGGATTGCCAAAGGATGGCAGAGACTGTTTTGTGCCGTAATAGGGATGTGTTGGCACAATAGGATAATATGATTTTTCCTATGGGACAAGCTAATTGTACCCTGAGTTTCTGAGGGCTGATAAAGAGTGTTTTATGCCATAATGGGAAATGTTTCAACATAAATGGGTTATAATTTCCCTTGTGTGACAATTAAACTGTACCCTGAGTTTCTGAGGACTGACGGAAGAAACTTTTAGGCTATAATAGAAATGTATTACAGCAAGTTAGATTATTATTTTCCCTATAGGTTGATTTTCAGAGATATGTACTTAGTTTAGATATGCACTTGTAACAGAAATAGAGCAGGTTAAAGTGATGAAAATTAAGGCAGTGAAAAACAGTAATCAGATATATACACACAAAGCTGAAAGCTGATTTATAAAAGATTGGCAATTTATGTGAGAATTGTGTAGAATTAGAGAAAACAGATGGACTCTTGAGGGCCTTGAAGGTTTACATTTTGATGGTTTTAATATATCTGGGTTCACTTGTGGGAGTTCATATTTCAATTCTCCAACATGTGGCTTTATTGGATTTCTGCCATTAAGTACATTATAAACTGTGTTACCTGTCTTCCAGACCATAAGTGTCCTGTTTAATGGGTCGTGACTGTGTTAGCTTGTATTCCAAGATAAAACATCTGGGCTGTTTCTGAGACAGCATTTTAGCTTGGCTGGATAATTACAACCTTGAATGCACTGGAACATATTATATAATTTCTTTGGTCAAAATATATCTTATACTAAGCATTTACATGGATATGTTTAGCGTTTGGTAAAATATTTGCCCTGCATGTATTCTGGTGGGATATCAGGAGTTGATGAGTGCCCCTATCACTGAATTGAGAATATTATCCAAATACATGCAAAAATGATTTTAAAATTATGTAGTCTATAATTTTTACTTTTTTATTTTTAAAATTTATAAAAAAAGGTATAGTTGAACACATGCAAAAAGTATATTAGACTTTGGTTTAATTTCTACTTTTTTTTAATTTACAAGTTCAAGTTTAATTAAGTAGTCTTTAACATGATAATTATTATAAAATAACTGAAGCCATCTCTTTCTTTTAGAATTTGCAGATTTTACAGTCCTCCAAACTTGCCTTGTGTTCAGCTAAGTACTTGTCTTCGCTGGAAAAACACAAAAGGTTAGTTCATTAGGCATGACAGTTTACTGATTGATCATTCTCATTTTTATGGAGGCACATCTCCAGAAAACTGCAGTTGACATTTTTATCCAGACTTGCCTTTGTATTTCAGGGCTTCAAGTCCTATATATGACTCATGTGGAGAATGATCGTCTCTATTCCATTTAATTAATATAGTCCAGTGGCAAGTGAAATCTTAAAATCTACTTTGAAACTGCCCTACCTGAAGTCTACCTGGAATGTGTTTTGATAATGATCTAGTCTTCTTTATGTTGGTTTCTGGGTCTGTTTCATAAAATGACTCAAGTCAAAAATGAGCCTAAGCAAAGTACTAGTAAGCTATAAATCTTAGCCTACTGAGCAGCACCACAAATAATTTAATTGGCTACCCTGTGTGTGTGTGTGTGTGTGTGTGTGTGTGTGTGTGTTTTTTTTCAGTCTTTTAACTTATCCCCAAGGGCAAACTGTGATTGTATTGACAATGATTCTTACTCTCACTGGTTACTAAAGTCCTTTAACCATGTAGCAGCATTAAATGTGAATCAAAAATTGGAATATTCTGATACCCCGTTCACAATCTGGATTTTTCAAATTCAAATTTCCTGTAAAAAATTAGATTTGCTTCCCTGTTCACACACAGCAAAAGGAAACCGAATCCCATGGTGAAAATTCAGCTGCCCTTCATATTTGAACAATCTTGCTGGTGCTGCACAAAAAGTCATGTTCATACGAAGTATGCAACCTTTTATTGTTCTTATCTGTGTCTTTCCATCTGTTTTTATTTGTAACATCAATTGTAACTCAAAACTATTTTTCCTCTTTAAACAGAAGAAGATCGTAAAAGAGGTTTATGTTTCCACGTGTTTTGTGCACACATGGACAGTGAGGCTGTGTTCAGAATAGAAGTTAGCATACTAGAAAGATCGATCTATCTCAGCAGCGATTCTTGCAAAGGCGCAGTTATTGTAATTAGCTTTATTGTCTGGCACACTCCCTTGTAAGTTTAAGTACTTGGGTAAAGTCAGGGAAAATCAGACATTTTTTTTTAAATGAAGACTGCTATCTTTACTATCAATTTAGATTTTTTTTTCTTCAAAGGTATGGTGTTCCAAGTTTTTATTTCTTTTTATCTGGTATGTCCCTCTCACCATTTCCCACAATCCTCTGATTTTGTTCTAAACTGGTAAAAAAGACACTGAATAGTAAAACCAGAAAAAGTGACAAATCATTAGCAGATTTTCTTTTTACTAACCCATGGCAGTTTTATTTATATCTGAATTTGTTATCAAAATTTTCTCAACTGGTTATCGGGCGTCTAAGAACACATGTATTGACAATTTAGTTCTGGGCATGGAACAAGACTGAATGTGATAGATGAAGAATGCTACAATACTAGGAAATGAATATAATGTTAAGACACACCAGACATATGATGTAAAATGAAATTAATCACGAGTGATTTCAGATTTTGCAGAATGCCCACTTGGTGATGCGAGATTTGAGCGCAATTGCCAGCCAACTCTCATAAATCTATGATAATGCACCAACTGATAGACTGGGCAACCAAACAAGGTTTCTATCGATTTTTTCCTCTTTTTGAGATTGGTTTCTGGCATCAGTGGTTAAGGAGCGTCAACATTGACCCGTCGTCTGGCTTGCAGGGCATTTTGTACAGTACAGTACTCGCGTAGTTACTCAGAATATATAAATATATTTGATAGACTTAATGTACCATTTCTTGAGTATGTGTGACAGGGTTTTCGAAAATAATTTTTAAAAAGCTAAGTGTATGCTAAAAGGTGTGCTTTAGAAAGAGCGTAAAAATGATGCATTTTGAAAAATGAGGCGTTAGCAGTTATACCTTTATGAATACTGAGTTATTACTGTAAAAAGTGAAAAAAAGTTTAATGACTTAATTTCTGAAATTCTTTTAATGTCTTTTAGTCCAGACTCATTTTGAAGATGAAGAAGACATCATTGAATTCGATTTTTTTAAAGAAAATCCGTCCTCCTTGCAGTATCCAATCTTTATCCCCTGACATGCTTGAATTATTTCAAATATTCATCAGTTTCAGTGTCACAGCTAATCAAAGTCCACTTGTAATCTGTCTAAGCAAAAAAAAAAAGGGCCGATACCCATTAGAACTGTTGAAACATAAAACTGAATTGATTTTTGTTTTTCACTTGGTTAATTTATTTGTCAAGTACAGTGATGTGAGAAATGTGCAGCATTGTCAAGAAGATGGATGATTCATGATGATTATTGTAAACCTGTCTGTGATTTTTAATTTAGAAGTATTCATTGGTATGTGATATGTCTGTGTATTGCCTGACACTGAAAGACATTTTATGCTTTCAGTTCAGCTGCTGCTTTAATTGACCAAAGAAGTGAACCCCCCAAAAATTAACTAAACTTTAGACCAAGAATTTGGTCTATTTCAGTTCAGAATAAATGCATGTTCCATTCAATAAAGAAGGTTATGTTCTGAAACATTAGTTGCGTCTTTCTTGCTATAAAACAGGCACAATATGAAATGTAATTGGTCTACTGCCATTTTTTAATCTGGGGTCAAAGAAGACTTAACTTAGCAGACTTAAATTAGCAGTCTAAAAGTAAGGCCAATTTTCAGGTTGAGGCTTTTTTGTGAAACGGGGCCATGGACAGAGCTGATTATTGATGACAAGGCAGAGTGAAGATGGAACAGAATGCTGTATGTTTTCTGAAACCATATCAGTGATTTTCTTCTGTATCTGTCTGAACTTGATGCATTAAGCCATCATTCCCTTCATTGTCCAGTAGATAGTATCTCCATTGATTTTTTCTAGAAATTTGCTGGACTTTGTTATTAAATGTTTGAAAATGGCAGCAGGATAGAAATTAAGCAGGAATTCTTGAGAAGGGGGAGGGAGGGGACTTTGACAAAAATACATTGTTATTCACCCCCTTAACATTACCCATTGTCACCCCCAACCTTCACCCACCTCTTCCTCCACAGCTATCTCCAGACCCCCCCAACCCTCCACCCTTCACTCACCTCATCTCCCACATCTATCTCCAGACCCCCCCAACCCTCCACCCTTCACTCACCTCATCTCCCACATCTATCTCCANTAACCATGTAGCAGCATTTAATGTGAGTTAAAAATTAGAATATTCTGATACCTCATTCACAATCTGGATTTTTCAAATTCAAATTTCCTGTAAAAATTTTGATTTGCTTCCCTGTTCACACACAGCAAAGGGAAACCAAATCCCACAGTGAAAATTCAGCTGCCCTTCATATTTGAACAATTTTGCTGGTGCCGCACAAAAAGTCATGTTCATGCGAAGTATGCAACCTTTTATTATTCTTATCTAATGTGTCTTTCCATCTGTTTTTATTTGTAACATCAATTGTAACTCAAAACTATTCTTCCTCTTTAAACAGAAGAAGATCGTAAAAGAGGTTTATGTTTCCACGTGTTTTGTGCACACATGCACAGTGAGGCTGTGTTCAGAATAGAAGTTAGCATACTAGAAAGATCGATCTATCTCAGTGGCGATTCTTGCAAAGGCGCAGTTATTGTAATTAGCTTTATTGTCTGGCACACTCCCTTGTAAGTTAAAGTACTTGGGTAAAGTCAGGGAAAATCAGACATTTTTTTTAATGAACACTGCTATCTTTACTATCAGTTTAGATTTTTTTCCTTCAAAGGTATGGTGTTCCAAGTTTTTATTTCTTTTTATCTGGTATGCCCCTCTCACCGTTTTCCACAACACTCTGATTTTGTTCTAAACTGATAAAAAAGACACTGAATAGTAAAACCAGAAAAAATGACAAATCATTAGCAGATTTTCTTTTTACTAACCCATTGCAATTTTATATATATTTGAATTTGTTATCAAAATTTTCTCAACTGGTTTCTCAGGGGTCTAAGAACACATGTATTGACAATTTAGTTTTGGGCATGGAACAAGACTGAATGTGATAGATGAAGAATGCTACAATACTAGGAAATGAATATAATGTTAAGACACACCAGACATATGATGTAAAATGAAATTAATCACGAGTGATTTCAGATTTTGCAGAATGCCCACTTGGTGATGTGAGATTTGAAGCCAATTGCCAGCCAACTCTCATAAATCTATGATAATGCACCAACTGATAGACTGGGCAACCAAACAAGGTTTCTATCGATTTTTTCCTCTTTTTGAGATTGGTTTCTGGCATCAGTGGTTAAGGAGCGTCAACATTGACCCGTCGTCTGACTTCCAGGCCATTTTGTACAGTACAGTACTCGCGTAGTTACTCAGAATATATAAATATATTTGATAGACTTTATGTACCATTTCTTGAGTATGTGTGACAGGGTTTTCAAAAATAAATTTTAAAAAGCCGAGTGTATGCTAAAAGGTGTGCTTTAGAGAGAGCGTAAAAATGATGCATTTTGAAAAATGAAGCATTAGCAGTTATAACTTTATGAATAATTACTGTAAAAAGTGAAAAAAAGTTTAATGACTTAATTTCTGAAATTCTTTTAATGTCTTTTAGTCCAGATTCATTTTGAAGATGAAGAAGACATCACAGAATTTGATTTTTTTAAAAAGAAAATCCGTCCTCCTTGCAATATCCAATCTTTATCCCCTGATATGCTTGAATTATTTCAAATATTCATCAGTTTCAGTGTCACAGCTAATCAAAGTCCACTTGTAATCTGTCTAAGCAAAAAAAAAGGGCCGATCCCCATTAGAACTGTCGAAACATACAACTGAATTGATTTTTGTTTTTCACTTGGTTAATTTATTTGTCAAGTACAGTGATGTGAGAAATGTGCAGCATTGTCAAGAAGATGGATGATTCATGATGATGATTGTAAACCGGTCTGTGATTTTTAATTTAAAAGTATTCATTGGTATGTGATATGTCTGTGTATTGCCTGACACGGAAAGACATTTTATGCTTTCAGTTCAGTTGCTGCTTTAATTCACCAAAGAAGTGAAACCCGAAAATTAAATAAACTTTGGACCAAGGATTTGGTCTATTTCAGTTCAGAATAAATGCATGTTCCATTCAATAAAGAAGGTTATGTTCTGAAACATTAGCAGCGTCTTTCTTGCTATAAAACAGGCACAATATGAAATGTAATTGGTCTACTGCCATTTTTTAATCTGGGGTCAAAGAAGACTTAACTTAGTAGACTTAACTTAGCAGTCTAAAAGTTAGCCAACTTGCAGGTTGAGGCTTTTTTTTTAGTGAAACAGGACCATGGACAGAGCTGATTATTGATGACAAGGCAGGGTGAAGATGGAACGGAATGTTGTATGTTTTCTGAAACCATATCAGTGATTTTCTTCTGTATCTGTCTGAACTGGATGCATTAAGCCATCATTCTCTTCATTGTCCAGTAGATAGTATCTCCATTGATTTTTTTTTCTAGAAATTTGCTGGACTTTGTATTAAATGTAGGAAAATGGCAGCAGGATAGAAATTAAGCAGAAATTATTAAAAATAGAGAGGAAGGGGTCTTGTCATTTCTCCTTTGACAATAATACATTGTTATTCACCCCCTTAACATTACCAATTGTCACCCCCACCCTTCACCCACCTCTTCCCCTACCTCAATCTCCACCTCCACCCCTCCACCCTTCACCCTCCTCATCCCCCACCTCTATCTCCAGANTAAGGCCTCCTGGAACCAAGAGGTAATTTATCTCTTTTTAGTCTCATCCTGTATTTAATGGAAGTGGAGAGACCTTTTCAGAAGTTTATAAGCATGGCCAAGATAATGGTGCAATAACTTGGAATTAATCAGATACATTGCTGGGGGAAAGTGTCAGCAGTGCAAAAACAGCTTTTGTTAAGTGTCTCTTTGGCAGTTCTCAAATGTTGCCACCTCTTTTCTTCTTTTTTGTTTTTCTTTTGTTCCAACATTTCCCCTTAAAATGTTTATACCAGTACATAAATGGTATAATGGTGTTAATTTGATCGCCTCTTGAGAGTTTCTTTTCTTTTTTTCGTTTTCTGAAATGTTATGCCATGACCTTTATGATATTCATAAGAAACTATGCGTGTTTCTCATGTAAGGACTTTTAGTGTTATATTAGATGACTTACTGCAATTTTTTAGACAGTCTATAATGTTGTTTTTTTTTTTTTTTCAAGTATGAAAATCTGTAAAACTATTTATGAAGAAAGCCGCGTTATTGTCTCAGCTACAGTGCATTAGTGCACATGTCAGCAAGATGAGTGGTTGTGTTTTTTTCAGCCCGACCCTGTTCATATCATGGAGCACCAGGCCATGCTGATGTATTATTCATATGCTGGGCTTCAATTATGCTAATTGGATTTCCATCCTAATGTATCCTGGCTGTCTCTGGGGAACTTAATCAAATGTCACTGTATACAGAATACTGGGTAATTGTGTTCATACAGCCACCACCTGCATGCCAATCTTCTCTCTCTCTCTCTCTCTCTCTCTCTCTCTCTGTGTGTGTGTGTGTGTGTGTGTGTGTGTGTGTGCGCACCTCTCTCTTTCTCTCTCTTCTGTCATCTCTCTCTCTCTCTCTGCACACTTCTCTCTCTCTCTCTTTTTTCTCTCTTCTGTCATCTTTATCTCTCACTTATCTGTCTTTTTTTGTCTGGCACCTGCCACCTTTTTACTTAGATGTTTAAAACAGCTGGGTGGAGACAACTGCAACCTTTAGAACATCATATTACAGAGAAACTGAACTAGCAATTTTAAGTCTCGAGTTTATTCTTATTATAAACCCCTTTTACTCAAAATTGTGATAGAATTATATCCAGAAGTGTTCAAGACAGAAAGCGTATAGGATAAAGAGGCACAATAAATGATTAATATATCAGAATTCTTGCAGTGCACTGAGAAATATTGATAGTCAGGAAATGAAAAATATACTGGAAATTGATTTGTTTTAATTGTTGACCCTGGAACGTTTTGTCTGTGTTTCTCTCTTGGACATAGTTTATGTTCTTTAAAGGGAAATGGTGCGTTAAGGTAGACAAAATTGTAGAGAATACTAGGGGGCAAATTATGGGCTAAAATACACCAATACGTTTGATTGTGATCATTTGATTGTTTTTGACACTTTTCCTTTGATGCTTAGTGTTTACACTCATTTATTATAATACCTTTATTTTATAAAACTGTTCTTAATTTGATTTGAACAAAAAAAGCAAATCCAAATTCTGAAATTATGATCAAAGATGTTCTTCAGAAAGGTTCATGATAAACAATTTATAATGTATGAAATGTTTCATCCTGAAGTCATTGAACAGCAATTTGGAATGGTGATGATTATAGATCTCAGTCTTAAAAGTACTTAAAGCTTAATTATTCTTATTAGTTTATAATAAATAAAAATGAATATGAATAAAAACAATGGAAATAATTCAAATAAACATTAAAGCAATAATAACTCTTCCTTTGAAATTCGAAATTCTGCAAGAAATACATTGTAAACAATGCATGGAAATATATTCTGTTGCATTTTACCACTGAAACGGCTGTTTTTGTAGTAAAACTAAAATCTGTGCTTGTCAATAGGGCTTTCAATGCCTTTCTTCCTGGTTGTCAAGGCATCCGTTGCCAATGACGTTGAGTTGTCACGCGGATTCTCACGTTCATTTGAGACTAAAATAACATATGGCGCCAAACGCATGATGCAATCCGCAGACATAAGTTGCGAGTTTTTGTACAGTACATCTGATATCGAAAAGCCCAGAATTGCACACATTGTACATATAAATGCATTTTGAGCAATAAGACGAATATATCTTATGAATCTTATATTATTGTTATAGTGTTGTTGTTGTTGTCTGCTTTTCCTGCAGTTTTTAGTAGGTTACCAGAAAATATCGCTCGATATCGCATGACTAAGCAGTGTCAGAGAGGGCTCGGTCAGTTAAAATCTCTTAAGAGATTTTGACAAAAAACCAAATGTTTAGGAAAAAAAAACCTGGACTAGCTAACTTTGAATGCCGGAATGGGGTCGTTGACCATTGGTAAGTACGGGAAAATTCAATTTTTGGCCAAAACTAAGAGTTATTATAACTTTAAACATAACAGTTGATATATATGAAAGAAGTTCTCTTCAGATTTATAATTTTTAATCTGTTCCTTTGATTTTTTCCTGATCAATTAGAAACGTAACTTTTCAAGACATCCCTCCAACAATTCAACAATTGATATGTGAAAGAAGTTCTACTTGAGGTTGATATACATTCTTTTCTGTTCCTCTGTTTTATTTTTTCCGATCAATTAGAAGCATGTAGCTTTTCAAAACATCCTTCCTACGCAGGCGAATACTGTTATAACGACAAATGTCTTTCTAACCCCTGACTTCCTGGAGCATACAGGATTAGAGTTGGATATGAATATTATGTGACCACACTATTCCAGATTTAGCTCCTTGAAATGGTATTGTATAATAAAAAACATTATTTTGAGAAAGGATGTCATTAGTGAATGCAGTTTTTTTTTTTTTTTCCAGCAAAGATCATAACTTCCTGTAGGCTGTGTGAAAGAGTTTGAAAAAAAGAGCATAAGAGCGAAAAAAAAAAACACTTTCATAGATTTTCTTGGAAGGCACTCGAGATGAAGCTTATATATATCAAGAATAAAAAAAAAACAATGACACTGACTGCAGTCAAAGTTAGGGATCGGGCACTCTACCTGATTGATTGATTGATTGATTGATTGATTGATTGATTGAACTGTCTGTATGAACCCAAGCTCACTCTTTTTTTTTTTTTCCTAAGCCTATAGTTTACATTCTGTGTTCATATGCTAGCCTTGCTGTCTAGTTTTTTTCCTGACCCTCATTGATCATTAGCTGGACAAATGTGTGTGTGTGTCTTCCACTCTGCTGGCTTATCACTGCTGGATTATTCAGAATTGAAATATAGATTTTCATCAAATAGCAAGATTGGACAGTCCATAGCTTCAACTACAGAAGAAATGGGACTTTCATTGATTTTTTTTCTCTTCTAAAATATCAGTGTTTGTCTCACTGGCTGCGCCCTCTTAGGACAGAAAGGTTTATAAATGCATATCAAGCGTATCGTTGTGGAATAAATAGCTACGACCTGAAAGTATGGGTTAGAAGTAGGGGGGAAAAAGACCAATCGATTTTTTTCTACAGTCGTATACAGATCAGTACACTGTGCACTTTTGAACAAAAAAATAATTATAAATAGAATCAAGCATGCAGAATCATTTGCACAGTGATAGAGAGGTTGCCATGGTTACTTAATTATTCCTGAGAAAGGGAGGAAATTGAAAGAAGAGTGAATTGTCCCAGGCCATGCATCAGCCATTTTGATGGCCACAGACGCGTGATTAATACATGAGCCGGACCCTAAGATAAAAGTTAGAAATTGAAGCATTCTGGTCATTTTTTTAAAGCAATGAATATTAGTATTTTAATATTTAAGAGTTTGCTGGGTAAATTTTAATACAAGTTTCCTTGGGCCATCTCAGATTTGTTTTTAAAATCTCTCTCTCTCTCTCTCTCTCTCTCTCTCTCTCTCTCTCTCTCATGCACGCTCTGCAAGCGAGTGCCCAGTATGTACAGACAGGTCAGAGAGCAGTTAATAAATGTGGATTTGCATTTCTTCATCATTTCTCTATTTACTGATCAGTGGGATAGAATTGAACAGCAATTCTCACCTGATTTACTGGACTCTCTGTAATAAGTCTAGTATTAGAATCAATGGGTTCAACTTTGTGGAATCTACTATCAATATTCCTATTGTAGGTGTTCACATTCTAGAAGTAGAAAATCTGATTCTGCATGTAGATGTTCCCTTACTCTACCAATAGATACTCTACCAATAGATATAAAACCAGGCGCTTTTTGTTAAGTCTTAAGTTTACTTTCTGTGTTCATATGCTAGCCTTTCTGTCTAGTTTTTTTCCTATTGACAAACTTCCCAATTGTAGAGACTATTATGATAATGACTTGATCTTTTCAAATGGGAATTTATGATTGAAAAAAGTACAAATACTGTACCTCTTTAAATCATAAATTCTTAAAATTAGAACACTCCTATTGAATGGTACCAACAAAACTGAAAAGCAGGTTAACAAGACTATGGTTCAAATATGGCTGAACCACTTACGGTAAAAACTTGAAAATTTTGTTGCTTAAAAATTAATTAATATTTGAAATTGCGTAAATCCAACAAAATTTTTCTAAATTATCTTTCCGTGGCTCTTGGATATGACTAAATTTTTAAAACTCAGACCTTGGGGCTTTTATCCTTATCGGCTTTCATCCTTGTTCCACATATATTGCAGGATATTTATCACTACTTCTAAAGTCACTTTTTGGTGGTAAATGATAATCTGTTTATTAGTGCATCTCAATTTCGTTATATTAACTTTCCTGAAAAGAAAGTTGAAAATTGTTTTTTTTTTGGTAAGAAACATACCTGCAGATAGAGGAAAGGGGTCAAGATAAGCCTAATTACAACCTTACATAATAAACTGGACACGGCATATTTAACATTACACTTAATATCAATGTTTATTGCATGCAGGGTTTTCCCAAGATTGGGTGTCAGGCCTTCTAAAATTACCATCTGTAACTTCTTAAAAAGTTACAGGAAGTCCAACTTTTTGCTTTTAAACGATATAGTTAAATGGTTCATGTCTACCAGTAAGTAGCCACTCGCAGTAGCTCACTATTGTTCCCTTCCCCAATTGAGAGCGTTATTGTCAATGATAACTTGATCATTTCATTGTCTTGAATCAGCTGATGTATTACCTTTATGTTTGAGCTGAAAAATATGGCCATATTAAAGGGATAATAACTCTTCATATGAGATCTATATTTCACAATAAAAACATTGTGAATAACTCATAGAAATATAATACATTCTGTTTTACCACAAAAACGGCAGTTATAGCTATTATTCTGATATCTGAGCTTGTCTTTAGACCACGTGACCTCCATTGATGGCTATACTCTGTTAGAATCTCTTAAGAGATTTTAACAAAAAACCAAACATTTTAGAAAAAAACCAGGGACTAACTTTGAATGTAAAAATGGATTCATTAACCATTGGTAAGTATGGGAAAATTGTTGTTTACTCCAGGAAAATTCATTTTTTGGCCAAAACAAAGAGTTATTATCCCTTTAAGTGACAAACTTTTCAGAATTATGGAGAGGCCCATTTTAAAACTCGCCGAAATTTTCAAAACGAAAAAAATTACGTTGGCAGAAAATCCTCTTTTGAAGAAATTTATGAGACCGATGAAATTTTACAGTTTTTACCTTTCAAACTTGACAAATACCAGTAGTCTCCTAATGGACACTGAATACATTCCTCGTGGGTATTGTGCTGCAAGCTTTCAAGTGGGTTGGCCATATTTGACCCGTGGATCAACTTCGGTTGTGATTGCAGCCTTAGAATCAATTCAGTCTTGGTGGTTATCTATTAGATGGTTATTTAATAAATATGATAATAAATCAATCTTTTCAATGATGGAGAATTTTGAATTTTACAGATGTTATATTTTTTAAGTCTTAAATTCTAAAAATTGTAAAAATTTCTATTGAGCAATAGCAACAAAATTAAAAAGCACCACAAATGCTAGGGACTACATGGGCCTGTCCACAGTAAAGTGGCAAAAAGTGTGACAGGAATGTCAAAATTTAGATCTTAATCAAACCCTGGCTTGTTAGTTTTATTTTAAACAAAAATACCCAAATTCTCAGAAAGTAAGTTTAGATGTGGAAGATAAGGAATATTTTTCTTGTTATAAAACTGGTACGGTATGCCATATATATTTCTGATATATCCTAGCTCAAAATATACTTAAATTTTGGTCTGAAAGTTTAGAGCAATGTTCAGGCTAGAGCAGGTGTTTTATGAAATTAACCTCAGGTCTATTTATTTCTCACTGGGCAGTGATTTGGATTAATATAATCCACACTACACCAAAGTCAACCAAAGGTGTTTGCTCTTGGCTTTTATAATTAAAACCATTTCTAGTAATCAGTGTCATGGCATCAACCAATGAGGTGGATTTTTATGATTTCCTAGTAATCAAGCCCTCATTTAGGTCCAGGTGCGGGAACGTAAGTGGCGATAATTCCATTTATTATAGGCAGCCTCTTTTGTATTCTCGGTTTAATGAAAAAGTTTGGCGAGAGAATTGTTTCTGATATCTTTATTGAGGGAGAATCGTTTGCAACTAGAGATTGTCAATGCAGAATGATTGGACTCTTATTTTAATCATCTATGGCATTTGATGAATCAATTGATCATTATTGGAGAGGACTTAAAGAAATGTGGTTTAATTGCATTTCTGCACTGCCAGACATACAAGCCTGGCAAGAAACGCAAATATATTGAACATAATTGTGAGAGACGGAAGAAAGAAAAAAATGATAATTGCATTTTGGTGTCATAAAATTGTTCAGATTTGCCATAATTAGGTGAATTCAAATGCTTTAGAAAGCACTTGAGAGATCAACATGGGCATTATTTGTTATACATTGCTGTGACATGGAGGGTCCTTTATAAGGCCCTGTTCATGGATTCCTAAAAGCCATTTGAGTGGGTATAATCCCTTGGGCTCTTGAATCCATTTCTTGACCTGAAGTAATAGCTATTGGCCCCCGTGAGAGCATAGTGTAACTTATAACTGAAATGTTAATCTAGGCAGTGCTTTAGTTGGTATTGATTTTTCTTTCCACCTCTGCAAACTGAGCGGGAGATGAAAGCTGGGCCAAATGATGCTCTGTATTCTATTATTCACTGCTACTGGAATATCCAAATGTGGCATATTATTGCAAATATATGTTCTGATAATATAGTGTGTTTATTTTTGAGTTGTTATTAAGTCATTTGGCTCATTAAGATTTTGTTTTCTTAATTGTTTTGATTTTAATGTTTTTAATGTATCACCACTGATATATCCAAGAATTATCTTTTTCATAGAAATTCACAATCTAATATTACAAAATTGTCATGCACTTATTATGCATAGAAATTATAATAATAGAATAAATCAATAAAAAATTTGTTAATAAGAATAACAATACTTCAATTGATATTTCATAACAGGTCTATTAGGAAGTATACAAATAATTCATTTTTCTAAATTTTATAAATCAAATAAATTAAGTCACTATCTAATTGAATAAAATACTGGGAAGTACTAGTAATTGTACCATCAGCTAGAGTGCAGGGATTACTCATGGTTTATTTCCAACTAGTTAATAAAATCGGCTCATGGTGTAATTGTATAGAGATGTTTTACAAATAAGATAAGGCACCACTGAAAGTAATGAGGAAGTTTTACAATTAAGTACCATCCTCGTGATCTAGATTAATGCTAACATGGTCACTTTCAGAATGAACCAAAGTTAAATGCCCAAAATTTTATTTTAAGTTGCAATGCACACAAAATAAAACGAATGGTAAAATTAGGTTTGTGTGAAATTTCTGTAGGCATTACGATCCAAAACAATATATTTCTGTTGTAATTATGTCCGTAAAGCAAATACTTGGTATCCCTCAGCGCTAACTTTCTTTTTGGTTTGAAAAGAAATTGATGAGATTAGGTGATATATTGTATATCCCACTTCCCACAGAAGAAAAATAAAGAAGTGTTTTTGCCATACCATTCAAATTATTGGCGTTGCGGCGGCAGCAATATATTTATATATGCCACTGCACATCCATTAGGCACGACTGCAGAGTCGATGCATTTTAATATCCTCAACCAATCAATTTTGGCCCACTCAATCTCAAATACTGATATCTCTGCTTTTCAGTATGCTGGGGAAGGGCCAATTAGAAGGAAAACATTTATTACTGGTGTGGTCAGGCTCTCTGCATGCTTTTGTGTTTTATTTATCTATTTTTGTCTGTTTTATTCATTCCTTTGTTTTTTAAGAGGTGGCAGCTTTATTAATATTTATTTTTCAAAAAAAAAAAACAACAACACATGATTCGCATTCAGTATGTCCAACAGGAACAAATAAGATGCGGGATAACATTTAATTCACCTTTGGGAGAGATTGGACAGTCACAGAATTTGAACTCACACATACTGTACTATGCACACTGTTGGCTAGTTGTTTCTTAGACTGGGCCAGGCATCTGCATAATCGGTGTTTTTTATTATTATCATTGGGATGGGAACCCTGTGCTTCAAATGTCCATGCCAGTGGCTGCTGATTTTAAAGCAAGGCCCCAGAGCAGGATAAACACTCGTGTGATACAGAAACTGTACAGTGTTGGTCAGCTTCCAGGAATATTGATCCTTGGCTGTCTGGGGGTGCCCAACCAATGGATAATGATATTCGCCCTGGAAAGTACATGATAATCAGAAGAATGGCGACCTATATTTTGTTTCATTATCATCCTATTTCATTGGACAGGCTTTAGGAACAAAATTCCCATCCACGCGGCGAGGTTTTCGTAGTCATAGATCAATCCCACAGGGTGACTGATGTTATGTGCGATGTATGTGGCTCTCGGAAACAGACGCAAAATTGTATATTCGCATTTAAAATGGCGGCACGTTGAGGTAAGTATGCTGCATCTGCCTGCTGATGAATATTACTGGGAGCGAGCATCAATGGACATATGTAATTAGTTAAATTAGAGATATAATTAATATATCATCATACTATTGGATTAGCCAAGTATTTGTGTGGGGCACATCTTATTATGGATTAGGCTCACCATATGGTGACTACAGGGATTGTAGAATAACTGAGATGTTTTTGGAAGTTATTTATTTATTTGTTTGTGCAATTGATTTTTTGATCTTTTTTTTTCCTCAGAATATTGCAGATCTTACATGTTACAATGCGGAATACTATTGATAGTAATTAATTGGATATGTGGAATTATATGGGTATGCATGGGACTAGGTTTTTACTTGTTCTTTCATAAAAAAGATTTTTTTAACTGTCTCAGTTTGGACCTTTTGATGCTTTTAATGTCTTTTGGTGAATTTTGTTACATAAAGTTGAGAAATAAGAATTATTTTCTTAGTTTTTTTCATTTTATTTCTCTTCAACATATAAATGTGAATCTTGGGTAATATCAAAGATAACATGTCTCAAACCTAATCTTTACTTGAAACATGTACATAGCGGCTAATTTTTTTTAATGAATTATTATTATGTTTTTATTTTTTTAATTTATATATTTATTTATTTTTTTTTTATTCACAAGAACTTTGCTGGTATGCATGAACTATAAGAGAATTAAATTGTTTTTTAGTTTGAAAATAATTAAATTGTTAACCACAAATTATATCTTAAGGAATGATTTCTGATATTTGTTTATCCACGTTTTTTTATGAAAACACTTTCATTTGTCACATGGACTAACTTAAAATTATGATTATTTTACTCCTGAATGTGACACCTATGAAATAAAACACCAAGATAATCTTCAAGGGAGTTGGTGGCACCTGGTTGTGGTTTAGAGTTAGGTCCTGATGTTTTATCAGCTCTAGATATATATAGATCACTGAGTACCATTTTAATACAATTTTCTGGTACTTACTATTTTTCATAATTTAGAAGTGATGTTACATACAATTTGTTTGTAAATGTCAACCTTGACATTAAGTCCATGGTTCTGTAAAGGAACCACCTGTCATCAGAAATGCAAGTTTGTTTTTTCTAGTTTCTGTAAAATTGAATTTTCAATAATTTAACAGTCTCTGCTGTGGAAGTTGGGAGTCTAGAAAAAAAGGGTCATTCTTGAGATTCATACAAATTTGATGTTAAAATTTTTTTTTTAAATTGAAGTGGCCAAGTCATATTGGCTCATTCATATATTTAGTTAACTCTTTATGAAGTTGAAAAAAAATTGCAGTATTATTTCTTGATAAAGCTTATGCTTAAAGATTTAAAGCAGCAAATTATTTAATTTAACAAAACATAAAAAAAGAACTAAACATGCTTTGAAATATGATGTCTTGCACCTGATTATAATAATGAATCACTAGTAATATATGTTCTCCTTAAACATCCGTGTGCATTTCAAGAAATGAATATTTACAATGTGAACAGCCCGAAGTTTTATTGATTGAAATAACCGCACAGGACAAGCATGGATACACATTCACATATTGTCTATTATTTTGATGAAAACTTGTAAATGGAGATCGCACTAAAAGATAATTTATCGTGAAACTGAAAAGGAGGCCATTTATGGAATGCACTTCAACTATGGTTAGGAGGCAATTAGCAGAACGAGGGAAATTGCGATGTGAGGTTGAACACTCCTTAATAATGGTTCAAACCATTCTGCAATAAGATCATAAATGATGAAAATCCAGGTACTCAATATGAAATGAAACTAAGTCTGCGAATTCATTAACATATACATAGCAAATTTATTAATGTTTGTTCTGCATTTTTAGAGATGGGTGTAATGGTAAATATTCCTCTTGGGAACTAAAGTGCACAGAAGAGCATTCATTTTCTTTTGGGATCATAACAGTTTTTGTTGTTTTATTTTGTTGATATGCTAAGCTCCAAATGGAGTGTTTCAAGTATATGCTTACAAGCAGTATATAAAGGCTGAACAAATGAAGATAAAAAAAAAACATTTTCATTAAACATTCTCTATATTAAGTTGAAATTGATAGTATTATTTTTATGGAGAGAACAGGTAGAGAAGGACTCATAGAGCACAGACCACCACCAGGGTAGCTCATTTCTCATTATTAATTAATTAACTAATTGGTTTATTAATTAATGGATCATAACTAAAATCTAACTTATTCTACATTCACCCGTTTCTGATGTATCCTGAAAGTTGTATCAAAATCTGTCCTGAATTTTTAGAGTTGGTCTGTTTTAACAGTTAAAACTGACAAACCAAAAATGGTACTAAAAGCATAGTCTCTTTTGTCAAGATAAAAAAAAATAATTCCTTTTGTACAAAATAGTAAAAATTACTTTGGAATACAGGTTGAAAAGAAAGTTAGTTCTCTACTATCAACATTTTTCCTATACGCTTCTTAATTTCAGTTCTCTCTCTCTTTCTCTCTCTCTCTCTCTCTCTTATCCATGGCTACTGTGCTGGTTTTTTCCCCTCAGTTTTTGTTGAATTACAGTCAATTAGCTTATTCCATCCAAGTAACAACATCTAGAGCCAGAGTTATGCACATTTCTTTATTACTTATATGTCCAGCTTTGAAGAATTAAACTTAAAATTTAATAAGATGTTAATTTATGTCATTTTTTGTTTCATTACAGGAATAGAACCATGTAAATTGCTAATTTAAAAAAGCAGAAGTTGTAACTCACTCATAAACCTGTCGTACCACGAGCGTTACCATGACAACATGGACGGTGACACCAACGACTCAACCAGTGATTTGAACGGAGAACTGAAGCCAGATCCCCGCAAACTGGCGCATTCTGCCATCATCAAGCAGGTGAGAGAAGTATTTTGTTATTCCTCAAAATATTCTTTATTTTGTTGTAACCCTTTATTATCACCCAGGTATCGAAAATGAGGTTTTTCCTACACGTAAATAATCAGTAATGTATCTATCTTTGTTCTGATTTAAAACTATAAAAAAAACCTTGAAAATATAGAATATCCACATTTATACTTCTAGTTGCAATGTATAAGCATGGGACACTCAAAGCTTTAATCATCAATTTAACACCTTTCTATTATGAGGTGAGATAGCAATCAGTATGGGGCATAACTTCATCCCTGAACAAGATTTTATCACGAAAATTGGCAGAGTTGACCACAAGTGTATGGGCTTCAATCCTATGCCATCATTTTGGTTATGGGTGTGGAGCTATGAGCCCATAATCACAGATTTCCATTAGACGAAGGCATTATTTTGCTTTTTCAATAATATAATCTGAACAAAGACTTTTAAAAAAAGATTACTTTGGGAAATATTATAAATTGATTTTGTTCAGATTTAAGAGATCTATAATAACTGTAATTAAAGTGTATTTTAGGCACTACAGGAAGACAAGAACCTGAATTTGAAATAATCTTCTTTTCTGGAATCAATCTTAAATTTGTCTTAAAACTGTTAAAAACTATTCTTGTGAAAGGCCCAGGCCTAGGAAACTTAATATTAGATGATGCGAGTGATTTTTTCTTTCAACCAGCTTACTTTAGTAGGTTATCACTGTCACTCAGACATGCTGAAATATTTTAAAAACAGTTGGATTTTTTGGACCAGCATTTATGAAAAGTATTGTTATAAATACAAGATGGCTGCTGTTGCAGGTTCTTGGGCTAAATTGTCTACTAGTACTGGTCTTTAAAAAATTTTATTCATCATGACTGGTAGCATCACTAATAGTTTCAGCATGTTTGTTGTCGGTTTAGTGGGCAGTTTATGGTGAGGTCATTACACTAAATTAAATAATGGAGCTTTCTTGTCCTAGGCTCCTGCTTGGCATCCTAAATTTTATCATCACTAACAAAGTTACTCAAAGAACCACACTGACAAAATTAATTAATTTTATTTTGACAAGTCACATGAGTTTCCCGTAAATATTTTGTCAATCTGAACACATAAGAAAAGAAATTATATGTTAAATGTCCCGTCTTTTAACCACGCATAAAGAAGTGATAAGAATTAGAAATAGCAGAAGTTATGCAACAGTTGCGTTACATATAGATATCAGCTCTATAGTAGCACAATTATTGAAGCACTACTTCAGGAAAGTGAAGTTTTAGCAAGGAAGAGCTTTTATTGAAAAAACAGCTATGTACAATCTGTCAGTCTTTCAAGTGTGAAAACCTTTCAATAATATCATAATGATGAGGAAACGCTGTAGTAAAAAAAATCTCTTTAAATATATTCTGTACATATTTAGAAATATGAACATGCATTTAATATCAATAATAATTATAGTAATATTAATACAATAATTGTTACAGCAATAACATCAATAATAATAATAATAATAATAATAATAATAATAATAATAATAATAATAAAGAAATTGCCTGTAAACTTAAAACCAAATGGTAATAAAGCTCTGTTTATGGAGTCATTCCTCAGTATTGACGGAGAGATAAATGACAGTCGGCAATACCTGGAAGTAATGAGGCATATCTTATGTTTTGTCAGCCATTTACTCAAGCACAATAGTTGCAAATTTCTATTTGCATTCGACCTGAGTTGATTTGAATGTGGTCACACCATGACATTTTTAGACAGACAGATAGAAAGTTGCCGTGAGCAGCGTTGGCTGGTAATATGTTGCGAGTTAGTCACCCAATAAAAATTGCACTTTTTTTCTTATCAGGGACTATATTTGGATTGTGTATAATGTAGGGAGAGAAAAAGAGAAATCTCATTTTGTTTTCATGGCAGTGGAAATGTTAGTGCACTGGCTTTACCGAAATTAATCAATAGAAAAGGAGAATGTAAAACGAAGTCCGGAGGCAAGCACATAAAAGCTTTCAGTTACTTGGATTTTTTTCCACTTTTTCTGTGTGGATATGCTACAGAGAAAATAATCACGTTTTTAATGAGTGTAAATAGCTAGGAGTGGTAAAAAAGCTATAATGTCAAATTAACATGAGGAACTCTTTTTGCTCAGACTAATGTAATATTTTCTCTTTGCTTAAAAACTGAAAATATGCTATTTCACATTAATGGAATACAGAACGCATTTCTGAAAAAGAGAATTTTTTGGTAATCAAAATTAACCATGTTGCTTGTTTCAGTTTTATCATCAAGTCTGGTTCAAATTCCAGTGCTTTGATGTTTCTCCTTAAAATACTTGGTAACAGGATTTCAGTGAAAAAAAGAAGTTCTGTAGCTGGCAGCATACAATTCACTGTCAATATGATCCTAGTCTCCTGCTAATGTACACTTTTTTCAAACCTGTGCTAAAGATAACTGATGCTTTATGGAGTAAATGTCAAACACTCTAAATATCAATTTTTTTCATGGTTGATTTTGTAAACAAGGAGTTTCTTTTCAAAAGAAGTGGGCTAGTGTTTCAGATTTGAATGATATTGGCATTTGTTACTTGGCAAAGGCATTATGATGTATTATCATTTTGCATTAATAATAATGTTAGTAACAATTAATAATACCTGTTAATAATAGTAATTTTACATTAATAAAAATAATAATAATGTCAAATGATGATAGTGATAAACTTATATTAAAGAGGGAAATACGTATTAATAAAAACTGATCTTCCACATGGCCCTTTTATGGTTAATATACTGGATGTTTTCAAGACCAGAACTTGACAACTGCAATGATATTTAAACATTTTGATAATAAAAATGTTTATTTTCCAGGATGTGATGCTGTCTGGCACCACCACTCAGTCTCCAGTCTCCCAAACACAGGTCTTCACCTTGCCAACCGTTTCCATGCCAACAACCTCACTTCCACCTATCACCATGGTGACCAGTTCCGCTAGCGACCACATGTTCATGACAGTCCCCGCCATGAACCATGATGGATCAACCAGTGATTCCTCCAGCGAACCAAAGAATTACTCCACTTCAGGTTGTGTAAACTGGCCAGATTTTTAATATTTTTTTCATTGATTTTCAAGTGAATGAATCTCTAAGATGTCATCTTTGTTAGAAAGAAAAGTAACAATAGTAAGAGCAGACCCTGTATTCTTAGGGCATTGATTTTATTTTATTTGTTAATAATTTTCTTCATATTTTTAAAAATCATTTTCCTTTAGATAAAAAAGTACACTTTACTGGCAGGAAGTCATCAAAGCTAATGTACTAAGATATTGAGAGATTGTGATTTTTTTTCATTATTTTCTGTGCAGTGATTCATACTGGTCACTATCATTAGTAGCTAAAAACTTGAGAACAATATAAAAAACCAAGAAATATCCTCAAAAATAAAATAACACAATATTTACGACAACTCCTTAATATATTTTTTTCACATTTTTTCCGTGCAGGGATCTCCAACTCCAACAGCTTTGCGGCAGGTCCCACCACTCCTCAGTTATTAAGTCAGGCCCAGTACTTCTTTGCTGCCAGTCAGCCACTCCCCCAGACCCCCACTGGCCCCTCCCCTCTCATGCCGATGCAGCAGCTGCTTATACCTGTGTCTACGGGTGAGTTACTGGCAAGGGGCATTTTGGGAGGTTCTTGTGGTAGATGGTTTTTGCCTTCTAGATGGACCCTTGGAAATGAATGTAGTTTGGATTTTTTTTTGGAAATCTAGATATTAATTTTTTTTAATGCTTTCCATACCCTCTATAAACTATTTGGTATGTTGCACACTTCTTTTTAAAATAAAAACATTGTAAAGTGTAGGTAGTTTCTAAAGAAAATAATGGTATTTTTACAATTAAAGTGTTTGACCCCTGTCTATAGACTAAATTTTCAGAACAACTTTTTACTTAGGATTATATAGGTGTTGAAATTAAAGCACTTTCCAGTCCTTCATTTAATGTGGTATAATTTCCTAGGTAATGGTACCCAGACCTTCATCACAATCCCTATCTCCCTGGCAGCCACAGCTAACCCACCTATCCAGATCCTGACCACATCCAACGGTCAGTTGATAGCCACCAACCTTACTGCTGGACTACCTGGACTACAGAGTTTCCTGCAACCCATGACACCGACCATGTCCAACATGGGGTGGCCGCCCCCTAGCAGTGCAGGTATGGGGTTTCCATTCCATCTCTCTCTCTCTCATATTATTTAAAGGACGGGCTGTTCATGTACAGTCTATATGTTTATGTGTGCAAATAGTAAAAGTATGGTCAATTATTATGTATGTCTATTTTTGAAAAGTAAGTAGTTTTTGCCTATTGGGTTTTGATGTAAGTTTATACATTAAAATGATAAAATACCTTTAAATAAGCTAGGTCTATCAGTTTCCTGCTTTCAAAAAGCACTGTATTTTTGATGTAGCTTGTCATGTTGGCCCATGGCTCAGGCAGTGCCAAACATATCAAAGTGATGTAATGCATTTTATCATCCTTTCCACCCTTGCTCCCTGATCTCTTGGCTTAACTGCACCATAGTCAAGTCTCCCAGTCACTCCTCCACGTGATCCCAGTTGTAGTAAACAAGTCTGTTTACTATATTTTACCTGCCACCAGTTAGACTCCCACCCCAGTCTTTGTCTCCTTGAAACCAGAAATGTAATGCATTCTACTAGGAACCCTTTTCACAAATAAAATTCATTTTGTGCCAGTTTTTGGGTCTAAAATCTTACTCTCTCATTTGGAAATGAAACAAAAATGCCACTTTCCTTTTTTTTTCACCAAAAAGCCTTGAGCCTATTGTGATTGTCTTGGCTAATGTTTTCATTTGCAACTGTGACAAAAAAAAACTTCCATAAAGTCTTCTTAAGAGTAAAATCACACAGACAACTTGTATACAGTACAAAGTTCTTTCCAATTTTAGCTATCTAAGTTTGGCTGAAAAATTTTAAAAGCTTTTTGTGAAATTGGTCTCAGCTCTTCCACCTACCCAGATCTCTTAGGCTGCATTTACAACAGATGATAAGCAGACAAACTAGTCCCTGGATCTAATATGACTGACCCTACTTGAAATTAATGCCTCAAAATCTCCTAATGGTGTCTCCGCCTACCACACACGCCATCCCTGCATGGGCAGTTAAATCTCTGCCTGAAAATGGCAGACAGGACACCATTAGGAGATTGTATAGCATTGCCTTCAAGTGGGGTCGGCCATATTTAATCTGGTGAATAGTTAGTTGGAAGATCATCTGTTTTGAATGGGACTTAAGCTACACATCAGCCAACCTTTTCAGTTATAATTTCTTTTCTTTTATTCTTTTTGGGGTTCTTTCCAGGTTTGCCTGCCAGTAGTTCTGCTCCCAGCTCTCTCAGCTACTCCACAACTAGCCACACGGTCCCCCAGACGCCTCCAACCACCTTACCTCAGTACCTCACCAATGCTCAAGGACAAATAGTGGCTGTGAATGGTGCTTTACAATCTCAAGTAAGTCACACCTAGCGCAATGGCTGTGAATGGTGCTTTACAATCTCAAGTAAGTCGCACCTAGCGCAATGGCTGTGAATAGTGCTTTACAATCTCAGGTAAGTTGCACCTAGCGCACTGAAAGTAGTGCAAACAGGAAAGTGTACTGCACAATTTGGGTAAAGCCCATCACTGCAACACTATCTATGCACAACATAGAAAAAATTGTCACACCAGCTCAAATCTGTTTTTTACCAAAACTAGCTCCAGAAGACCTATCACACTAAATACAATCCCAGCACACCAACACTGCATCTAAATAATGCATGTTTCTGGAATTTTGTCATGCCTCTTTTTATTTAATTTTTTTAATGCCAAATGTGACTGTTCCTTCCAGTCTGCGGCCCAACCAGTGGTGTCCAATTCAGCGCCGGTCGTGTCTACTATGTCCAGTACCATCCACCACACCAGCCAGAACACGCCGCCAGCACACGCCCAGCAGCACATGCAGCCCACGCACCATGCTGCCTCCAGCGTCGTCACACCGCAGAAAAGGAGCAGCAGTCAGCTGCAGAGTCGGCCATCTTCCTCCCCTTCGTCGGCATCGCCTGGTCCAATTTCACTGGTGCAGCACCAGCCCCAAGCCCAGACGTCAGCCAATGCCACGTCAGTTAATGGCGGACAGTCTGCTGAGCTGGAGACGTATAAATTGTGGCTGAAACATAAGAAAATGGTGAGTTGTCACTCTTTTAGTTCCAAAAGTTCAAAGTCAGCTCATGGTTTTCAAATATCCAGCTGTCACTCTCATCGTCTACATTATTTAAATTCATTAGGCTTATTCTGATCCCTGTATCGATTGGTCTTTATAGGCGGCAGCGGTGGGATCTGAAGCGACATCTTTACAGCAGATGCAGAACCTTCCTCCTGTCACCACCTTTCAGATCCTCCCCACTCAGGCCTCACAGCCGTCTGTTATCACCCACACACCAACCACACAGGTAGCCAGCGCCGTCGCTGTGTCAATCACAGGCTCCACCACTCCCACAATTAATGGGTTGCCTGCCAATGTTAGCCAGCTGCTTCCAAGTGAGTTTTTTAAACATCAAGAAGCACTATGTTTATAAAGTAATTGTTCATTTTTTTTGTTATTATGATGATTACTAATGTTTTAATGTTCTTCAAATCTTTCTTCATAATCACTTTAGCTTGGGGTGTTCTTCACTTCTTACATATTAAGTTTTTGACAAATATGTAGATTATGTCCCACAATGAAGTAAGATACAAGTTAATAGTTGAGTCTCATTACGAAAAATTTTCAAATTATATTTCCCTTGAACAAATGACAGTATTTCAATAAATTGCTTATCGCTCACACAAAAGACAGTCAGTCGACATAATTACACTAAATTAAGTCACATCTAACATGGCTTCACACAGTGCTGTCACATTTAATGGAATCACACTGAGTCACTGCTCACACAGTCACACCCAGCCAAAACTAGCGCAATCACATGCAGTTACAGTTAACAAACTCATACCCAGTTACTAATCACAGTCACAGCCAGCACAATCACACCTGTCACAACTAACACAATCAAATCTAATACAGCCACACCCAGTGCAGCCACACCTAACACAATGACACCTTTAATCTTTAGAGCAGAGTTTGAAGACTGTGGATCTTTCCTATGTCTCAGATACGGTCAGCAATGCCACAGAGGGCACCACTGTAGACGGCATCAACTTGGACGAGATCAAAGAGTTTGCCAAGCAGTTTAAGATCCGCCGCCTCTCGCTGGGATTGACACAGACGCAGGTGGGACAGGCGCTGAGTGCGACAGAAGGCCCCTCCTATAGCCAGTCTGCAATTTGCAGGTGAGCGATTAAAGGAAGTTATGCAGACAAATAGAGGACTTAAATGCCCTGTGATTATTTAAGCTTTGCCATTTAGTCATTTTTCTGTGATTAAGTCCAAAATGGTATGTTATATATAAGTTTGTTTTATTGATTTGTAAGTGTCTTTTCATTAGACAATGCAGTTAACTTTTTAATCTGATTTCCAGACTTAACTATTATAAAGTGAGATTTATTAGGAATGTAGTATCCCTATAATAATGAAAAAGACATTTAGAGAAAAAAAAGGCACTTGAAGGGAAAAAAAGTCCTCTTCACTTATTTTCTTGTAACACTCATCTTCAATTTAGAACAATAAAAGGAGATTGTCTTTCCCCAGATTTGAGAAGCTAGACATCACACCAAAGAGTGCACAGAAAATAAAGCCTGTCTTAGAACGGTGGATGGAGGAGGCAGAAGAGAGATACAAAAATGGCGTCCACAATCTCACTGAATTTATTGGCAGTGAGCCATCTAAGAAAAGGAAGAGGCGGACATCCTTCACCCCAGCGGCCCTTGAAGTCCTTAACGAGTATTTTGAGCGAAATACCCATCCGTCAGGTAATGCCTGGAAGAAAGAGATTGAATAAATATTTGGTTTATTTAGATGAATAAACTAAGTGGTTGAATATATGATGCATTTTTTCACAATTTATTAATTATTCATTTAACGAGCCTAATTTAACCAAATAGAAAACTAACAAGACGAAGTGTTGGAGAACATGTTTCTTATCAATATTAAATAGAATTTACATTAAAATTGTTATGTCAATTGAAAAATTATGGTATTGTTTGCCAGATGAACTTTTGTCAAAAGGTTATTTATTGATTTATTTGTTTTAACTTAAGGAAGGATTTTTTCCCTAATTTTATTGAAGATAATCCTTTTTAACCCAAAGATCGTAAATCTTTCTAACTAAGACACTAAACAATTTTTGTCAACTTTGATGCATGATAAGGCAGTTGGGATCCACTTAAATAAGGTTCAGAGATAGAAAGTGACAATTGTTTTTAACAGACTGTTCAGACTTCATTTGCATTGTAGAATGGATCCTGTTTCTTGAGCTTTTTATATTTGGAAGTTATTTTTTTTTTCTTTTTATTTATTCATTATTATTTTAATTTTTTTTAAATAAATGACGTTCACACTTTCAGAATCACCGAATTACAACATTGAAAAATCCAGTTTTAGTATAGATATATCTGTTTAATATATCCTTATTTTTATTTTTGCAGGTGCAGAAATGACTGACCTGTCAGAAAAACTGAATTACGACCGTGAAGTTATTAGAGTCTGGTTCTGCAACAAGAGACAGGCACTTAAAAACACCATTAAAAAACTAAGGCAGCCAGACGGGACTCCATGACTGTGAATTTGTGGTCCCCACACCATTCTCACCATTCTCACCCCAGTACAGTAATTTCAGTCTTTATTTAAAGGCTTTTGAGATGCACTGGATCTCACATTGAATCTCACCAAGGGGCTTGAGAGGTGGGAAAAAGATGACACACAAAACCAACAGCGGGGGAATGAAGTTGAACTGTGTTCCTAAGCTCAAAGCATATTTTTCATTATTTAACCCTTTCTCCGCCTGTGTTCTGGTATAAACTGTGCCATTTAAAACAACACATCTAGATGTGGTCAAGCCCTAGACTGGAAAGGGTTAAACAGGAAGATTTGATTATTGCTATGTACCAAAGATAGATCACATTCAAAAGAAAACCAAGGTTATTGACCCTGAACCGACCTTGACCCACATGGTCTTGACCTTTAATGACCTTCAAAGGGAACAATAACTGTGGAAAATGTGGGTGTCTCATTGTTGTTTCAATCATGCATTTATAATATTATTTACCATTGCCATGGCGACCATGCTTTCATTGTTTAAAATGGCTGTAGATAACAATTTTGGTGCTGTTTTGTTTTGATGTATGTAGAACTTAGTGACAATTTCCAAGGAGATTATAACAAGATTTCCAAGACAGTTACTCTGTTTACTCTATTTATACAAGAGAAAGAAAGGGCAATGGACACCATTTTCAGAAACATTTTTAAGAGTATTTCATACCTTCCATGTTGTTAAGAGAAGACTTCAAGAGGGGGAGAAAGAAATTTCAGAAACTGCAACATCCATGACATTTTTTGTAAAATCAAAATCATTTGAAAACTTTTTTTGTGTAAGTGGAAGAAAAGAGGATTCTGTGCCAAGAACAGTGAAAGAGATGATGGGACTACAAGGAAAGAAAGTTCCAAGGGAGAAGTGGAAGAAATGTCAATATGTTCCTTAAAAGATGGTGACTCATGACAGCAGTTAATCTCGAGGGGCAGAATAAGCTAGCTATCTTATCCCAGCAGGGGCAGGGAGCCTCTTGGGTTTTTTTACTTGTCCCCAGAGGGCTCTACTGCATGAGTGACTTACTCCCTAGGTGGAGCTGCATGTATTGGTGCTTCCTTCATCAAAGGAGTATTATCAGGCTAGGTACTTATGAGCAAAAGTGTAATCTGCCAACTGAAACTGCCAGTCAGTATATTTGTGTAGCAGCAAAAGTTTGGAATGCTAGAATTCTCCCTTCACACACAGGGCAAGCTTGCACATGAAACGTTGCAGAATAGCTGTATGGGTCTGTTCAAAGATAAGTTAATCCACAGACTAACTGATCTGCAGATCAAATATGGGGCACACTTGAAAGCATGCTGCATAATTCCCTAATGAATTCCCCACCTCCCTCGCATGCCATCCCTGCAGGGGTAGAGCAATTACATCTATAAATCATGAGTGGATTAAGGGGCATGCTTTCAAGTGATTCTTGCAATATTTGTTTTGAGGATTAGTTAGTCCACACGCCTTTGAATGAATGAAACTGGATTGAGTCTTAGATAATGTGATGATCTCTCAGATATTAATGATTGATGAAATCCCAAACTTAATTAAACAAAAACAAAAAAAAAACTAATTCAGTAAAGGTTAAAATGTAAGTCTTCCAAATTTTTGGTATTGCAGTTTTTGCTTTTTTTCCCAATCTTTTGGTCACGAAACAATTCAGATAAGTGTTTGGTGGCTACAATATTGCACCTGATTTCCTAGCATATGTTCTGTGTTATTCTGTCCTCAATGCCTCAATTTCTAAGTGAAACTACAGCAATTAGGACAGTATAATTAAGCAAAAGAGGAATTTTCATTTTATGAAACAATTAACCTTGAATTAAAACTACTGAACATGAAATGAGGAGAAAAGAAAAGGAATTTCATTGCACTATTACAGAATACATATGGTTAATTTCATCATGATTTTTTTACTGCTTTGTATTGATTCTGCTCAGCAGCTTTTGCAAACTGTTGATACACATACCAAGGTATGGGAAGACATCTCCTTAAGGCCTTTTAACTTCAAGCATCATTACAGCATTCTGTTTGTAGCAGTATGTTTTGAGAGAATCTACCACAGAACTGTGCTACAGGGGACTTGACTTCACTTTCAAAATTGTGCTATGCTCAACGTGAAAAGAACTTGATGTTAGTCATATTTGAAAATGGAGGGCATTTACAAAGTTCAGATATACACCTTTGTTTTATGGTTTTGATTCACCATAAGTATCAGCCAAAACATTTAACAGAGGCTGTTGGGTCATTTAGTTGTGGTAGCAATATCATATTGTTAAGAAAGCATTTTCTAGTATCTTATGAAAAAATACTGTAGAGGTTACTTATTGTATCTGTTCCATGTTAGTGACTTAAGCTTATTATTTGTTGATTACTGTGCAAAGTTAACGCATTATTTTACATTGTACAAAAAAAGTGATTCTGTATAAGGTTTAAAGGGGGGGAAATGTTTTATTCAAATTGTAGATAAAAGATGAAATTATTGTTAGCTGTGAGGCTACAAGAAAATTTGCCCTCATAGTTGCTGCTACTTTGCTGATAAGATTGTCTTGTTTGATAATGTTAAGTCTGATATCTGGAATACAGATAATTGAATGTTTGTATTGAAAAAACAGGTTTTTAAATGTAAATTGTTAGCTTTTAATTGAAAAGGTCCTTTTTGTCACAGTCAATTTAGTGCCAAAAAGCTTGTAGCTATTTTTTCTTGTGTAGATATTTGACAATTTCATCTCATCGTGAAGTGTAATCTGCCAACTGGATTTGCCTGTCAGCAGTATATTTGTATACTTATTATTGATATTGTAACATATAATATACATATGTTCAAGTAGAACCAGTTTGTATTTTATGTAGTGGAAACTAGTTGAGGACCAAGATCTAATTTTGTATGGTTAATGTAGTATAAAACTGTAAAGAACGCATAAAGGTCAATGAATATGTTACTGCTTGCATGTTTGTATATTGGCATGTATTTTATGAAAGATATTGTTATTAAGGATTATATTGCACTAGGTATGCGCTGTATGCCTTGGCACTAGCTGCCAGATCTCAATTTTGAGAGAAACCTTTCTATGTTTAACTGTTGAAATGTTTTTAGCTGTTCTGATGGGCGAGTGTTTTTCTAGTCTGAATATTTAGATTCTGCTTAGGGTTATAACTCTAAAACACCTAGATGTAAGAGGTCAGTCAACATTTTTTTTAGTCATCATTGGTTGAATTCTGTTGTCCTAGTTGTAATTTTGTCTGTATAATACAGGTGCTGGAGCCAGGGGGTCTCTCACGTTTTGAATATGGTGCACCCCCCCCCCTCCTCCCCCCTCTGCATAGGTGCAATTTGTTCACATCATTGATATTAGTTCTTGCTTTGTGCCATTAACTTGTCATCTGTTATTTACTAAAGATTTGCCAGTATTTTTCATTATATGTGCATTATAAAGGTGAAGGTCACCCAAGACAAGCATAAGGAGACTGGGAAATCCAGTGTCTTTTGCTGATCTTGTTAATCGTTATTGTTCAAAGTGGTGGCGTCAGTTTTATATGTTATCTTTCTAAAATGGCACTTGTGTTGTAGCTCAATGCACAGCTTTAGATGATGCTTTGCACAGTGGGATTATTTGATACTGATTATGTTTCTCTTCTCTAACAAAACTTTTTTCAACTGCTTTAACAGCAGATGGAGCCACAGGTTTCAGTTTTGACCAACCCTTTTTTTTTTTTTTTTAATCTTTTTAAAGGGTTTGTGCAACTACTGTGAAATACCAGTGTAACAAGGAAAGTATAATTTGTGATATAATTTTAGTTTCTTTAGTTTTGCAGTGTACTGTATATTGTCATCTGCTCATTTTGGTTAAAACATGACTTCAATTTGATGAAAAAAAATTTATTTCATCAAAAAAAGAGGAATCTCCTTTATAGAAAATGAAACGAAATGAAACACATTGTCTACTTGTGCTTTTCATTTCACAAAAAAAAGTCCCAACATCACCAAAGGAAAAATTCCCAATATTGAAATTAAATGATCATTAACTGAAGTATTTTGCTCTTAAATGCATACTGAGTAAGGCTGATATAGAAATAATTCCAACAGCCTTGCTACTCAGTGATGAAATTGGCCGCATGATAGTACACAGTGCATATGTTCATATGCGTCAAAACCAAAGAATGTCTACAAAATGGCCCACAGATTTTTTCCCCCAGGGCTTTCAACACATTTGAAGAAATAATTGAAGATATTTGAGTGATATATGAGCCAAATACTATATATGTTGTTGGGAATTTTTTTTACTTCATTCTAAAACTTAAAGCTGTCAACTTTATTGAAAGGCATAGTATATGTCACTTTATTATTTTTTTTTATTATTATTTTTTTATTTTTTATTTTTTTTTTTGAATCCTGTGTTCTTCCTGTTAGCACATATTTTCTACATTTTTTAATGTAAATGTTAGTGTTTGCTTTTATTTTCTCCTAGTCTCACTGTTTTAGTACAGCATGTTGCATATATTGTGATCCCAATATGCTTTATTACCTAGAATAACATAGTGGCACAAACAGTTGGCATTTTTTTTTTTTTTTTTTTTTTTTTTTTTTTTTTTTTTTTTTTTTTTTTTTTTTTTTTTTTTTTTTTTTGCTGTGAACACTCGCTGAATTTTAACAGAACTTGAGGTCTGTTTTGCAAATCAGTTTTGGTACCAGAGCACTATTTTGAAATTCTGAGAATGCTGAAGTGAATTGTTTAATTGTCACAGTATTAGTTTTTTTCTGGAGTAACTGTATATATTTGGAAAGAATGGTCTCTGAATTTTGTAAGTAATACCTTTAATTTTTGTATCAGAGGATTGACCCTTTTCAAAGCAGTTTCATAAAAGAACTTTACACTGGAACTTCATCATTCAAAATCCAAAATGTCTAAACTTTTAGACCCAAATATTTGTCTACTTTCATCAAGACTTGTCAGTTTTATCTCACTGGACCTGGTTCAATAAGAAGAAAGACACAGCAAATGTTTTTGGCTAAAAATTATGTATCTAACATGTAGATTACAAAGAAATTATCTTGAACAAAAGTAGACCATTTTTTTTGTCCTGAAGTTGAGGCCAATTTTTTAAAATTATTGGTGAAACTGGCATCATTTTTTGTATCCAAGAGGGAGTCATAGCAGATGATGCGAAGTTGGCTTTTTTATTTTATTTCTGTAGATTACCTCACATAGGCTAACATATATTGTTCTTGTTGTGTATTTATTTATTTATTTATTTTTTATTTTTTTTTTTTTTATGTAGCTTTTTTATTATTTTTGTTTATGTATGGTCTACTTTTTCAACTAAGTGATTTAGGGCAAGTGTGTAAAAACACATCTAGTCGAGATTTGCATATTTTTACACATTTAAATTATAAGCTTGAGCTTACCATTTTGTAATATTAAGTTGTAGGATGCAAGTAATTTTATCAGAGATAAAGTTCATTTTGATAACCTAAGGCTGAAAGCGGCATAGCTGTAACCACACTGCCATATATTCAATATTCGTTTTACCATGTGCAAAAAAAGTGAGATGTGGAATAAGTTGCCAGATACTCTAGTATTATTTTTATCAGTGAAAAATAAAGATTTTATGCCTCTTTTAGGTTTAATACTTTTTGCCTATATTTAGAATGTAAAATGGTGAATTGTTATATGTATTTCCCCTGCTTTGGTTGTTAATCATTGTGTACGATTTGAATGTTTTCACACCATTGAAAGTCATATATTTCTCTATTTTTCTTAAGCAGATAATGTTAGGTTCTCTTTTTGTCAGTTATGTTTTTCCCTACACATCAATGTGGTTTTCTTTACAAGTGGTGCAATTATATGCTTTTCTTTCCTTATTTTTGAAAAGCTTTTGTTTTTATTAAGTGCCAAGATCTAGTTCAGCTTTCTGTTTTGCAGTGTGTATTAGAACTAAAAGACTACACTTCTGAGGTCGACTTTTAGAATAATCTCAATACTGTATGAATGTCGTAGGCAGTTTGGAGGCTATTTTTGGGTCAAAATTTTCTTTGAGGAGTAAAGTGTCTGTTTCATTTACTGGAGGCAGATTGCTAACAGGAACACTTCTCCCCTCATTTCACATTTATTTATTTATTTTTCTGAAAAATTGTTCAGTCTTTGTACAGTTGTCAGTATAGTCATTATTGCTTTTATAAGTTGGCAATTCAAAAAAAAAATCAGCATTATGTTGTATAGTTTACATGTATATCGTGAGGGGGTGGGGTGTATTGGCTATGCCTTGTTTGAGGAAAAGCCTCCCCCCTGTATTAGTCCCCATAATAAATTGTAACTGAGAATTGATCAGTAGACAATGTGCTTAATAAATTATTCTAACAATGCTTTCAATCATCGGGTAGTTGTTTGTTTTATTTTTATATTTTTTATATTTGATTTATGTACCACCAGCGTTGGCGGTACACATGGTTTTAGTCCCGTCCGGATCGTTCCGCCGGCTCAGCCGCCATGTTACCGTTACCGCTTCTCCTCTTAGAATGACTACAAGGGCATGCGTACCCATCTCTTGGATTTATGTCATCTATATCTCAACTCGCTCCACATAAAATTTGGGTTTCGTCGGTGCTGGGGTCTAGGTGTGGCGCTCATTGCAATGCACCCTTGTCCAAAAATGGCAAAATCAAATGCTAATTATCCACCATACCGAAGGAATTATGGGAAAAATTTCTATAGACGGCTGACTGAAAGTCATATGTGGAGATTTCAAATATGCCCTTGGATTTGACCTTTGACCTCTATTTCAAGGTCAAACGGGCCAAAATTATTTGCGCTAGTATTCAGAAACTACACAGACCTAACCCATAATAGGCCTATTATTGGCAGGTGTTACGTACCCTTCAGGTCATCTTTCATCTCCGTGAGTTTGGGGTCAATCGGTGCATTTCACGGGAGTAGCAACCATAAGATACCGAAACTGAAAACTGTCTCTAATTCGGAAAACTAGAGACTTGGGGCCAATTCCATAAAAGCATTCTAAGCCCTAGTTGGTTGCTAAACTTCATTCTATCTCTAGTTACCTACTAACTCTATTCCATAAAACCATTCTAAGCCCAGTATAGTTCTAAGTTTCACGCTAAACTTAGAGTAGGTATGGGTATCTTCTAAATCACTAGTATCATTCTAACTCATTTCTACTCATACCTCCGAGGTGTAAGGATGGCCAGGAGAATTTTAGAAATTGTGGAACTCCGCAGCGCAACGCGCGTGAACGAGTGTTTCGGGATAAAAGGAATCTGTTGGACATTTTTCATGATGTGGAACTTGTAAAAAGATACAGATTTTCCAGAGAAGGCATTTTGGTGAAAACTGACATTGTCAAAATTGACATTACCCACCCTACCAGGAGAAATCATGCCTTATTACCATGCCAGCAGGTAATGATAGCCCTGCAATACTATGCAACGGGCACTTTCCAATATGTTGTTTGGGACCCTTTGCAAGTGTTCCATCAAACTGCTTGGCGTGCGATTCATCAGGTATCAAATGCTCTTGCAGCAAGGGTTGGGGATTATGTGAAATTTCCAAATGCACAAAATATGGCCAACATCAAGGATGGGTTCTATAGGATGAGAAACGTACACATTAAGAAACCTTGCCTTGTGCTGATTCAGGATGCTTTCCCAAGCTTTATTTTTCCTAGCATTGGTGTTAGCATCCTTGTGTTGACTATCTAATGTGTCCTTAAATTCATCATAGCATTCGGCTATGAAGAGATTTTCTTGTGTCGAATAATTCGGCTTTCGTTCTATTCCCTAAAGCTGAAGTTGCCATTATGACCACTTTCTGTATAGGGCTTTAATAGAATACATGGGAATGCCTTGACCAGTACTTCCCTCAGCCTGCACTCAGTTCAACTTTCACCCTGTCACTACCTATTGTTTGGCGAAATTGATCCTGTGGTTTTATGGTTTTCCTATGAAGACACCATTCTAGTCAAGTCTTAGAATCATTCTAAGGCCCAGTATCATGCTAAGTTAGAATGCTTTTATGGAATAAGCCCCTGTTCTTTTTTGCATTTTGGAGAGCATGTCAAGCCCAACACTGGAGGTGGTCTCCGTTTTTTTTTTTTTGTTTTTTTTTTCCAAACGGTTTACGAGTTATGTGTATCAAAAAGGACATTGTGGTGGTGAAAGCAAAATGTGCAATACAGTAATGTGTAATAAATTTCGAAACTGGAAAATAAAACAAGGCTTGGCGAGGCAGACAACTTCTGGTCAAAAATGACGTAATTTCATGAAATTTGAACATCTGGAACTTCTGAGCACCTCCCATTTCAAGAATTTCAACCAAGATGACCTTTTCTTTATTTCAATTAATTTCTTTTGTAGGAAATTTATGGCACATTATTGTAACTCAAAAATTGTAACATTTAGTTCCTTATATCTCCAAAACTGGCAGAGATAGGTCCATAGTTACTATTGAAGGTGAATAGGAAATCATATACTGGCAATTTAACTGTGACCTTGAAATTGACCTTTGACCTACTTTTCACCATGAACTGAACTTTGCAACTTTTTCAGTGCTTATACTTTCAAAACTGTCAAAGATATACACATAATTACTATTAAATTTGAATAGGAACTCATATATTGGCAATCTAACTGTGACTTTATAATAGACCTTTGACCCACTTTTCACCATGAACCGCACTTTACAAGGTTTCCTTTAAATCTCCGAAACTGGCAGAGATACACCCATAGCTACTATAAAACTTGTATAGGAAGTCATTTACTGGCAATCTAAGTGTGACCTTGAAATTGACCTTTGACCGACTTTTTATGATGAACTGTTTTTTACATGTTTCCTGGTCTTTAAATCTCCAAAATTGGCAAAGAAATTCCCATGGTTACTATTGAATTTGAATAGGAAGTCATATACTGTGACATTGAAATTGACCTTTGACCTACTTTTTCACCATGAACTGAGCTTTTCATATTTTCTTGTCCCTCATATCTTCAAAACTAGCAGAGATATGCCCAGTGTTGCCCCATTTTTTTTTTTTTTTTTTTTTTTTTTTTTTTTTTTTTTTTTTTGTCAGCATATATGCAACATTGACAACACATTTCAAGGAAAACCAATAGGCCTATTGTCTAGAGAATCACAGGAGTAATCAATGTTAGGAAAATACAGGTCAATTCGAAAATCTGCTTGATTGTACCATTTTTAGTTAATTTTTTTTGCATATTTTGAGAACTCTTGTTGATTGCATTTTATAGAGCTTGTCATGCACAAGACTGGTGGTGGTGTCCCTTTTGGAGGGAGTTTTCCATACGAATGCGCTTACTCCAGCTGGTGGTACAATATCCGGAGGCGGTAGCGCCTCTCTGATCCTCTAATTTGTTTATTTTTTTTTGGAGGGGACCTTTAACAAATTCATTGGAGCAAATTGTGACTGTCTAGATAATTACAAAATCAATAGACAGTACCAATAGCTCATTAAGGATTGTCATATACATTTGTTCTGAGAAGATCTACCTTAGACCACGTTCACATTCAGATGTCATACCAGCAGATCGATCCATCTCTGTGGGGATTTTTTGCTAAATTGCATTCAGTGTAATCAGCTTCAATGTCTAACATCCCTTTATGAGTAGCTGGTAATAACTTTTGTGTGCACTCTGTTTTATTATCTACAAGTAGCTCTAGGAGGCGTGTCAGACATTTAAGCTGATTACAGTGATTGCACTTAGAGAGAATCTCTCACAGAGTTGGAATGATCCAGCTAGTATGATGGGTTTCTCTGAATGCTTCCTTAAATCAATATTACAAAGTGGACTTAACATGGCCAGTTATTCTATGGTTTAGCAATGTAAGCTATCTCAGCCCTAGAATATGAAATCAGCCAACACTTTCCGTATACAATTTTAAATGTTTTTTATTCTAAATTTAAATGTAAATCTTTAAATTTTTTAAAAGTTAAAACTCTGAAATGTAAACACCCGTTCAATTTAAAGTCTAAGATTTATTTCACATTGAGATGTACAGTAGATCTAGTAAAGTGGCAGATAAAGAGCTAAGTGCTATTAATTAGTACTCTCTATCAAGGCCACATATTGATATTTCACAAGATATTCACAGACAGGTTTATAAAAATACCCTCATTTGGTTCTCACAGTTAAAAGATGGATCACATTTAGTCAAAGACATAGTGTAAATATCTTATTTAAAAAAAACAAATTGTTGCCCTGGTAGAGGGTAATTAATTAGTGAGATGCAATCTGCATGCCAAAAGTGTAGAGATCGTGTAAATTTCCGTTTAAAAGAGATATAATAATTGCATCATCACATGCGTGCCCCCAAATCAGGTAGTTTTGACAGTATACATTTATCTGCTTTTAAAAACATGCTGAATTGAAATGTAAACATATGACAAAGATACATTTTGCAATTGTTTTAACAACGAATGAATTCTGTATCAGGGTACATGACTTTTTAGAATCAGATAACCTATGAGTACTGTATGTGAATTGTTGACAGAAAGTGCACGGGTATTTTAAGACAGCTTTTCCTAGAAGAACAATGTCGTCTTTTCATATCCTGTACGTTTGAGTTCCAGTTTGTATACGGTATTTATGTATTTACGGAAGTCTGTGAGTGCAATTCAAACCAATTATTGTGCTCCTTGAAGAGACGTCTAGGTTTTTACAACTAGACCAGTTGAAATGCTTTACATTTCTGAGAATCCTTTTAAACATAATAATCTCCATTGACAGAATAAATGTATATAAATATATGTGTCATTCATTGAACAAAAATCCTGCAATTTGAATGTGTCTGTGTCAACCAAAGATATGGACCCGTGTTATATGAATGCCTCGTTTTGGCACCAACCAAACATTAACAAAGAAAAAAATCAAACACTCAGGTAGTACATGTACATGTAGGTTTTTTGTTCATTAAATGATAAAATGCAGGTCTATATACTGCATAAACAAACATGGGATAACCTGTTATATATAACGAGCTATATAATATAGAGGGAGGGTATTCTAGAATTTGAATGCCATTTAAATATAGTAAAATATCACAATGTCATGTTTATAGCTAGGACTTATGTATAATGTTGCAACACCGTGAAACCAAATGTCCCAATATCGAGGTTCCTGTATTTATTATTGGTATTCCTTCAAAGCTACATATCCCTACCAACAGCAGGGACAGAAACTGGGTTCAATGTGATTCCTAATGGAGAGTTAGTGACCTGTTTTTGTTGTGGTAGGTCTAGGGCATGATCCTTATGTCCAATTCACACTGAAACCCATTTCACAGTCAACAAACAATCTCTCAGTTAAAGAGGTCCATCTGTACAAAGGTGACCAAACTAGGCCCAATGGTGTCGTGGAGAATTAGATTCTGTATAAAAATTTTAGGGTCTGCCCGGCAGGGGATAAAGCAGGGGGGCATACACCTGAGGTTGGTTTCATTAAAAAACCTTAGGACTGAAAAGGGACCTTCCTTTTAAGGACTAAAGTATTGGTCTGTTTCAATGAGGGATACATCTGTTATACTTCAGTGTAATCAAGAAACTGTAATTCTTAAGCATTAACTTTCTTTTTCTGTTTTAAAAAAGGGTAAAAGTCTATAAAATATTTTATAACCACAATGTTGAGATACTTTTCTGGTTTATATTCAAGAAAAAAAGATATCCAATAAAATTATTCTTTCTCTGGGCTTTTGTTTCCCAGCTCTTTTTTCCACGAAAACCATGATGAAAAATCTGCCATTTTGGGTGTTGCATCAGTTTCACTTTCATCTTTTAGTAAGACTTCCAAAACCCAGGGTCTACCGTAAATATAAATGAACGGGTTAAGAGCTAGAACAGCGGATGAAAGAAGGAAAAGGAATTCGTGGCCATTGACAGATTCGAGATCACTCTCAGAGCGCTTAACGGTCAGATTTGAAAACCAGTTCACAAAACTGGTAACTGTAAGGATGATAGTTACACGCATCCAACGACTGAAGATTCCTGGTTCCAGACCCCAATTGCTTATCCGCTTCCAGGAGAAACACAATACGAGCACTAATATTAGTAAAAATATGATGGGGCAAAAGTTGACAACAATCGTTAACCAGTCAAGAGCATCACTAGTTCCTTTGGTATAAACAAACACCTGACAAAAGACTGAAGTGTGAAAGTCACCAACAACTGAGGCAATGCTCATGAAGAAATAAAATACAAGAACAAAACCTGACCACAGGAGGTATCGAGTTTTTGGAAAGACAACATCAGGAAACAACACAAGTCGGATGTCCTCTGAAATCATTACCACCATCAAGTGCAAAGTACTGCCAGTTGCGATATTCAACACACAGGCCATACTCTTACAAAGCCAGGGACTTGACATTTCATTAGCTTGCATATAAAACTTACTACCAAAATACGAGCTCATCCCGATAACTGACATCAAATACACACCACAAAGGATTTGACAAACTGTCACAGCAATAGTGAGTGCAACATGCTGCACAGCCATACCAGATTTATGAAACCAAATCCAGCCAATTACAGCAAGATTACCAAGAACTATCAGTATAGCAGTCGTCCACAGTAAAGCTTCCCAGTACACGTCGGGTATGTTGATGGAGCACATGGTACTTCTACTACCATCTACTGAAGAACACTGATACAAATGGGACGCTAAACAACATAAGCTATCAGAATTACTTTGAAGTTGAACTTCAGGATTCAAATCTGAGATAACTTTTGGGTCAACATCAGTCAAAGGGTTATCTACAAGTTTCAGGAGCATAAGATTCTCAGTTAATTTAAATGTTCCACTGTGAAGAGTATCGATTTGATTGTGGCTTAGATCTAAGGTGATTAAACTCTTAAGACCCACAAAAGCATTTTTGCCTACAAAATGGATCTTCATGCCAGACAAATTTAACATTCCCAGACGCTGCATGCCAAAGAACCCATAATCCAACAGCATGGTAAGAGGGTTATTAGTTAAATCTAAATTTTCCAGGTAGGACATATCCTGAAATGTGTATCCTTCAATGATGCTTAAAAAGTTACTTGATAGATTAAGCTCTCGTACATTAAAAAGACCTTTAAACACTTCGTAAGGGAGGTCAGAAAGTTCACAGGCAGAGATATCCAATCTCACCAAGTACAGAAACCGAGAAAACGTTTCACCAGTGAGATGAAAAGGATTTCCTGAAAAAGATAAACTCCTCAGTTGGAGTGAATAGTGTGGTATCTTTGACAAATGCTGATGACTGCAATCAAATGACTCCCCCAAACATGTGCACGAAGAAGGACAAGTGGGGTAAGCACAAAACTTTTCATCATCCTCAGTGATGAAGTAGTTCACAGTGCCATCACAAAGTTCTGATAAATGCAAACAATTCTGGTATTTTTTCCCACGAAATGATCCAGGACATGAGTATGCATGTGTCATGCAATTATCTTCATCCTCCCCGCCTGGACAGTTTTTAATGCCATCACAAATACTGTGTAGATTAATACAGTACGACGATGGGCACTTGTACATGTCTTGGCCTGGGCAGTCAAAATCTTGGCACCATTGCAGGTGTTGACCACCTGTACAATAGGCAAGGCTGCCGTCCTCAAGTATTTCCTGAACACATGCTTTTTCTGGTGGGAAGCAACCATGGGTTCCATTGACACAAGGGACTGTACCATAAGGACACTTGACTGTATTGTTCCACGATTCATCTTCGCCTAATACACCAGGACAGTCACTGACGCCATTCTGGACATATTTGTCAGAAACACAGTTGCCAGAGTAGCAAACGAAGCTGTTGTTATGATATTTACTACAGTCTGTGATGCCACAGCCAACTTCATCTGAGCCATCAAAACAATTCTGAATTCGGTCACAACGATGTTGTAATGGGATACATTTACCATGGAGGCAGCGGAACTGATTGACATCACACTTGGGATGAAAGCAGTGTGTCTCGTCAGACCCATCAGGGCAATCTGGGTAGAAGTCACAAAATTTTGATACAGGAATACATAGCCCCTTGTCACATGCAAAACCATGAGGTCCACACATACCATGGCTGTTGGAATTAGTCTTCGTTACTCCCAACAGGTGGCAGTTTAACTCATCATCTCCACCAAGACAGTCTTGGACACCGTCGCATTGGTGGTGTCTCAGAATGCAAGACCCGTCTGCACATTCGTGGTAAATGTTTGAATTGTTACATGACATATTAACGATTTGAAGGTCAGATTCACAGAGAGCATACTTCAAGCTGTCAAAGATATTCCAAAGGTGTACATATGCCGGTAAGGTGCAATTAATTATCTCCCACTGTCTTGGTGACCTAAAATTGTAAATGCATGTCAAACTATGCATTAAACTGGCATCACATTAAAGGCATATTTCTAAAATTGTAAATACGTTTCAGACCGTGTATAAAACTGGCATTACATTGAAGGCATATTTCTTATGGTGTAAAATAAATAAATAAATAACAGACATTCATAAATGAGGGTGATGAAAAAGAGCACTTAAAGAGATAGGGATGTTGAGAAAAAGTCATTTGAAAAAAGGGATAATGAGAACAAGGTTATTGAGGAAAATGAGGAATTAGTGACTGCCTGTTTCATACCTGTGGCCTAAAGGGTTTTCCTCGGTCTTCACGACTGTGGGATAATGCACTGCTACAGAACCATAGTTGCAAGTTGCAGAATCCACGTATTCAAAGTCCGCAGCCATGATTAATGTCTTCATATCTCCTGGCTGCCTGTGGATTTTGATGTATTTCAAAATATCATCTTTCAAATTTTCATTGTAAACGGCTAATCTCCAGCCAAATCTTTCACAATATTTTTTTACCAACCCTTCTAAAACGTGCAGTGCACCGCCTCTGTTCCACCAGAATATGTTTGCACTTGCTTTCGTCAGGGATATGTCTTCTATTTTGTAGCAAGTGTTTCCAATTCTCCACCACTTCTTCGGGCATGTCTTAGGAGCCACAGTGGCAGTTTTCATTGATTTTGTTGTGTCCAGAATGACGCCAACTGCTTCGTGCGGTGCAAAACTGTCTGTTTCATTGTTGTTTCTTTGTCTTAGTAGCGACAACATACAAAGTGCACCTGCCTTTGGAATAGGAAGATAACAAGGGATTTGCACCCAGTTTGAAGACACACGGGGAGTTGTGAGGACCATCATGGTACAGTGTCTACCTTTCCGCTGAACTGGCTGTTTAGCTTTTGTGTTGAAAACACTGCGGAGAAATGGATCGAGGTTTAATAATGCTAGTTTCCCATCAAGCAGGTGCTTGGAAGTGATGGGGTCATACCATTCGGTTATACCATGTGAACCATCAGACCAAGTAACATTGCTACCCTGGAATATGTGGATATATATCAATATATGATGCAATGGACCCGAAAGAATTTTCAAGTCGCAGTATCCCACTACAAAACATTCAGGAAGCTCATATGATAAGAAACAATAAAAGTTATTCATCAAATAAAAAAAATTGTTGCAGCAACCGGTATTCTGATCTGTTTGGTGGGGCTTAATTAAAATTAGCACTATCCCTTAATACAATTTCTTATCAAGAGTAAAACTAGATAAAAACAGACATTGGGTAAAGGGTATAAGTAACAGAATTTAGCTTACATCTCTAATCTCTAGTCCAATAAATACCAGCGAATGTCCTTTGACAACCGTGTCCTCAAACCAAGTCCTGATGAGGATGTTCTTAATGGCATCTATCTCCTTAATAGTCTGAAAAATGGCCAAAGTCCCTCCAGTCCTGGAGCACAGAGTATTCGCCTGCATCCAAGACATTGGCTGGTCAGAATACACGAGGTTATAACATTTACCTTGGAACTCAATCCCTCCAAACTCAGCCACGCTACAGTTGGTAGTGTCTGCCATAGTTACTGCAAATCTGTCTTCACGATCCAAGTGGAACTGAACCTCAAACTTCTTGCAGTCTTCTCCAGACATCGGACTTTGATTGTTGATTTTGTAAACAACTCGATAATTTGAAGTACTTGTCCACACAAAGGGGGACTTAATTTTCCCCTCCACAAAGTTGATTAAACATTCACCGGGCCCATCCTCACATGGAAAGTATTCCTTGATCCAAAAGTTCACACGCTCTACATCAAGGCTACACAACGGACTTGGTCCATCTTCTATTGAAAACACGTATGATCTGTACTTTCCATTTTGGGGGATGTTTTTGAAAAGAGTCCCGAAGGTGACCTCATAGTACAAACCTGCTTCATAAAAAGTTAAATCCCCAGGACCGCAAGGGTCATTGAGGTAGATAAATATTTGGACGCTAAAACGATCTAACGGGTTATAATGTGTCAACTTAACCAGAATGCGATATATTCGTGTATTTCCATCTTGTGATGGGTACATATAAGTCTCATGTTTCCTGTAGTAGTAATGATAAAACACATCTGGCAGATGCAAGATTTCGCTTGTGTAGTGTGGACGTAATTCGTACAGTCTGAGTCTAGTTTTGGCACCACTCCAGCTGCATGTCACTCGAGCAGCATAGGGACAACTCACCTTGTCATCAGTAGAAATAGTGATGTCCAGCTCGTTGATAAATGTTGGTGACATAGGTTGAATGGCCAGGTGATAATAGAATCTGAACATTGATGTTCGATACTTCAAATCTGCCGGCAGGTGATATTCCACCTTTGCGTTGTTTAGGACACTGGGAGCAGAGTTCGAAGTAGGACAGCTGAGGCACACTTTTAACATGGGCAATGTCAGCATTTGTTTGGTTGGTTATTGACAGTGAGGTCTCAATACCCAGCCTACTGAGATCTTGCAGTATATTAGGATGAAACATTGAGAAAGCAGTCTTACGAATCATGTGTTCCAATTCTATGGACCCTTCTTGAACAACCGAGCCAGCTCCCTGGAAATTGTATGCTCCTCCAGCGACGTATACTACAATATAAAGGGTATGGAAAACCAGCTCACCAAACTGGAATGGTTCACCATGACAAAGTGGTCCAATGGTGGCTTTGGCAGCGTCACCCCAGCCATCCACAAACACCATCAAACCAGCATACGGACACATGTTTGACCTGGGATTTTTGAATACTGGTACGTTTTCCGAACCGTAACCTTCTTTAAAATCTATCCGCAGCATGAGCCCATAATTATGATGAGCGTGTCCGTACCAACCCGGCCTACAGTTGTATTGTGTTATGTTGTAGGTGGTAAGAGCTGTATGAATTTCCATATATATTTCTTTATCGAGAGCATCCGTCCAGCTTGTGTTTAGCCGTATACATGGGACTGAGTCAGTTTCCAGGTTGACACAAGGAACAGCCCACGTCCCAGTAAAATTTGCTTTGAATGTAGTCTGTTGGCTGGATTTCTCGTGGCTTACTGCTATGTAAAATTGGAATGTCCCTGAAGTGACGTTCCCAAACTTTTCACCGGACGTAAGGTTTACGTGTACTAACACACTGGCCTCTGCTGAAGGACCGTCGTGAACTCTTACAACGTATGGCACACCATTTGCATCTCCATTTGAATGTATATGCCACAGCATATCAAGCGTTTTCCCTACATCTGTCCTCACGTAAAACTTGTGAATATAATGCGTCTGAGATTCATCCGTAATTGTCGAGTTATTGACTTCTAGAATTGCTTTATCTCGGAGGTATATTGTGTTTGGTTTAGTTTTGTGTTGTTTCCACGTCTGGGCAGGCAGGGCCTCATAAAATGCTGTAAAGCCTAACGGACCACTTCTATACTTGTCAGATTTAAACATAACGGTCAAAGAAGATCCCGAGGAATAGGAGCTCCAAGGAAAGGCACTGCCACAAAATCTACCGAGAAGCGCGCCGGTTGTGTCCATCCCGTCATAAATCTCTACCCGATCATACAGGCAACCATCAACGAACTCTAGGTTGAAATATTCAAATGTTAAATTGACAATATATCCCGTGGGAACATTAATATGCCAGGTGCAGTCTTGGTTTTCTAGATAATAAGGGACGTCAGCCATAAGTCTAATCTGTGGGGTCTTAATGCGTCCACACAGCGAAGTAAAATGCTTGAAGGACCCACATCCCGATTTGCCATACCCCTTATTACATATTTCTAACACGCAGTGATGTAATTTATACCTGTAGCTGGAGTCAATGCCCTCGATGGAATTTTTCTGGATGCAGTCTCTTATTGCCTTGCCACTGTCTTGGAGGCTCAATGGCATGGTTTTGGTGTCGTTGCCTGATGGCGTGTTGACTCCTTCGCCTGTGTTCTCCGTTTTGCTTCCAAAGTCAAAGCTGACAGTTGTCGTTCCCACTGAAGTATTCACCTGTATCTTTTCCGCTGACGTTGCATTGGTTCCAGAATCCCAGGCTTCTCCCGTCGTTTTGACGGCATAAGACGTTGTCGTCAGTCTTCCACTTTGCAAATTTTCGGGGGAGTGTTTTTTCTGCTGGCGTGTTTGTATCACTAGTTCTCTTGCGCGTGGGCGCCGGGATCAAGCCGAACACCGTGATATCGGAGCGAGAAGGTTTCCAGGAGGTTAGGTCAACCGGCGGCCTTGTCACCTCGTTCACATGTCCTGTTCTGTCACCATTTAGCACCACCGCCGTTACGCTCAAGTTACTCAACCCTCCTGACGTATCTGCGTGGTTGTATATAACACCGAATAACAGTGAAATATACAGCAACAACCGCTGGCGACGACAAGAACGCCCCATGCCTTCTGAAAGAGATGATACAGAGATGAGCTTAAAACGGGAACTTTATTTCGGTGGTTTGATAATTTTATGGCTTTTTGATGCGCTATTCCGACTCGGATTGCAATTTAACCTTAAGGGTTCATCTGTTTTTATCGCCATTTCTACAAGTCTCTAAAGAGTAACTTTTTCGACCAGAAGAATGTTTTTTGTTTGTTTGTTTGTTTGTTTGATTTAGTTTTTTTTTTAAATCTCCCTAGTGATAGATGTTGCTCCTATACGGGTCATTCAGTTTCCTTCCCTCACTAAATGCTGGTTGCAATAGTTTTAGATAAAATCCTATTTGCCACATTTTCTTATTGCTGCACCAAAACAGTAATTAGTACACTGGGATCATCAAATACCTAAACAATTAAACCACAGTAGTAATATCCAAAGATTATAAAAAAATTATTGCACATAAAAAAAAGAAAAAATTCAAATAAAAAACAAATCTGTAAAGGTAATTAATAAGTCAATTGTAAATTCACAATAAAGAATAATGAAATTTTGTAAAATAGGGGGTGTCTGTAAATGAACTGACTACGTATTTAAATCTTCAAAACGGTAACTTATGTGCACGAGTTTGAAGAACTAATTCAAACAGACCACATTGTTCGCTTTGATGTGTCAAAGTTTCAGATTTTCAAACATGTGATTGATGCCAATTTTGCAATGTCTATATAATTGATCAAGAACAAACAAACTTTACCCCGGAGTAATTTTAACGCATCATATCCATTTACTCAAAAAAAAAAATATTATGTCCTGCTTACGAATCATGGCTCGATATGGCCCTGAACTTGGATTCAATGTTTTGAAATTTCCCAAACTATTTTTTTCTAATATACTATATTAAAACACAGTCAGAACACACTGACTCGCCAGTTACGGAGTGCATGTCATCGAAACATAAAAACCCCATGAAGATGTTAATTTAAGCTCGAAATGAACTCTTCTTTAAAATGTTTTGATCAAATGCTCATTAATTTGATTGGATATGTTCAGCGTTAGAATAGTCCTGTCTTTGACATATATGCATACATACTTTGCCTTAATATTCCTCAGTATGGATGCCCTTTTCCGTCAGAAAATATTTTGTCTTCCTCTGTGATTGCTGCCACTCTTAAGGGATATTAACAACTGACGGGCAACTTTTAACTTTGCCTACTTAAATATGCAAAGGTTAGAAACGCCGCCTGGATGAACCAACGAAAAAAGCGTAAAAGCAGGATGTGTAGCGATGTTCATCTTCTGACATCTTTAAGAAAAGGTTTCCTCTTGGTCTACCCTTGCCCCGAGGTGGGATTAATAGCGTGTCCCCTTCTGTGGGGCACAGGTGAACATCAGCGTTAATGCCACTTAACATGGTCCAAACACTTGGAGTATTTTACAAGGTGTCAGTGGTAATGGTACCTTGAAGCTGAACACCCCTCGATCAGGCCTGTGTTGCCATTACTCACATGCAATGGTCCACTTTGATGCTTTTCGAGAAAAAAATCTAATGGACTCTAGAAAGCGATGTGGCCTTTCGTCGTGAAACCCTCAGGCACAGAAATGCGTGTTTTACGAGAGCGTCCGTTATATGGAATAACATTGTCATTGTTTTGAAATAGCCGATGGACATTGTACTTTGGAAAGCCTTTCGTCGTGAGACCCTTAAGCGCAGAATTACGTTTGTTGTGAACTCGTTCTTTGTATGAAATACTCTGAAAAAAAAAACAGTGGTGATATGTTTGAAGATAGCCCATGGACATAAAGTTAATGGTCTTAATGCACCTTTAGGTGCCTCCAAAACGTTATTGGTAATAAAGTACTTGTACAAAGCAGCAAGGAAAGACGTCAATCAAGTATTAAATGATATATTTCACTATGACATTTGCCTTTACATTTTCTGTATTTTTGTATCAATATTTTATAAATAGTTGACTTTCTTTGATGTTTGGCCTGTCACGTGATTTAATGGCTCCACGGAGGGATATAAAAATGCGTGATGTTGAAACATTCACTCACTATTTGTCTTAGAGATAAGGAACTCTTGTACGTTGGCGCCCTGGCCTCTAGTGGTATATGTATACCTACACGTACATGTATCTTTCTATTTAACTAATATGCCTCGGTTTCTAGTAAAAGTGTCAAGGAGGCCTTTGAAACTGAAGGTTAAGAACGATCTCCATTTGGTGGTAAAAAGCGAACTTGGTTTGTCCTTATATCTCGTTCAATATTTGCCGCAGTAAGAAGGGGCTGTTTTTATCGTAAGGTGCATTTACCCTCTTGATATCTGCACAGTTGATCTGAAATGAACGTAGATACTGTGCAACTGAAACTTTAACCTTCTTGTATCATGATCTTCTGGTCTATGCCACGAAAGCCATCTGGTTGCTTATTTGTCTCATTGAGAAATAATAGAACAGGCACTTGGTCAAAGGGGAAAATACGTCGCACTCGCTACCTTAAAATTCCGCGAATTCTCGCTAAATTTTTAGGGCAAGTGGCGAGACTTTGGGGTGTCTCCAATGATAAAACACGGTTGTCTACCCCGCGTGCGTGTCACTGACCTCGGACGTAGTTAAATCACCTTGGCGACGTATTGTCTAATTTCGAGTCAGTAACTGCATGGTACATGTATACCGTATACATGTAATCGAGGCTGAGTCAAGTATTCATTAATATTTCGATAAAAGTGCTTCAACTCAGTTACATTATTTATGCAGACTCTTACCAGGGGTGGGAAGAGGGGTAATAATGGTTTGGGCTGGTCCATGTTTTCTTTATTTCTTTATTGTGGCTAGGCTGTTCTATTTAAGGTGACTGAATAACAAAATTATTTGTCTAGTTAACATAATCTGTACAGTATTTACCAGGGGCGGATCCAGGATTATTTGAAGGGGGGGGGCGCCGATGCAAAGCAGACACCCCACCCCACCCCCACCCCCATTCCCGCCTGCTGAAAGGCCTCGAAAAATTTTGGTATTTTAGTGGGCGAACGGTGTCATTTGCTGGTTTAGAACTATGATTCACCTAGTCTAAATTCTTATTTCATGAGGAGACCATATTGGATTTTCCGAAATCGAAGGGGGGGGGGGGGTCAGGACCCCCCTGACCCCCCTATAAATCCGTCACTGATCTACTGACTATTTTATGCCGTTTTTAGTGCCAAAATTTGTCGGTTTTGCAAAAATTATTGCAGTATGACATGAGGCTTCTTTCAGTTTAATATTGATTTTGTCACATATGAACACCGCTCACTAAATTTTTCGATTGATTTGTACAGTACAACACGGTTCAGCAACTTTTAGTAGGGAAATCTTAATTTAAAATGATGTTTTGTTATTTGATACGGCACAGTGAATCCCCATCCTGATTTGGGTTTGCGAAATACATACTGGTATAAAAATGACATTTTTTATCCACTATACTTTACATCGAATAAATTAAATAAGCAAAGATAATCGTTAGCGTGGGATTGTGTTAGAGAGGACAACGTGCAATTTTACCTAAGTGACTCCGTTACCATCAGGAGATCGTCCTAACAGACCATCTTGTGAAATAAAAGGGAAAAAATTAAAGGTATCCTTCATGCGTTTGAAAATGCGCCACAGTCATTTTGAACCTTAAAATCTTGTCCTTTATCTCCAAACATAGACCGTATTAAAGACGGTTAAATTCCTTAAATGTAAGTTTATCTTAAGAGCACTTAATGAAATAATTAGTGACAAGTCATTTAAGAATAAAATATTAAATAAAAATATAACATCGAATCCAAGTGCAGGGAATGGGTGAGCAACGATTTACGATTAGAAGAAATTAACTTTTTGACGAGGTGAAATTTCGTGCTAAGAATTTTGGTATCATATATATATTATATAACCATATAATAATAATGTGTATTGCTTCTTTTATCAAATATATTATTATTATTATTATTTTATTATTATTAGTTAATATTAATATCATTATTATTATTGACTTTGACTTTCTGTCATTATTTTCTTTTGCTAACGTGCAGAAAAGTTGTATAGACCAAGGCCAGTTCTTGCAATATTGAAGGCGACAGTGTGGCAGTTTGCATCAACATTGAAGCGTTCTCTTTCAAACTTTAAACAAGTAACACAACCGCGTGACGAAATTTGGCACAGAAATTAAATGTGTATGATAACGTAGCTATGTGCAAAATTCGCTACCACGGTTCCTATACAATGTTTGTTCATATTTGAAAATAGGCCCCATTTCCTCGATTTCCATACACAAACCATTCTGAAATCATAGCAAGTTCTGGATCAGAAATCTTTACTACCAATTTCTGTATTTGTTTTTATACACTGTTAAGATAAGAGTTTTCTGTCTTTTCTTTGAACGGCGTCCATAACGATGAAAGGTAGTGACAAAAGGAAATAATCTCCCAGTTCACTGATTTGTTACGTCAACTGACGTGTTCCTTCAGACGTCCCCCTCGACAGGTGTCCTTATCATTATCACATCGTGGACCAAATTTTTACGTTCCTTAAGCCTGTCTTAAGCGTTTAGTCATTAGGCAGTCTAATCTCGATACCGTTCTGTCCTACATTCTGATGACAGCTCATAGCCCCACATAAAGACGGTAAATGCACGTACCCGGTATTATGAGCACTATATTTAGTATGCAGCTAAGAAAAATTGTTGGATATGCTCGTTATACAGCTTCAACGTTTGAAAACCAGGGACAGGTTTTCTGAGAGCTACGGCTCGCTAAAAGTGCTTCAGGTTTCCTGAAATAGTAGTGATTAGAGAAAAACTAATTGAATACATATCATCGCTTACCAATTTATTCTATTCGTTGATCAATGCATAACAGTGCTGGTAAACAGCACTGGTTTACAAGCGCAAGTATTAAACGACCCAAGCACATGTCTAAAACAATCATTAAATTATTTGAATATTCAGATACGCGTACAAACCCAAATGTGCTTCATAAGGATAATTAAATAAATTATTAAAAAAACTGATTTTATTTTATTTTGTTATCCAGAAATTCATAAAATGTACAAGGTTTTAAGAATAGTAGAATTACTGGTTTAAAAAAACTTCTTAGAAACTCTGTGCCCTGAACTTGATCCAACACATTTTTTTTAAAAAATCAACAGAACAGATCATAAATTAGCTTAATTAAAGGGACAAAAAATAGGATTAAAAACGCCTTTTTAGTGCATGGATTGCTTCTTTTTTAACTTATCTGAGAACAGTTGCTATGGGTAAAGCATAAAATGGCAGGTNTACACAAACCATTCTGAAATCATAGTAAGTTCTGGATCAGAAATCTTTACTACCAATTTCTGTATTTGTTTTTATACACTGTTAAAATAAGAGTTTTCTGTCTTTTCTTTGAACGGCGTCCATAACGATGAAAGGTAGTGACAAAAGGAAATAATCTCCCAGTTCACTGATTTGTTACGTCAACTGACGTGTTCCTTCAGACGTCCCCCTCGACAGGTGTCCTTATCATTATCACATCGTGGACCAAATTTTTACGTTCCTTAAGCCTGTCTTAAGCGTTTAGTCATTAGGCAGTCTAATCTCGATACCGTTCTGTCCTACATTCTGATGACAGCTCATAGCCCCACATAAAGACGGTAAATGCACGTACCCGGTATTATGAGCACTATATTTAGTATGCAGCTAAGAAAAATTGTTGGATATGCTCGTTATACAGCTTCAACGTTTGAAAACCAGGGACAGGTTTTCTGAGAGCTACGGCTCGCTAAAAGTGCTTCAGGTTTCCTGAAATAGTAGTGATTAGAGAAAAACTAATTGAATACATATCCTCGCTTACCAATTTATTCTATTCGTTGATCAATGCATAACAGTGCTGGTAAACAGCACTGGTTTACAAGCGCAAGTATTAAACGACCCAAGTACATGTCTAAAACAATCATTAAATTATTTGAATATTCAGATACGCGTACAAACCCAAATGTGCTTCATAAGGATAATTAAATAAATTATTAAAAAAACTGATTTTATTTTATTTTGTTATCCAGAAATTCATAAAATGTACAAGGTTTTAAGAATAGTAGAATTACTGGTTTAAAAAAACTTCTTAGAAACTCTGTGCCCTGAACTTGATCCAACACATTTTTAAAAAAAATCAACAGAACAGATCATAAATTAGCTTAATTAAGTTACATATACTTTTTTTAATGAAACGTTTACTTTGTCCCCAGCCCTAGTTTTAATTGTATTTCTATGCAAAACTAGCACTTTACATCGTATCAGTCATCTTTAATTGAAAAAATAAAATAAAAATGCAGATTAAAAAAACTAATAAATAAATAAATAAATAAATNCGCGGAAAAGTAGTGTTAACCTCGGGATAAATCAGGATAAATCAATTTTGGCGCGAAAATCCTCTTTTGTGTCCTTTTAAGTTACATATACTTTTTTAAATGAAACGTTTACTTTGTCCCCAGCCCTAGTTTTAATTGTATTTCTATGCAAAACTAGCACTTTACATCGTATCAGTCATCTTTAATTGAAAAAATAAAAAATAAAAATGCTGATTAAAAAAACAAATAAATAAATAAATAAATAAATAAATACGAAGCCTGAAGGGGAGATCAGGTCCCTTATGATGACAGTTATCCTTATTGTCCTTCCCTAAATTTGCATTTTGTAATTTTGAACATATAAAACTAAAATATCAGAGGTAGATATAAACATTATTGTATTTGATTACTTAATACTTATTTTAACACTTAAATGTGTAAATATTAAGTTAGAATGTTGTGCTGCTGACATTATCTTCAGGACAGATGCATATACATATATACTTTCAATAAAGTCGATCTTTGACCATCTCGTGACTGATGTAAGATTTGAAGATTCAGATGAACTGGACAAACTGGTCGCTGACCAGGGAATACCCTCTAAAAGGGTCATAGATTGGTTTTTATTTTCACTTAATATTCAAAGATATGCCTAGGGTAAATTCTGTGCACCACTCTTTCGTGACTATAGATTTGTGAGATTTTTGTATGGAATTAATGTCTTGGCTCTGCTGGTCTTTAGTGCAGAGTAGTCAATACAAGGTTCCGACTGATGTATTTTTGCCATTGCTCCTCGTGTGGGATAATCATTTGCAACTTGTCTTGCTTAAATATTTTATGTTGCTTAAAGTACCTTTCTGCATCGGATATATATATATATATACACAGACTTGACATTTAATATGGAATATTTCAGTTTCGAAGGTATACCTAGGTAAAAATACGTTTTCTTTTCAAAATACTCCGATTTCATATAAGATTTATGAATGTAAAAGTGTGCAGTCAGGTGTGTCACTACCAATTAACTGACTTTCATGCCTGTTGCGCTGCTACATTATGTAATTTGCAGTGATTTAATTGGGTAGTGTTCCTTTGGGCTGATCAAAGCTTGGCTTAGGCAAAGCTTGGTTCTGCCAAAAAAGTATCCATATTTCGGCAACTACTGCATAGAAGAATTTGAAATTTGAAAGACAGACATAACCAGACAGATCATAGCGCCAAACGGAACGGTCCCCACAGTTTTATAGAGTAATGCCCAGACTGATGTACCTACACAGAAGTCACCCCCAATGTATCAAAATTTTACCTACAGGGTACAGGATGCACTGTCTTTCGGGATACGCTGCTGCAACCTAACAAAAAACACTTAGTCTNTACAGACTTGACATTTAATATGGAATATTTCAGTTTCGAAGGTATACCTAGGTAAAAATACGTTTTCTTTTCAAAATACTCCGATTTCATATAAGATTTATGAATGTAAAAGTGTGCAGTCAGGTGTGTCACTACCAATTAACTGACTTTCATGCCTGTTGCGCTGCTACATTATGTAATTTGCAGTGATTTAATTGGGTAGTGTTCCTTTGGGCTGATCAAAGCTTGGCTTAGGCAAAGCTTGGTTCTGCCAAAAAAGTATCCATATTTCGGCAACTACTGCATAGAAGAATTTGAAATTTGAAAGACAGACATAACCAGACAGATCATAGCGCCAAACGGAACGGTCCCCACAGTTTTATAGAGTAATGCCCAGACTGATGTACCTACACAGAAGTCACCCCCAATGTATCAAAATTTTACCTACAGGGTACAGGATGCACTGTCTTTCGGGATACGCTGCTGCAACCTAACAAAAAACACTTAGTCTGTTCAGAACGAGGGGTAAATTGCCACTAAAATGCGTTTTTCAAAGCCCTTAGCGAACAACAAACTGGTTTTAGCAGGTAAGAACACCAAATGACCTCCGAGGTACCCACTGTATACAGCAAAACATCGTCGTCTGCTTCTCTAATGAATTGGGGGCCATGAACGATTCTAGGTAGAACACTGAAACTGCGTGTCTTTCTTTATTGCGGTCAGATTTCACCTGTACCGCCCAATTAGTCAAAACAGAGTTTACAGATATCCAGAAGAGGCCTACGACGAAGCATATGCGGGGTCTAAAGTGACAAGGGTGATTGACAGCGTCAGTATTTGGAGTAGATTCCACATTGGTGCCAAAACACCAACGGTAGTCATCGACGAAAACCTGAACCAGATCAAATAAAGGAATAATCTCGGAACCACTTGACTATCATTTGATAGGGGGCACCTTAGGAACAATTCTAGGTTGCACGATGAGGTTGCAGGTTCACACAGAGCACTTTTAATAGCAGATAACTTACAGAACCAAGGGAATGAGCAGCTACCCTGGTCATCAAAATCGCCACATTTGAACCACATAGACAATATTTCGGTAGACCATTACTCACCAATCAACTGCCTACATGTCCTACAACAAAACTGGACCAGATTGGACAATTTTAGACCGATGCCTGGAATGCTATTCCAGATTGAACTCTAAAAACCTACCCCCAAGAAATGCCTTGCCGCTTGAGAGCGCTGGCAACAGCCACGAAGAGGCCAGGCGTAACAACGACCATTACTGTGACTAGCAACTGACATGAGGGTCTTTTGTGGAGCGTATTACCCTTTTACAGACGATAATTTGGAAAATATGGAGATACAAAATATCTCTTTTAATGGGAGTCGTATGACATAGAATAGGCAATGTGTTTTTTTTGCTTCTCTGGCGAATACCATAAATGAACTGATGTCACAATGACATCAAAGAGATAATGTAAACTTATTAAAACACGATTTTAATCCTTATTTTCATTTATCAGTCAGCAAAATAGGAAAAAACTGATAAAAAATTATTTCGAAAAAAATATTCCATATTAAATGTCAAGTCTGTATATAACGAGATGTCTAATGACATAAAAGGGAGATATGCTGGAATGTTGGATAAAATGGGTTTTAAAAAACACCATATTACGTCTTGAGAATACATTATACAGTTATACATGGTGCAGTTAGGACGATGTAGAAGAGTTGTGGTAATTAATAGTGGTGATTGTGATACATTGGGGTGACGTTGTATGATCCCTATGAGGTAATAATGAAGCGTCTACTGCCACTACAGACCTACATGTATTAAGAATGGGGGCCACCAAAAGCAATAAATATTTGTCAGATGTATTCCTTAACTAGAGGCGTGTTAGGAATGTGCTTCTTAACTCAAAACAATCTAGTTGCCAAAATAAAGAAAAATATAATTATAAGTATCTCGAATCACGAACACCACTATCAACTCAAATATGTTTTCAAATATTACAACAACAGCGACAATAAATTTTTCTTAATTCTTATACAAGAACAACACTATCCAATTACAATAAGGCTTTCTATGGGTTCTTCAATTCGTGGCCACGTCCTTTTTGCACGAGAACCAGGATGTAAAATCTGTCATTTTGGATTTTACATCGGTCGCTCTTTCATCTTTAAGTAAGACTTCCAAAACCCAGGGTCTGCCATAAATATAGATGAAAGGGTGAAGGGAAAGACTAGTCGATGACAGAAAAAGAAGTAACTCTTGGCCATGGACAGATAAGAAGCTAATCTCAGAGCTCTTAACAGCCAGATTTGAAAACCAGTTCGCTAAGCTGACAACTATAAGGATGATAGTTACACGTATCCATCGACTGAAGATTCCTGGTTCCAGATCCCAATCACTAATCCTCCTCCAGGAGAGGCACAAAACCACAACCAATATCAGTAAAAATATGACGGGGCAAAAGTTGAAAGAAATCAATAACCAGTCAAGAACATCTCTGGCGTCTTTGGTGAAAACGAATACATGGCAAAAGATTGAGTTGTTAAAGTTACCAACAACTGAGGCAGTGCTCATGTAAAAATAAAATACAAACACAAAACCTGACCAGAGGAGATATCGACCTTTTGGAAATACAAAATCGGGAAACAACACAAGTCGGACGTCTTCCGTGACCATTAGCACCATTAAGTGCAAAGTACCGCCAGTTGCGATATTCAACACACAAGCCATACTCTTACAAAGCCAGGGACTTTCTTCTGTATGCAAATCAAAGTCACTCTCAAAATACAAGCTCATTCCGGCTACTGTCATTAAATAGACACCACAACAGATTTGACAAATTGCCACTGAAATAGCAAATACGACATTTTCGACAGTCATACCCGATTTATGGAAGCAAACCCAGGAGATTACTACAAGATTACCGAGAATTATCAGTACAGCAGCTGCCCATAGAAGAGCTTGCCAGTACACGTCGGAATTGGAGCACTTGGCGATTCCGTTACCATTTAATAGTGAACACTGATACAAATGGCGCGCTAAACAACATAACCAATCAGAACTACTCTGAAGTTGAACGGCAGGATTCAAATCTGAGACAACTTTTGGGTCAATATAACTCAATGGGTTATCTTCAAGTCTCAGGTGCAAAAGGTTCTTAATTAATTTAAATGTTCCACTATGAAGAGTATCGATTTGATTGTGGCTTAGATCTAAAGCTATTAAGCTCGTAAGACCCACAAAAGCATTTTTGCCTACAAAATGGATCTTCATGCCAGACAAATTTAACATTCCCAGACGCTGCATGCCAAAGAACGCATAATCCAACAGCATGGTAAGTGGATTATTAGTTAAGTCTAAATTTTCCAGGTAGGACATATCCTGAAAAGTGTATCTTTCAATGATGCTTAGAAAGTTACTTGATAGATTAAGTTCTCGTACATTAAAAAGACCTTTAAACACTTCGTAAGGGAGGTCAGAAAGTTCACAGGCAGAGATATCCAATCTCACCAAGTACAGAAACCGAGAAAACGTTTCACCAGTCAGTTGAAAAGGATTTCCTGAAAAAGATAAACTCCTCAGTTGGAGTGAATAGTGTGGTATCTTTGACAAATGCTGATGACTGCAATCAATTGACTCCCCCAAACATGTGCACGAAGAAGGACAAGGGGGGTAAGCACAAAACTTTTCATCATCCTCGGTGATGAAGTAGTTCACAGTGCCATCACAAAGTTCTGATAAATGCAAACAATTCTGGTAGTTTTTCCCGCGAAATGATCCAGGACATGAGTATGCATGTGTCGTGCAATTATCTTCATCCTCCCCACCTGGACAGTTTTTAATTCCATCACAAATACTGTGTAGATTAATACAGTACGACGATGGGCACTTGTACATGTCTTGGTCTGGGCAGTGATAATCTTGGCACCATTGCAGGTGTTGGCCACCTGTACAATAGGCAAGGCTTCCGTCCTCATATATTTCTTGAACACATGCTTTTTCTGGTGGGAAGCAACCATGGGTTCCATTGACACAAGGGACTGTACCATAAGGACACTTGACTGTATTGTTCCACGCCTCATCTTCGCCTAATACACCAGGACAGTTACTGACGCCATTCTGGACGTGTTGGTCAGAAACACAGTTGCCAGAATAGCATACGAAGCTGTTGTTGTGATATTTACTGCAGTCTGTGATGCCACAGCCAACTTCATCTGAGCCATCAAAACAATTCTGAATTCGGTCACAACGTTGTGGTAGTGGGATGCATTTACCATGGAGGCAGCGGAACTGATTGACATCACACTTCGGATGAAAGCACTGTGTCTCGTCAGACCCATCAGGGCAATCTGGGTAGAAGTCACAAAATTTTGATACAGGAATACATAGCCCCTTGTCACATGCAAAACCATGAGGTCCACACAGACCCTGGCCGTAGGCATTAGTCTTCGTTACTCCCAACAGGTGGCAGTTTAACTCATCATCTCCACCAAGACAATCTTGGACACCGTCGCATTGATGGTGTCTCAGAATGCAAGACCCGTCTGCACATTCGTGGTAAATGTTTGAATTGTTACATGACATATTAACGGTTTGAAGGTCAGATTCACAGAGAGCATACTTCAAGCTGTCAAAGATATTCCATAGGTGTACAAATGTCGGTAAGGTGCAATTTATTATCTCCCACTGTCGTGGTGACCTACAATGATAAATATGTGTCAAACTCTATTAAACTGGCATTACATCAAAGGCATGTTTCTTACGGTGTAAAATAAATAAATACATTTGTAACAGACATTCATAAATGAATGTGGTGAAAAAGAGCACGTAAAGAGATAGGGATGTTGAGAAAAAGTCACTTGAAAAAAGTGATAATGCGCACAAGTTTGTTGAGGAAAATGTGGAATTTATGACTGACTGTTTCATACCTGTGGCCTAAAGGGTTTTCCTCGGTCTTCACGACTGTGGGATAATTCACCGCTACAGAACCATAGTTGCATGTTGCAGAATCCACGTATTCAAAGTCCGCAGCCATGATTAATGTCTTCATATCTCCTGGCTGCCTGTGGATTTTGATGTATTTCAAAATATTCTCTTTCAAATTTTCATTGTAAAGGGCTAACCTCCACCCATATCTTTCACAATTTGTTTTCACCAACCCTTCTAAAACTTGCAGTGCTTTACCCCCGTTCCACCAGAATATGTCTGCACTTGCTTTCGTCAGGGATATGTCTTCTATTTTGTAACAAGTGTTTCCAATTCTCCACCACTTCTTCGGGCATGTCTTAGGAGACACAGTGGCAGTTTTCATTGATTTTGTTGTGTCCAGAATGACGCCAACTGCTTCGAGCGCTAGAGAACTGACTGTTTCATTGTTTTCTGTTTGTCGAGGTAACGACAACATACAAAGTGTACCTGCCTTTGGAATAGGAAGATAACACGGGATTTGCACCCAGTTTGAAGACACACGGGGAGTTGTGAGGACCATTATGGTACAGCGTCTACCTTTCCGCTGAACTGGCTGTTTAGCTTTGGTGTTGAAAACACTGTGGACAAATGGATCGAGGTTTAATAATGCTAGTTTCCCATCAAGCAGGTGCTTGGAAGTGATGGGGTCATACCATTCGGTTATACCACGTGAACCATCAGACCACGTGACATTGCTACCCTGCAATATATTCAAATATAAAATGATACAATATCAATCCATTTTATTAAAGAGAGTCATATATACGAAATACAAAGATAGCAAAAGGGGCTATGTCTTATAATCAACATTACCAAAAGCTTAATTATATGCTGAAAAATAGACGAGCAAAAATAGTGTCTGGAACATTTATGATAATAATAAGATGTATGAAATGTAAATTATAAAGCGAAAATGTTACATTCAATATCTAATTACAAGTAATTGTAGGAAGAGAAAAAACACAACAGAGGTCAGCTTATATGAAGAAGAATAGAAACAGTTATTTTTCTAATAAAAATGCTTGTCGAAGTCATTGCCATCTGTTTAGCGGGTCTTAGTTATTATGACAGGAGAGATTACATCCAATTTATACAGAACAAGACTGTATAACGTATCTCAATTTCTAAGTAGGAGGAAAAGAAAGTGAAAAGAGGCGGGCATACAATCTGATTTACAGATGTTAACTTACATCTCTAATCTCTAGTCCAATAAATACCAGCGAATGTCCTTTGACAACCATGTCCTCAAACCAAGTCCTGATGAGGATGTTCTTAATGGCATCTATCTCCTTAATAGTCTGAAAAATAGCCAAAGTCCCTCCAGTCCTGGAGCACAGAGTATTCGCCTGCATCCAAGACATTGGCTGGTCAGAATACACGAGGTTATAACATTTACCTTGGAACTCAATCCCTCCAAACTCAGCCACGCTACAGTTGGTAGTGTCTGCCATAGTGATTGCAAATCTGTCTTCACGATCCAAGTGAAACTGAACCTCAAACTTCTTGCAGTCTTCTCCAAACATCGGACTTTGATTATTGATTTTGTAAACAAATCGATAATTTGATGTGCTTGTCCACACAAAGGGAGACTTAATTTTTCCCTCCACAAAGTTGATTAAACATTCACCGGGCCCATCCTCACATGGAAAGTATTCCTTGATCCAAAAGTTCACACGCTCTACATTAAGGCTACAATACCAACTTGGTCCATCTTCTATTGAAAACACGTATGATCTGTACCTTCCATTTTGGGGTATGTTTTTAAAAAGAGTCCCGAAGGTGACCTCATAGTACAAACCTGCTTGGTAAAAGGTTAAATCCCCTGGACCGCAAGGGTTATAGAAGTAGATACGAATGTGGATGTTAAATTGGTCCAAAGGGTGATAGTCCGTTAGCTTAACCAGAAGGCGATATATTCGCGTATTTCCATCTTGTGACGGGTACATATAACTTTCATGCCTCGTGAAGTAAAAATGATAAAATACATCTGGCAGATTTAAAATCTCCTTTTCATGATGGGGATGTAATTCAAACATTCTGAGTCTAGTTTTCGCGTTTTGCCAGGTGCCTTTCACTTCAGTAAAATAAGGACATCCGTCCATCTCATCAGTGGAAATAGTGATGTCCAGTTCGTTGATAAATGTTGGTGACATGGGTTGAATGGCCAAGTTGTAAAGGAACGTGAACATTGATGATACATATTTTATGTTTGCCGGAAGATGATATTCCACTTTTGCTTTGTTTAGGACGCTGGGAGCGGAGTCGAAGTAGGACAGCTGAGGGTTTCGTGGAAGTTGAACAGAGTCAGTATTTGTTAGGTTTGTTATTGACATCGAGGTTTCAATACCAAGGCTACCGAAATCTTGCAAAATATTGGGAAGAAAGTTTGTTACAGGAGTCTTGATCCTCGTGTGAGTCAGGCTCATGTATGCAATTTGCTCAACTAATTTCGCTCCCTGAAAGTTGAATGCTCCCCCTACAACATAAGCTATAATGTATAGCGTGTGGAACGTCAGGTCATAAAAACTGAATACTTCATGGCAAACTGGTCCGATGGCGGCTTTTGCATCCTCCCCAAAGCCATCAACAAACAGCATCATCCCAGCATACGGGCACCTGTTCACCCTTGGATTTGCATACAGGGGTAAGTCTTTTAGCCCATAACCCTCCCTGTATTCAATGTTCATACGTAATCCATATAGTCCTTCCGCTAGTCCGTACCAACTCTGATGGCAGTTATACTGTGTTAAGGTGTAAGAAGTCAGAGTTGCATTCAAATGTATCACAAAAGGAGACCCTGAAGCATATATCCAGCTTGTGTTTAACCGTATACATGGAACTGAGTCAGTTTCCAGGTTGACACAAGGAACGGCCCACGTCCCAGTAAAGTTTGCTTTGAATGAAGTCTGTTGGCTGGATTTATCGTGGCTTACTTCTATGTAAAATTGGAATGTCCCTGAAGTGACGTTCCCAAACTTTTCACCGGACGTAAGGTTTATGTGTACTAACACACTGGCCTCTGCTGATGGACCGTCGTGAACTCGTACAACGTCTGGTAAGCCATTTCTGTCTCCATATGAATGTATATGCCACTGCATCTGAAGTAGCTTCGCTATGTCTGTTCTCACATAGAATTTGTGAATGTAATGGGTCTCGGATTCATCAGTTATCGTCGAGTTATTAACTTCTAGAAACCCCTTTTCCCGGAGGTATATTGTGTTTGGTTTAGTTTTGTGTTGTTTCCACGTTTTTTCAGGCAGGGCTTCATAAAATGCCTCGAAGCCAAATTCAACCTCTAACTGCTCGTCGGTAGTAAAGATAATGGTCAAAGATGGCCCCGAGGAATAGGAGCTCCAAGGAAAGGCACTGCCACAAAATCTACCGAGAAGCGCGCCGGTTGTGTCCATCCCGTCATAAATCTCCAGCCGATCATACAGGCAACCATCAACGAACTCTAGGTTGAAATATTCAAATGTTAAATTGACTATATATCCCGTGGGAACATTAATGTGCCAGGTGCAGTCTTGGTTTTCTAGATAATGTTTGATGCCCCATAATAAATCCAGCAGTGGGATTTTAATACGTCCACACATGGAAGTGAAATGTCTGAAGGACCCACATCCCGATTCACCATACCCCTTATTACATATCTCAAGCACGCAGTAACTCAGAGTATGCCTGTAGTCTAGGTCTATGCCTTCTTTGCTAATTTTCTGGATACAATCTCTTATAATCTTGTCACTATTTTGGAGGCTCCATGGCGTAGTCAGGGTGTCCTTGCCTGATGGCGAGCTGATTCTGTCGGTTGTACCTTCCGGTTTGCTTCCCATATCAAAGCTGGCAGTACTAGTTTTTTCCAAAATATTAACTTGCATATTTTCCGCTGACGTTGCGTTGAAGGGGTTCCAGGCTTCCCCCGTCGTGTTGACGGTATTATCTCTAGACGTCAGGTTTCCGCTTTCTAGCTTAAGGGCGGTCGTCGTTTCTGAAGGGGCGTTTCTGTTACCAGTTCTCTTACGCGTGGGCGCCCGTGTAATACCATGCACCATGATATCGGCGCTAGACGATTCCCATGAACTGGGACCGTCGAAAGGTTTTGTCGCCTTGCTCACGCGACCCGTGCTGTCATCATTAGGTGCCACCGCCGTGACGCTCAAGGCACTTGAGCCCCCAGTGCCAGCATGATTATATATGACGCCGAATAATAAAGAAATGTACAATAGCATCCGACGACGACAAGAACGGCCCATGGTTTCTGAAAGAGATGGTTCTGAGATAAGATTTAAGATGGTACTTTAATTGGAATCAGTTAATTAAAATAACATATTGGCGCACTATTACGCTGTCAATTGTAATTTGTATACTCTCCGTCTACGTATTAAAGACATTTTGGCACAAAATACATACTTGGTTAGCGTTTTCAATGCGCCACTTGAGATGCCAAATTTAAAGTTCCCTTCATGAATTCTCTTTGAAAATACTGTACCTAAATGCGTTTTCTGCATACGAGTCTTTTCAAAAACTGTTTTATCGGATGGGTTGACTCTCTTGGTAATTCAAATTCTAAACAAAATCTATCCAATAATTATGCCATCGCCTTTTTTTAACTGAAAAAGTAAAGAAACGCTCACAATGAACAAAATGTATTTTTTAAACTGTATTCGATAAGCTTGAGCTCTTGCTTTCTAATGGTTTTATGAAAAATGAAAATGTTCCAAACATGGTCTATGTTTTTGTAATGATAATCATTCTTAAAGGTACTTTGATTATTATTATTTAGAGGGAATAAAGGCCTTTTTAAGATCACATCTGGTAATTTTTCAAGACATAGTTTAAGATTGATAAGTTTCTCATATTTTGGAACATTTTTGTTTTGGAATATATTTGAATTACGAAAAAGGTAAACAACTTGAGTGCTTATTATTCGGTACCTGGTTGCAGGAGTGACTGGTCTCCAGTTTAATGCCTCGATTGTACACAAGCATGTAAAACACTATTTTACTCGTTGGGAAAGTTCACGCGGCTTATGGAAAGCAATCCTGGCTGAAATTTTAACACCAAGTCATCCATTTGTACTTGTTTCAAACTTTTTTAATGCGTAGGGACATTATTCATTCTAATAAATTTATTAAAGCAACTTCTTATAAGTTTTCCTTTCGCTGGTACTCACATTCTTAAACACTATGAAGTTAATGCGTTAATTGTGCCCAATACTATTTTTCCCATTTTACAATTCAGGCACCACCTTTATGACCAACTTAAAGTATTAAAGTTGATACCGTTGTTGCATGTGATACTATTTAAAGCGAACTTACTTCAGGTACTTTTCAGATACAAGGGACCAAACACAAATAGGAGCATAAAATGTAGATATACATTTTTTCTATGTGAAGAAACAAATGGTTTTAATGTATGATGGTTCTACCAAAATACAAATACAAACAGACATCATTCTCCTATCTATCTATCAATGATTCAAATCTTCTTTAAATTCGATTATAAGTTTAACGACAAACAAACTCAAAATTCAAACCAATGGAGATGAAAGTGAATAAAGTTATTTTAACTAAATAGATAATAACCGGTAATTATGATATATATCATGAAGATATCATGGAGATACGTACCAATAATATAAGATGTGTGAATATCTGTCTATGCCGTGATAGGAGACCACGTGGAGGTAAACAACTCAGGACAGTTGCTGGAGACTGGTACACAACTAACTGTTGAAGTTCTGATTACTTGTTCACACATATGCACTTGATGAAGAGACACTATACGCCTAATTTCTTTCTAAGGAAGGCTCTGTTTTGGTCTCTGTTTTATTCATGTGGGGAAGAGTTTATAGTTCCCCCCCTTTTGGTGGGACGCAGGTGGAGCTAGGAGCCTAGATACCACTCACGCGTTCCAGACTCTTGGAGTACCCTCTGATAGCAGCAGTCCTTGTAGTTTTGTTGGTACACAATTCTTCAATTTTGAAACCGGTTAGACTACAGAAACCCCCGTCAACAGAGGGTACTCGCTGAGTACCTTGTGAGGTTTAGGCGTTAATGGTTCCTTTAATGCCATTTTGCGTAAGCAAGCCTTTATTTTTTGTCTTAAGGCAACTTATTCGTAATACTGCTGTTATCACGTAATAGTTCACCCCATAAGAGCTCACAAGACATATAATTCCCTAATGACTTATTTATACGTCATTTTACATTGCATTTCATTTTTTTTATTTTTGCATGTATGTGGGCAACGTTTACCTCATCGGTGCGAAACCGTAATTTCGTTTTATTTCAATTTATTGACTGGTTTTGTTTGATAAAAAGGAAGGCTCTGCGTTAATTTTCTCGACACAATACGTTCGGTTTACAAGAACAAATCTTGCTCCTTGAAATGGTTACAGCTAGACACAAAACATATATCAAAGTATAAGTACGATGGGGGAATAAGAATAAGGCCGCATTCAGTGGACTAACTAGTCCGTGGGTCAAACATGGCGACCCACTAAAAAGCCTGCCGTCTGATCCGCTAATAAACACTGAATAAATTCCCTGTGGGGTAGTTTTTATGTGGGTCGGCCATATTTGATCCTCAGACCATTTAGTCGACTGTTCTGAATGCGGCCTAAAATGGGCATAACCATAACGACATTCGGAAAGAACATTTAGCAATCGCCGACAAAATAGGGGTTAAGATAGTAAGAGCGCATTCAGAACGGATGATACGCGGACTGGTTGATCCGCCGACTTAATATTGCGGGCCCCACTTACAAGCGATGCCTCTAATTACCTGATAGTCTCCCCGCCTCCACACGCTCCGCTGCTGCAGGGGCCTAGCAATTAAACCTCGTAGCGGAGATTTAATCGGTTTAATGGCGCTTGTGGAGGGGGGGGGGAGACCATCAGGGAATTAGCGACATCGCTGTTAAGTGGGCAGCCATATTTAGTGCGCGGTTAATTTGTTCTGAATGCGCTCTTAGAAGTAGCCGAATGTAAATATTCGCAAAGATCCTTATCCAATGGCTGGGAGTTGACACTAAAACATTGATATGTGCGCGCCCACACACAAACACACGCACACACACACATGCAGAGAGAGAGAGAGAGAGGGAGAGAGTACGACGGATGTTTTTTTTTATCAAAAGTATTTTTTTTTTATTTTCATAACATATAGTGATTGGTATAAATACATGAATCAACATCAGTACACATTCACATTGTAGTTCATAAGATATTTCTTTTAATAGGAAGGAGTACAACGGATGTTGGTTAAAAATTCAATATAACGTTTCTTAACGTGTGTGTGTGTGTGTGTGTGTGTGCACGCGCGAGGGATGGGTGTGAACATAATAAGAAGAACCATTATGTAATCGGTGTGGTATTTCTTCTCGGTAGTCTACTCTGGTGCCTTTAGGGACATAAAAAGACGCACAAGTGAACGACGTAATGCTTTCCCCCCAAGGACGGAGCAGGTGAGGCAATGCGTGTTCTGTTCGACCGTGCTTGCTATGAAGTCAACATTACAGTGAAAACACCACGTCTCTTCTTCACACATTGCTTGGGGACATCAAGTTAATGGACTACGGTAATGACGCGATCTTTTCAAACAGAAAATTGTGAATTTTACAGATACTGTATTTTTAAGTCATCATTTCTTAACAACAGAAAATGCCTATTCAGTGCTAGCAACAAAATGGAAAAGCATACTATCAAAGTTTTATTTTATTCAGTAAAAGCACCATAAATGCTATATAGAAATGTATTTTAAATGATTCTAAAATGATGCGTCTGCAAAATTGACCATTCTCCCCTTTGGAAAGATCGATTCAATGCCGTAAAAACATAACGTTGCCTCCAGGTGACCATCAAGAGTGAACTTACGCAAAGAAAATAAGGGCAATTTAAGACCATTTAAGTGAAGGAAGCTTCAAATTACACCTGTGTCGCAATGAGTAGGATCGTTAACCAAGAGACGCAAACCATAACAGTGCTGCATAAAAGCTATCAATACATTCTGATTTATACTTAAATTTTTACTCTTTTAAATGTGTGCGTGTGTGTGTGTAAGAAAGACGAAGCAGGTAGGTAAATGGCCCACAATTTATTGTTGGCATCCTTTGAACCATTTACTATAACTCCACTTTTTCTTACACTTGAAATACACTTTTCTGTTGTACTGTGCATCTACCTATTTCAATTAATCTGATTATTGCTTGTGCTAAAGTTTTTTCAGCATTAAAGGATCAATGATTTAGTGTTTTTCCTGCTGTTATTGGCCATTTTGGATGTATCAAATGGCACCAACACTACTCCAAATAGTAAAGAGGACCATTCCAACTTGTATCTATCACTCAAGTAAGCTCAGATAGTGCTGTGACCAAAACCATAGGTCTCATCTATGAAAAATTAATATTTGTAATGGGCATTGGCGACCATTTTTTGGAAAAAATCGTGATTGTCTAAAATATGGTACTAATTAAGTTTATTCATGAGGATCAAGCCCCAGTATTACACGAGCAATGTGTACTGAGTTCAAAACTGTGACTGAAAATGATAATTCAGTATTTTAAGAAAATTTATAATGAAAAACGGTACGTTATCGATATTGTAATGGATTTAACGACCATCTTGTGAAACTTTCAGTAGCGTCAGTTGTTGCATATCTCATTGCTTAGATCTAAATTAACAAAACATTTGTTATTTGTAATTTGCTCTAAATTACTTGTGTATGAAAAGTGATATTATCCAATGTTTTCATCCAATTTTTGTCAACGTTGATATTTCTCTGACAGTTAACGGCCATTTTGGATTTGTTGAAAGGTACTTTTACGATGTAAAACGGTAGAGGGACTTCTATTAACACACTTCTAGTGCAAGGCTGGACTGAAATAGTGGTATTAGCCAATTCAAGGACTTTTCATATGCAAAGTTGTATAGGCATATTTCTCTTGAAAATGGCGATAATCTGGTAACCAAGCCATATTTGCTTGAGAACCCCAAGGGGGATCGGATCAAGAAAAAATCTCTATATGAACAAAACTGTCTGGGTTTACGTATTGGAGTCATGGGAGTGACTACTAGACTATAACGCTGTTCAAGACATCAGTTCTACTGTGCCGCACAATGTGGGTAGGCTTTTCGTGGCGTACTGGTACTTGGTATTTTACATACTGGTAAGTGGTATTTTTCAAAAGCACTGCTGGTTACAGATGTTCGTGACAATTAGTTTACCCTTTCATACAATGCAGGTAGCCTATCGTCTATGAAAGTATTCTTGTTTAAAAGCACGTTTTTTGGCTCCTGTCTAAGCTGTAGAAGTAATATTTGAGATAGGATCGAGGCAGATAGAGACATGTAGTTTCAGCACTCTGCTGAACACTATATCAATAAACTGCATAAAATAAAATTGTTGTATTAGAATTTATTTCATCAAGTTCTAGAAATTCAGTGTATGACTTAAGGGAGACCGAAACGCTAGGGTTTTTATTTCTTATGAGAAATGGGGATATAATGCTGTCGCACCAATAATCGGAGTGAATTAGCTTATTCTAGCTGATTACATAACAGCAGCAGTACTTTTGGGGGTGAAAACTGTAACATCGATTTCAAATAGATCTACTTCACCTGGACATCACAACAATAAGTACCACAATCTGGTTCCTGGGAATTTTTTGAAGGGCTGTTATCAGTAAAGAGGCGAAATAATGCTTTTGTTTTATAGAACATTGTAATCAGGGCTTCATACTTGTATGTCCCAAACAAAATGATTTAAACCCAAACGCTGGCAGTATTGTGGATAACACCCTAACCACCAACCATGCCAATTTTCATGATAATATCTCTCTTCACTGCCTCACACCAATTTATGTAGCAGGAGTGCAGAAACGTGTTGAGTGGTAAATAAAGCAACAACAACAGCAACAACAACAACAACAAAATTTTTTTATTACACCCTGGCTGGACTCATTCTTTAGGTCGTCTTTGCATTGTTAACAGCATAACGGGCAAGTTAAATGACCAAATTAATTGGTCAAGCTCCCAGTTTGTTTGTATGGCATGTGCAGGCGATGTCTTAGATCAAAGCACATATTATGATACTTACAGGTGTGGCAAATGAGATATACTTGTATTTCATTACCTGTGATTTGTAAAATACATCAGAGGATGATTCTTTTAAAGATGTTTAATGTTTAAAGAAAAGACATGTTACTAAGTAACATTTACTAAAGAAAAGTTAAATTAAAGGTGGGTTTCATTTGTGCCTTGATCTAAGACAACCCCTGCACATGCCACACAAACAAACTGGCAGCTTGGCTAATTAACTTGGTCATTTAACTAGCCCATTATGCTGTTGACAATGCAAAGACACCATAAAGAAAGGGCCCAGCCATGGCGTAATAAACATGGGGTCTGGGCTTTTTATGCATGGGACTAGATTTGGTCCAGGCCTTTAACATATACAAAACCATGCAAATCACCCTCATTACATGCAACAGCATCGCTTCCCTCACATTACAAACTCCATAATATTTCACATATCCCTGAGATTATCCACAGCGTCGGAAGGATACACGAGGGCGTCAGGAAACGTACGGTAAACAATATTTTTTTAAAAAGTTTCCCAGCTTCTGTAGTTTCAGGATTAGTGTAACTCAATATCAGCGTTGATTTCATCTACAATACCTGGTTGCGTACAGCGAGTTCCCGCGAAGTTGGTTGGCATTGGCCTTTGCGACCGAACTCATCCTAAACGAACCTTTAGTCTGTGTGATTTAGGTGTAATATTGATCTAGGTGGCCCCTCCCAGAGATTTTTGAAAAACAACTTTTGGGACATTAATAATTTGTTGGTTTTTTTTGTCTTTATTTCCTCCAAGTCCATTATAAGCGTAGGAATTTTCCGTCAGTGAGCGCATAGACGAGTATCACTGGTGGTAAAAAATAACCCTTTTGCATGTCAATGATCGGTGAAGTGTATCCCCTCTGTAATTGATGAAATACAGGTCGAATTAAGTACATGTATTTCTGTCGAGAATTTTGAAAATTTATTGCAAATCGCAAGATGTTTTCAGAATATGTGCGCATGCGTGACTGGAAACCCCCGTTTCTAATTGTTGATTTTTATTATTAAAAAGTACAGGTAATTTTGAAAGCTAACCTGTTTGGATTATTTATCTTAAAGCCATGTACTTTCTGTTACGTTTTCAAAGTGTGACTTTGAGCTTCCATGAGATGGCAACAATTTGCTTTACTTGCTTTTTAAAAATGGAAATGTTTCATTTGTCACAGAATCTAACAGTGAATCCAATTTCAAGCACAAATCAGAGAATTATTCAATATTTATTCAAACTCTATAGATAGGGTGGGACTACCTATATACTATTTTGTGAAAAGAAACAAAGAATAGGAGTAACAAGATTCAACTTCATATGCCATTTTAAGTTTTTCTTTGAATTAAGTTAGCAGAAACTTACACCATAATACTGTAAACTTAACATGAATGATGGTTTGTTTAATTTTAATGCAATGAAAGGCTGATAAGTAAATGAAGATATGAAACATCAATAAAAATAGACAAACAGATATAAAAAACAAATGTTCACACACACACACACACACACACACACACACACACAAAAAAAAATTCTCCACAAACGTAATGCATTCATTTTGTTGCTTTAATCATTTTCAGTTCATCACTGTCATAGTCTTATTCTAACAAAAATGCAATACTAGTACTATGTATAACAAACAGAAAAATATATAGTTCAAACGAACAATGTAAACAGCCTTTTGATATGTCAAATCCTGGTAAGCATTTTAAAATATCTGTGAAAGTCATCTGCTATAGGCTGAAATTTGTTCAACTGAAAAGGCTATTTGATTTCATTTTTTTCATTTTTGGCTTTTGGGATGAAGACATCCAACTTGGAAGTTTACGCTTGCTGTTCTCAGCCCCCTGTCCAGCACCAGCTGAGGAACCTGCAGGTTTAAAGGTGGCAGCACCAGCTGAAAGGCCTGCAGGTTTATAGGTGGAAGCACTATCTGAATATGATCTTGACAGCTGAGCTTTACTGGCCTGAAACAAGATTCAATAAAATAAAATAAAATAGCCAAATTGACCAAAGATTTTAACTTCATCATGCACATTTCCACAAATCAGTAACTAATTTACATAAATTTTCTTGAAAAATAAAAAAATAAAATAAAAACAATAATAATTCTAATAATTCAAGAATAACTGAAGCTCAATATAAGCACTACCAAATTAAATATTGGTCTAAAGAAGTATCTCGATCTCCTTCACTGACAGACAAAGAAAGAGACCGATATCTTACCGTGTCACTCCAAGTGTCACCACTGTCAGTGTCAGCAGACATTCCAAACTGGTGCTGTAAAATGGCAACAACAATCTTGATTTGTGCAAAGGAGATATAGTCCGGTAACTGGTCCTTGATGGGACTCAACTTGGAGATGTCTGAAATCAAGGCCAAAAAATTAATGTAATTACCTCAAACTGCTATATAACCAGGTATTACAGAACTAAAAATAATAATCAATACAAAATATTTTTAATTGCACATTAGTTAAAAATGATCCTTAATAAATGTAGGTTTTAACAATCAAAAGAGACGAACCATATCTAATCAAAAAAGTATTTTTGCCTACTGGTTCTAGGATAGCAGGGTTTGAGAATCTACTGACCCAATGTAGAAAAAAGCCCAGTAACGGAATCACAAAATTCAACTGACCCAACTTCAATTGCACTGTGTTACAAACTGTTGTAACAAGATGTTAAAATTCAATTAAATAATGTGCTCTTTAGTTAAAAGTATCTGGATGAATCTTTTTATTTAATTTCACAATAATTGTGTCATTTATTAACAAATTATAGTCCATCTTGTCAGACAATGTGAGTCCAAAGCATTTCTGTTATTACATTTCATTACATATGAGTGTGCAAGTTGGATTGTTCTCTCTCTCTCTCTCTTTCTCTTAATGGTAAACCCAAGTACAGTAAAATTTGGAAAAGTAAAGAGTTTGACATTTAGCCCGAGACCATTGTAAATGCTACAGTCTGTATTACTAATATTATTATCATTATCAAATAATAACAATGGTTTCTTCTGTACACAAGTAACAGCCACCTGAGTTGACAGGAGGGGACCGTATTGCCTCACAAATCATGTTGTGGACTTTGGACGTGATGCCAACGCGTTCAATGTCCACTGGTAGTCCCACTCGGATAGCTTCAGCCAGGTGACCCTCCACTGTGGTCACTTTAAGGCCCCTCGTGTTGCTGATTTTGTCCTTTAAAGGCAAATAATAATAATAATAATAATAATAATAATAATAATAATAAAAATAAATAAAATAAGAATAATAAATTAACAGGGATAAACATAATAAAGAAAATTAATTAATAATGATAAAAATAAATCTTATTTAATTATATTATGAAAGTTTTATTGCTGTAAAAATGATTATGAGAAAATATGACTAATGATAAAATTCAGGATAGGTCAGACATAGTCTAACTTAGAATCCATATGATTTTGATAGTGAACCATTATTAAAGAGTGAACTTGTCTAAATTAACGAGAACTGAGCTTCCTTGGCAGAGGTGTTTTTCTCTGTTACTGCTGTTACTCACAAGGTTCCATCCCTCCCCTTCAAACATCATATACGATGTCCTCACAGTTTCTGACAATTTCTCAGCAAGCCTGTCATACTTGGGATCCCACTGAAATGTATCATACAAACACAGAAAGCAAATAAACTTGTACATGTATAATACACATTCATTTTTATTAAAAAGACAGCGGGCTCTAGGTTTTGAATAACCTGATATAAATGTTATTGAAAATTGCAGTAAATTCCATTTCCAAAAAAAGGCCTAAATTTCCTTTTCAAAAAGACTGAATAAAACCTTGTGGCATACATTCAAATTCATCTTTTAACAAAATTGGATTAAATAAAAAGTTAATAATAAGTTTAATTTAGCACATAAAAATCATACATTAGTGGGGTTCAAAATTTGATGGTAAAAATACTCTACCAAAATTTGTTAAATAAATACTTCACCAATAGTGTCTAAGGGACAATTGTACAGATCCATAAGCACAAGCTTCTGAATATATTCTGTACCAGTAGTTCATACAAATTACCTTCATCCCTCCTGTTAAACTACTGCTATTAACCTCTTCGGGAAAAACATCTTTCTTGGCATTATTTGCATCACAGAACTCCTGAAGCTTGGCAATAAACTTTGGTCCATACTTTTCAACCTTTGTCTCTGGGTAGTCTTCTAATTTCTTTAGGCTCTCTAGTGAGCAAGGTCTAAAAAACAAAAATGGATAAGTTTTTTATATACTGTTATGCTCCAACATGAAATTATTTTTTTTATAAATACGTAAAAGGAAATGATATCAAAGGGAATACTTTACTCAGCTGAAGGAAGGATTGCAAAACATTCTTTGCCTTCACTTGGTAATGCTAAAAATAAAAATATGACTACCAGGTGGCAGCACTGACCTGAACACCATTTCACTCACAAGGTGGCAGCTCTTTAGATAGAATCAGTTTGGTTAGAATATAAATATGAAAGTGCTGCAATCATAAAACTACCATACCTTATCTTGGCCATGTCAGCAAGGTTCTTGTTATTGGCAATCATGTAGGGTGCTATGTCTACCTCAGAATGCGCTATTTGATTCCTCAGAGTCAACAGCATTGCGTACAACTCACCCTGAAATTCATAATTATATGCATGATGTTGTTATTGTCATGTTCCGTTTGTATTGTACATGTAGTAAGTTATTTTTGTATGGTATTTAGGGTGGTGCATTTCAACTGTCCTGATTGCTAAAAAAATTCACTTGCTGGATAGATTTGGTCTGTTATACCATTTTGAATTACTTCAAACTTGCCAAACCATGCTGAACTTGATGAGTGGGTAAAATAATATTTGTCATTCTGACTCTGTTTATTAAAAATCTTATATAATTGTTTTGAGACATCTCATAGATATTTGGAAAAAAATTATTACTTTGAAAAGTGAAAGACTGAAAAGTTTCAGAAAATGTGTTAAGCCATACCTGCAACTTTTGTTCCCTGGGATCTATTTGCACAGTTGCCCTAGCAACAGGGGTCAAGCCAAGGTCACGACTGGACAGCCATGTTCCTGTTGGAACCATGGGAAGGATCCTGTAAGCATTAGTGAAGAGCAGGATATATAAACAATTAACCCAGTCAATAATTTGAGAAATCTGTTATAATTAAAGAACATCAAAATCCATATGGGGAACAGAAATCAAAACGATAATAATGTCCCTTTCTAAAATAAAACTGCAAAGAGAACTTAATTTTTCAAATAATAATAACTGTATTTATTTAATTATATGTTAAGTCTAAGATCCATTTAACAAGAAACAACAGTAGTCTTAAGATATTAAGATAAGTAGCATAAGATATGTAAAATGCAATATTGATAAATCGAGAGTAAAATTAATAAATATAAAGCTGAAGTACAGTAAAGTTAAAGATCAGCTTAAAACCCAGTAGATCCAGCTATAACCTTTTTTTACAGATATCAATAAAACAAATAATCTAAGAGAAAAAATAAATTGTGAAATAAGCAATATATAACTATAATACCTGGGCTTGGGAATGTCTTCCTTTTCCTTCTCCTTTTCATAAGTAACTACTTCCATGTTTGGCTCAATCATCAGTTTTGGTCCATTTGACCCACTGACAGCAGCATGTGAGAGCCAATCCTTGGCTTTACGTGACAACTCCACTGCGGTGTAGGTAAAACTGGTTCCCTGCAACACTTTCTCAACCAGGTAGCCCTCTGTAACTAACTGACGAGCTGATTTAAAGACAAGACCAAAATTATATTTTGAAATTAGAAAAATAATAACAAGTAAACAGTTAAATGAATCAGATTATTATAAACAGAACTATTGTTTACTTTGTGCAAAATTGTAACTCAAGATTTCACTCAAATGGTCACTCAAGATTTAATAACTTACATTACCAGTTAGTAAGTTAACTGTAAATATTTCACAATTATATTAACCAAATTATTCACGTTTGCATATTGGAAATATAATTTACAAGAAGAACAACTATATATTGCACCTAGTTGCCTCTTTCATCATGAAAATAATAAAAAAAACTCCCTTCAACTTACCAAAGGCTTTCCACCAATTTTCTGTTCTGTATCTAAAATATATTTTCAAAAGTTGTCAGAATTTATCTATTTGATTATTAATAAATATTTCAATAATAAAACAAAATGGCAGAAATGAAGAATTAAAAAAAATAAAAACAACAACTGGTACTTGATCTGCCAATTTCAGTTGGTTTACAGTCAGACTTTATTAGTTATATTGGCTGGTAACTAGTATTATTCCCAAACTTTTAATAAAAGAGCTTCAATCAGTATCAAAATAACATAATTATTTAGATTTAAAAAAAAAGAGTTTCAAAAACTCCAATTTCATAATACTTCAAAAGAATTTTTTTTTAAATCAGATTCAAATCCAAGAGTACATTAATAAACAAGGCAGCAAAGCTGTCAAATGTACAGACAAAAAACAGGAAATAACTATGCACAAAATAGGCTACTGTCAATTCTGATGCAAAAGTACATTATGTTAAACTGCAAATTCAACATCAAATTTTAATTATGCTCAAGCAGCACCCAAAATTGTGTTTTCTTCTATTCTGATGCAATATTACATAATGGTTAACAGCATAATGACCGTCAATTTTTAATAATAAAATATACATGGATTTTCAGAAAATGTGACTAGCATGGGTCTTCAAGCCCGTGGAACTTCAAAGTTACACCTTGAAAATGCCAATATGTGAAAAATTAAATTTTCACAAAAAAACTGTTTAACTGGCAGTAAGAATTACCAAACAGACTGCATTGCCTACTGAAGCTGTATTTTAGTCCCATGTTTCTTTCCTGTAAGTTTGAGAACAGTAAGTGACATGGTTTTTCTTAAATGGTCATCATGGGGGCAGTGCCCAAAATAGTTTTTTTTT